>OY725348.1:23419986-24019986 GCA_963243735.1 Neocrepidodera transversa | reverse complement strand
AAAAAGATTGATTAATTATTGAAATAAAAATTTTTTTTCATATTACTATTGATCCGTTTTTTATGAGAAGTCACATGAAAATGATTTTTAAATTTTTTTATTATCTAATGTTTACAAAATTGTTATAAACAAATGCTTTGTTTATAAGATAATTTAATTTTTTTTTTGGAAACATAATCGTTGATACAAATTATGATTTAAAAAAAAAGGCGTTCCTTGAAATAAATTTTTTATTACTTAAAAACGTATTTGCTAATTAACATTTTTTTTCTACCATATAAATTTTCTAAATATCCATCTTGAGGTACCCCAAGAAGATTGAAATCATTTCCAGCGTATGGTCTGTCTGTGTGTCTGTGTGTAATCTTCCACGATAACTGCCGAACCGTTTGACCAATCAAGCTGAAATTTGGTATGGAGGGTCAGTGTGTGCCTATAATGCGACCATTGGATTTTGGTTTAAATTGGTACAGTAGAAGGTCCTCAAGACCGACATTGATTAAATGCACATGTAACAATTTTTTACTTTTTTAAATTTTAAGGACAAACAATACACTTTGGGGCAAAATGTTGTAGTACAAAGTTTTAGAGCATAAAATTCCCTATTACTTTTGTTTCAAATTTTTCCAGAATTTCCAATAGTTGCGCGACTAGAGGGCGCGTAAAAAATTTGCATGTAGGTTTTCTCTAGTTTTTGTTGATTTTGAGAACAAACAATACACTTTCGTGCAAAGTGTTGTAGTACGAAGTTTTAGAGCATAAAATTCCCTACAACTCTTGTCTGAAACTTTTTCTAGAATTTCCAATTGTTGCGCCGCTAGATGGCGAGAAAAGTACACATTTAGGATTTTCCATTTTTTTTTAAATTGGAGGTAAATTATGCTTTTTAGTGCAAAATGTTTCAGTGCAAAGTTGTAAAGCATAAAATTCCCTACAACTATTGTATGAAAATTTTTCCCGATAGTGTGATATACAACGTGCGCATGCGCGGCTTATGTCATTATCAACATTGAAATATCAATTCAGTAGACGTATTCACCATCGGCTCGCTATTTTTAATGTGTTCCATAAATTTTGTAATAATAATAATAAATAACATATTCTCTACGGTCGAGCCGGGAAAGTTCTGGGGTGACACAGCCGATTTTTTTTAGTCATCAAAGAGCAAGATAAATTATGATTAAAAAATACGTTTTTAAGCAATAAAAAAAAATTTTAAGAAACGATTTTTTTTTTTTAAAAATCATAATTTACATCAAAGATTATGTTTCCAGAAAAGAAATTTTAAATTATCTTATAAATAACGCATTTGTTTATAAACATTTTTGTAAACAAGAAATAAAAAAAATTTAAATTCATTTTCATGTGACTTCTGATCATAAAAACGAATCAATAGTAATATGCAGAAAAAAAATTTCAATGATTTATCAAGCTTTTTAATTTTTGACGTAAGTAAATTGTTAATAAAAAACTGAAAAATAACAATTTTTTAATTCTTCCAATGGTAATCTGTTCTGAGACCTTTTAAAAATTGGTCCAAAAAAGGAAAAAAAAATCAGATTTGTTTGTTAACAATTATCGCACTTAGAATGTTCATGTTCAAGTAAGAAAAAATTGTTAATTAACTAATGCATAATTAAAAGAAAAATTGCGATAAAATTTTTTTGACCAATGATTATTATTCATACATCTATCCAGCAGATACCTGAATTTTTTCAATTTTTAATTTTCATATTTAATAAGTAAATGTCCAAAGTGGGCAGAGCTTACTCATATTGGAGTCCCCATTTTCAGTCGTATTTTCAACACTCTGGGAAAATTATAAATATTGGTCCTACAGTTCCGGGAGATATAATTTTTTTTCTTGCCAAATTTCCTCCTCTTTTTGAATTTTTTTTCAAATTTAATAAATGTGAAATGGTTTTGAGATATTTCCAAAAAACCAAACCCCATTTTTATTTTTCAGTTAATTATTTATAACTTTTTGCAAGCGGGTCTTGTATTTTTTTAAAAATCATCTACACACTATTCTGAATCAAATAACACCTCGTTCATATTTTCCGGAGGCGGAGAAAAAAGTTTGGCCCAAAAAGCATTTGTTGACTAGACTATTAGGGACATTTTAAAATTAGATTAAAAAAAAATAAGTTATTATTTTAATCTTAAGTTAAGTTGATCAAAATGACAACCAACTATGTAATTATTATTGGAAGGTACTTTAAACATAAAAGCAATTTTAAAATATTATTATTAATATTATCTAAATTTTAATAAAAAAATGTACCTTTAACTTTCCAATATTGTTACTGATAACACGATTCAAACTTTAAAAACACGACACAAATTATTCCTACTACAACATCCAACATCCACACGTTATAAACGTCACTTTTTAACTTCGCGATCAAATTTGAATTAGCGGAGATCGCAAATTTTTACGGTACGTAATTGTGGGCGTAACTATATCAACGACCGAACGAACGCGTATCTGTTCCCGTTTTGCACGTTGTCACTTGTCTGGAACAACTGAAGACTGTTTGCCGCCTGAGCAGATGCCGGAGATTCCCGGCAAATGTGCAGGATGATGGCGCACTCCCCCTACGATGATGATGTGACGTCCTTGTTCCTGAAACACGGTGTGTAGGTTATGGGAAATAATTATTTGCTTGAATGATTTTTGTTTAATGATACGTCAGAAGAGGAATTGATATATCCAACTTATTTCTTTTTGCTTGTCGTAACTTCGGCTTAAATTTTGATGAATGTTTTTTTTTTGGCAGATACGTTTATTGAAGAATTCTAGATATCATATATTTGGAAGAGTAGAATAATTAAAAAAATCGGTTGTGTCGCCCCAAAACTTTTCCGACGAGTATCCACGATTACTTTTCAGATATTTAATGTTAAAGTTTCAAATTTTGACATTTTTCTTTTTGACAGGTGACAGTTGGAAAAATAATTTTTACTGTCATGTTTTGATGTGACACTTCCGTTTAACAGATATCGAACAAAAATTAAAGCAGGAGTCTCATACGTCCGTTTTCCGTCGATCCGATATCCGATAAAAATTGAATTTCGGATAAAAATAAAATCCAAGTCTCATTTATCCGAAAAAGGTACCATCATGACAATTGACAATTGTATTTGAGGTTATAAATCACAATTCACTGATTAATTCACTTATTTGGTTGTATTGTATTCAATATCATTTGATTGTGTTCTGTGATTTGATTCAATATTGTATTGTTTTAAATTTCGATTATTTGCTATTTGCGATCAACATGTCCAAGTCTAATTCCTATTATTGGCAAAGTCAAAGTTTTGATCAGAAAGAGAATGATGTAGAAATACGTACCCGAAGCGTCGACCGAAACATACAATGTCGAAACACATGTGAGTTTTAACATTTTACCAAAGTTCTGCAATTCTTGCTGAAATGCAACTAAATAAATTAATAAATTTAGTTCAAACTATCGACGAATGTTAAAACACAAACCGAATAATTATTTTTATTAGTTTATTGTTTTGTTTTGTTTACTTTTCATCAGTCAGACAGCCAAAAGTGAGGTTAAAAACGATCCGAAAACGGAAAAAGTTAAAATTAGTTTAACTTTGTCCGACGTCGGAAAAAAGTTAAAAATATTCGGATTAAAAAAGGCGGGAAATTTTTCAACCAATAGAAACGCCGTCGTACCATCGGACGATCGGAAAACGGATGCATGAGACTCCGGCTTAACGGGTTCTTCCGACAGGTAACCCAAATTCATATACCAAATGTCAGCTCAATCGAATTAAACGTGTGGCCTCTATCATGAAAGAATACACACAGACAGACAGACAGAGAGACTTCTATCTGGAAATGGTTTTAATCATCTCAGGTGACCTCAAAATGGATATATCCATCTTTATCTCGAAATTTTTTTTAGCTCGTTCACAATACTTTCCCTTCTCGGACGTGGGTCGGGAAAGTAAAATTAATTTTAGAAACATTAACGTCTTCAAATTAGAAACTATTGATTAGGGTTCTAATTTAATCTATGCAGCTACGGATCAAACTTTTAAAGGTCAGGTTTATTTTAAATTATGGAACAAAAAAATTTATGTTTTATAGAATAACTACATTTTTTTGTCCATTCATATCTGTCATTTGTCACCCACATTATGACGAACTGTGAAACTGTTAAAAATGTAAGTTGGACAAAAGTCTACTTTTTACTTTCCCGGTCCCATCAAAGGGAAAGTATAGTGAACGAGCAAAAAAAAATTTGAAATATCGATAGAAATATTGAGGTACCACAAGAAGACTGAAACCATTTTCAGAGTAAGGTCTGTCTGTAAGACTGTGTGTATGTTTATATTGATATAGTAGAAGGTCCTCAAGACCGACATTGATTGAATCCACATGTAAGATTTTTTGCCTTTTTTTAAATTTTAAGGACAAACAATACACTTCAGTGCAAAATGTTGTAGTGCAATGTTTTAGAGCAAAAAATTTCTTACATTTTTTGTATGAAACTTTTTCCAAAATTTAGAACAATTGCCACACTAGAGAGCGCGCAAAAAATACGCATGTAGGTTTTTCGTATTTTTCCAAATTTTGAGGACAAACAATGCACTTTAGTGCAAAATTTTCTAGTGCAAAGTTGTAGATCATAAAATTCCCTATAACTTTTGTATTAAAATTTTTCCCGAATTCCCAATAGTTTTCACCCATGATTTTAGGAGTTCCTAATTGAAGCAGTGTGCTATGTTTTTATGAACATTGAAATATCAATAATGAAATAAAAGTCATGTACCACATAAATTATTATTAACAAAAGTAGGAAACGGCAACTAGTTTCGGCTCACAAGCCATCTTCAGTCCTAAAAGATACGCATTACAATGACGTGGAAATTTTGAATTCTCCAATATTGGAGAACACCCACAATGGGGTAGGATGATTCCAACAAGGGAATCGTTAGGAATAATAGAGGATTGCAGCGAGAACAGAGTCCTCAGGAGAACTGTAGTGGCCACATAGCCTCCCGGATCAGCAAATGCCGGCTTCTTGAGAACATCCAGAAAAATCCAGCAATTAACAACGGTCCACCTTGGGACACGTAAGATTGGGGCAACCATATGCCAAGACACGAAAATTAGAGTTATTAGGTTCGGTAGAAACAATATAGAAAAAAGCCACCATAAGTAAAACTGAAACATCGTCGCTAAATGGAGAAATGACATTTGACACAGGAAATGACTTAAGGGTTAGGAGAGAGGAGAGGGTTAACCATAAACGGAATACAATAATCAACTAAAATTATGACCTAAAGTAAAGTGAAACAGTACAATATCCGTTAAATAACAATCAAAAATATTTATAAGTTGTGAAATGGTATTATAAACTAAAAATTAAGAGATGTTAGAAAACGGGTGCAGGTTATATTTGTCAATATATCGAACATGTTCTTTGATTCTAGTAAATAATTTCCTATCTGATTATCCAATATACACTGCATTAAAATCTGAACAACAAAGTTGATACACGCCTGTTCTATGAAGACGAGGAATAGTGTCCTTAGAATTACCCAGAAAGGAGTGAAGATTATTATTGGTCTTAAACGCTACTTTAATATTGTGTTTACGAAAGATTTTTGAAATTTAATACGAGAGATTTCCAATAAAATGGAAAGAACCTACTAACTTGTGGTTTTCTTGGGAAGTAACAGAGATCTGTGGGAAGTTTAATCTAAATTTAGAGTAATATCTCACATATAGTTTATTAATATAATCCAGGGGATAGTTATTATTAACGACTAATTGTTTGATGATGTTTAATTCGGAAGAAAAGGCTGATTGTGACATGGGTATTGGGCGGTTAGAATGAAAATTAATTAAGGTATCAGTTGTGGTGGGTTTTCTGTAAATTTCAAATGATAAATGAGAATATAAGGGGTTCCTAATAATCAGTAAATCTAAAAAAGGTAATTTATGATCTGATTCGCATTCTATGGTGAATTTAATGCGTGGGTGGATAGTGTTAAGGAACAACAAGTAGTCGGAAGCATCTTTGGGTGAACCTTGGAAAACAACAAAGCAATCATCTACATAACGTTCATAGAAAAGTATTTTTTAATGAAAAGTAGAATGATTTAGATAAGTGTGTTCAAGGTGGTTCATAAAAATTTCGTCTAGGAGAGGTGAAAGGTTCAAACCCATTGATAAACCTGTCTGTAAAAGGAGGGTATCGTTTTAAATGGGTGTTTTGGGTTTCTCATGAAAAAAATTTTTATGTTTCAAAAACTTGAAAATCCAAGAGAGGAAAGCGAAAAAATTTGTTTTGTATTAAAACTATAAGCTTAAAATGAATTTCCATTGCGGGAAAATCTAAATTACCTGATTTTTATTGTGTATACGGACGGCTAAAATTATTAATAAATAAAACATATTTAATGGAAGAAATCTCTTTGAAATGAAAAAAAAATACGTAGAATGAATCACTAATACTTTTACAACTATTACATCTGTCTAAAAAAGCCCAAATATTTAACAATTGTTAACTGAAAAATCTAAAAACTGTAAAAGTTTGACATTTATTATTAATATCCAAGTTGTTAAACCAATTTTTAAATATGGCAACATCGCATGTCTTAACACAGAACCACAGTAGCTCCTATATGAGGTGGAGCTTTTGGGTGACAAATACTCATTATTGTGCGCATGCGTCGTTAATGTTAGATTAGGTTTTTTCTGATTATTTAGAATACAAATAAAAAAAACTATTATTTGGATTAAACGGGGGTTAATCAGTAATACAAAATTGCATTTATTTTGCATTTCACAAAAAAAAAAATTATGGAATATTTGTCTCCCAATAGCTCCCCCTACTATGAACCTTATACTGTGACAGAAATAGCTCCTCCTACTATAAGCTGTAACAGAACTAGGACTTTTATGTTTTTTTTTAACTTTAATATGTTTATTAGCCATATTGATAAGTAAAGACCAGGATTTAGCAGATTTTTTTACGATCAAACGTTTAATTTCAAGTATTTAATATTTTTTAGACGTCTTAAGGTAGATCAGTTTAAGAAATAAGTGAAAGATGGCGCCAGTCGTCAATTTAAGTTTGAATTATCTATTTAAGCAAAGATGGCGTTACAATCGAAGTTATTTATTTAATTATATGCTTATCTTTTGCTACAAAATGCCCTATAATTATTGTGTCGCAATGTTCAAGAATAGTATTTTTAATAGTGATTCATAAACCAGAATAAAAACGTAATTTCGACGCTAACTCCTCCTTGGTTATTTATAGTATTGAGGTGTAGGATTGCCGGTACTACAGAGAAAACTGTCGACTGTAAACCGAATTTAAATAAATCCGAGTGGCACCATCTTTCTCATATTTGTTTAACTGATCTACCTTAAGTGACAGATTTTTTTTTAATTATAGGTTGAATATAGGTTTAAAAAATAATAAAAAATAAGGGTTAATTTTTTATTACTCAGGTTTTTAATGGCCCATTAACCTAAAATCAAGCAAACACCCCATTCGTGTAAGAAGTTTAAATGTTAATCTTTTTATTGATCCAATAGGATAACCCTATAACGTCAAATGAAATATTACTAACACATTTTTTAAAAGCTTTATTCAAATATTTATCAATCCTAATTTTTTAAATTAACGTGAAAAGTATAGTTAGTATTGTTTGAAATATTGAAACTTCGATATTTTAAATCAGATGAAATGCCATTTAAATTAATACCTTTTGCTCTTCCATCCATTTGATGAACTTGCCATAATCTTTAGTGTCTTCTGATTTTTGCTGCATTAACCGCGATTCTGCTTTATTATTTTAGGTATCAATGTTAGAACTTATTTTTAAGTAATATACAACCTGTAACAACTCTGGTGACAACAATAAATCTTATGTGATAGATTGCAAATTAATTTTTGTATTTGTCATTTCGATGACAGCTGATGACATCACTAATTCAACCATTTTACATTATTATTTCTTATTTCCATTTTTTGTAGTAATAATACCAGTATTTATGATTTTGAAGTATACCAATAAAAAAAATCTGATGTGGCCAGCACATAACCTCTCGCCATTTTTGAATCAAAAATTTACAGGTTGACACAAAAAAGTATGAAAAAAAAATATTTTTTTGTAAATCTGGCAACAATGGCAAACGTTTCGAAAATGTTAATGAGATGAAAATAAACTGTAGGGTATACAAAATATATGTGTAAAACTTTATTGCCGTTTTGTATAATAATGGCGTCATCACCCATAGCAACTGCCACTTCCGGTTGTGCGATTGGCACCAAAATCTAATCAGATCTAATCTAGGGTCTCAGAATCCTGTATGCAAAATTTAAAATTTTTTCATTCTGTAGTTTTTGAGTTATCGTTACTACAACATCCATCCAAACACACACACACACTAACACACACACACACACACACTAACACACACACACACACAGACATCATCGCGAAAATATTAAAATCGTATTCTAGGGACCCCAAAACGTGTTTATCAATTGAAAACTCACTACCCAATTTTTAGCATGATTCCTATACCTCTCTTATCTGAAGGGCGAGAGGTAAAAATAGCAGAAAGTATTCGTGGATAACTGATCTTTAAAACATTTGACCTATTTCGAGAAAAATTGCGCGTGTTCTATTAAATGACAGCTGGCTGCCTTGTTGCCAAATCCTCCTTGTCAGTCCTTGTGATTTCAAAATTTCGAAATTAAAATAAAGTATGTTCCGGGGCGTTTTAAACAAAAAAATTTTGGGAAATCCATTTTTTTTTTAATATCTTTTAGTGAGAAAAATTTCGTACGGGGTCGCAAAAAAACCCAAAAAACGATACCCTCCTTTGTTATCAAATTGGAAAAAGTTTTGGTCTAGAGCCAAGGTAAGCAGAGAAATGAGATTTTTGGAATGATAGGGTTAATATTGTTATTGCGTAGTAAAGTGTGTACTAATGTGATACATTCAGTAGGGGGATAATAAGGAATAAATTAGAAACGTCCAGTGAGAAAAGAAAAGAATTAGGCGGTACTAGAATATGTAAAAGTTTAGAGGTAAGATCGTTAGAATTTTTGACTGAATAAAGATTATCAAATTTGGTGGTTTCTTTGAGAATACTATTGAGAAATGAGGACATTTTAAAGACGGGTGAATTAATGAACCTAACAACGGGTCGAATTGGGACATTTGGTTTATGAATCTTCGGAAGGCAATATAATAAGGGGTCGATGGAGCCATGGGGCAAAGAAAAATAAGGGTTGTAATTGAAGTGAGAGATGGGCTTGGAGTAGAGTTTAAGTTTGGATTTAAAAGAGTTGAAGAAAGAATCTGACGGATCATGAGTTAAGGGGGTGAAAGAGGGGTCATTGGACCGTTGTTAATTGCTGGATTTTTTTGGATGTTCCCAGGAAGCCGGCATTTGCTGAACTTCTCCTGATGATTCTGTTCTCGCTGCGATCCTCTATTATTTCAACGATTCCCTTGTTGGATTCATCCTACCCCATTGTGGGGGTTCTCCAATATTGAAGAATTCAAAATTTCCTATTAAATCACTCAGTTCACTTTTATATTAATTTTTAATTTACATTTCATGTCCCACAATCAACCTTTTTTTCCTTTTATTTCCCATACGTAACTCCTCCCTTATTATTTAAAACCAACTCCTTATAAATTTAACCTAATTATAACATTATGTGATTTGATTATAATTCTTCAACATGTTGAATTTATGGTAAGCGCTTTGTTTTTCCTATTATTGTCAACCCACGTCATTGTAATGCATTTCTTTTAGGCCTGAAGATGGCTTGCTAGCCAAAACCAGTTGCCGTTCCCTAATTTTGTTATTAATAATTTATGTGGTATATGACTTAGTTTTATTTCAATATTAAACACTGGACCACATTTGAGATATGGATAACCTTATGGATTTATTGAAATATCAATTCGGTAGTCGTATTCATCATCGGCTCGCTATTTAAAATGTATTTCATATATTAATGTAATGCTTAATATTTTGTAATTAAAATAATCCTTTTCTCTACAACCGAGCCGGAAAAGTTCCGGGGTGACGTAGTCGATTTTTTGCTAATGCTAATATAAAAGCTATATCAAGTGTAAATGTATATCAATATATAAAAATTGTAAATTAGTAAGGATATTTTGTTGCAGATTCTAAAAAAATCACAAATAATTGAGCTGAAGTAGAAAAGTGATCGGGAAAAAACAGATCTTGAGATTTTGCGTTATCAAGTCAACTAAGTTAAAAAAAAATGTATGTATATATACTTTATTTATTTTCCAGTATACAGTGTGTACAAAAAGTAACGTAACTTGTTAATAATTCGTTTTTTAATGTTTACAAAAAAAAAGATTTGAATAAAAGTTTTAGGCAATTTAAGCTATCTGTACGAATTAAAAATTGATTCTAACTGATATTTATTTAATAAAACATTTATTTAAATCTTTTTTTTTGTGAACATCAAAAAACGAATTATTAACAAGTTACATTACTTTTTGTACACATTGTATATATTTTGAAAAGCTGTTTTCCTTTTTTTAACTAGACATTGATTCACATCGATATTAATTCAATATATTAATAAAAAATGTAATGGTTGTTAATTAATCCAAATAAACACGCCTTTCTCGCATAAAATTGGATAAACACTAAAACAGCACGGCGGCGGTCCAGTACAAATCATTTATAACGATATTATTGCCGCCAGAGTGCTCCGGACAGAAACAGCTGAATGTCGTCTGTCATCGAACACACAAAAAATACCATTTTTCATTTGTTTTCGAAATCATATTTATTTCGATATTCGGCTAATGACTGTATATGACTTTACATACAGTATTTCCAATTATTTATTTTTTGAAAATATCTATTGCTTTTAGGAATATTGACAAAAGTAAAAAAATGTCCAATAATTTAGTTTAGGGCTTAAGAGATCCTCTTACTATTTGTTCTTATATTAGACACATTTTATTCTATTTATCCTTTTTTAAAGGACTGTTAAACCGTTGAAGCATTACAACAGTTAAATAAAAATATATTATTATATTTCAATAAATAAAAAAAATGGTATAAATAATGAAATTAACACAGTTGATAAAATTCATAAAATTGGAACTTAATTAATTGGTATAGAATTCAAACATCGCGAGTAAATAATCATTAAAAATGTACATCAAAGTGTATGGCCAAAGGCTAATAAATTTACTCTATTATTTGAAATTTCGACTATGAAAAGAGCGTTAATGATTTGCAATGAACATTGTTTTGGGGAGTTACTCGTTCGGCTTTATTGAACCATCGAAATTGACAAAATTGGCGGAAAAAGTATATTTACAACATAAAGTAATTAAAAATTAAAATAATTTAACAGTGCTTTTTAATTCATACAGTTTTTTTACTTTCCAGGAATTTTTAAACTTCACCAAAAGTTGTAAATATTTTAATTACCTCAAACATTTTATTTATTTAGTGAGTGGGGTAACAAGCACAATAAAAGTTATATTAAAATATATCTACACATTGAAATATATCTACACATTAAAATAAATTAAAAATGAAAACACACAAAGAGATTCATTCACACAGCTGTGTGTACGTTGCGTTTTCATTCTTCGAAAATATATGATGATCCGGTTTAACAAAGGCAGAAAATTAAATACTGAGGCAATTTTAAAAGTTATATATCCATTAAGAGAATAGAATCCAGCTTGGAAAATTATTAATTTAAACATGCTTTAGAACCCGGTTTTCGACCGAAACAAAAAGATTACTTTACTAAATGAAAATGCTCGTGGATATCGTGTACTCATACTAGTGTATGTATTCTACTACGCTGCATTTTTAAGCCTGTATATAATTTATAATGGTTTGCTATTTTACCCAGATGAGTTATAATAAAACTGGTAATTTCCGAACTATTATTAGTAGTAGAATTCGTGGCTATTGTATTTAAAATTAATTAAGACCAACGAACTAAGGGCCGATTTCATAATGAAATTAAAGATTCCTTTAAATATTAAAGAACAGTTTAAGTATCAGATATATTTCATAATACATATTTACAGATAAAAGTGCATTGAAATGGTACTTTAGTTAAATACCAAAATTTGCGTATTTAAACTCTTAAAGGTCTCTTTTGTCCTAAAACTAGGAATGTCATCCTTCATCTTCTGCTTCTACATAACCTCCAATCCGTAATTATTGCCATTAATTCTGTTTTGAACGATCTTATTAGTTTTGAAAATTTAAGTTTATTTTATTATAATGGACTATCAAACTTCATCTAGTTCAAGTGATTCAAGTGACGACGATTACGTTTTTGAGAGACGTAGAAAAATATATAGAGAACGGGTAAATAACTTGGAAAAATTTGACGACTTGGATTTCTTCACTAGGTTCAGGATCACCAAACCAACTTTTCATTCACTTATGGAAGCTATTGAACATTTGATAGAAACACCAACTAATAGGTAGACATTGGCAGATTATAACAGTTCATCATTTTATAAATATTTAATTTTTTACAGGGGTGGAAGTATTAAGGCAGTAAACCAAGTTCTACTTACACTAAGATTTTATGCACTTGGATGTATGCAGAAGGCAGTTGCTGATTTCGCTGGTGTTTCAACTCCTTCGGCATGCAGGATAATCAACAAAGTTTCAAAAGCAATTGCTTCATTACACAGACAACATATCAAAATGTATGATACAAATGAGGAGATGGAGAGTTCTGCAGCAAAATTTTATCAAATTGCACGATTTCCTCGTGTCATAGGTGCAATAGAATGTACATTTATAAAAATTGATTCGCCTGGAGGAGACGATGCTGAAATTTTTAGAACAAGAAAAAATTTTTTTGGTCTGAATGTTCAAACGATATCGGATAGTGATTTGAAAATTAGGGATATTGTGGCAAGGTGGCCTGGGTCATGCCATGATCAAACCATATTTAATAATAGTAGATTAAAGCAAAGATTTGAAGATGGTGAATTTGCCACATACATGCTAGTAGGAGACAGTGGCTATAACGTAAAACCCTATTTAATGACAAAACTACAGGAAACCCATACACTTGCTGAAAATTTATATAATGAGTACATTATTAGAACACGATGTGTTGTTGAAAGGCAGTATGGGATGTGGAAACGTAGGTTTCCACTTTTAAAATTAGGAATGCGAGTAAAATTGGAAACTATTTGCAACATAATTACTGCAACTGCAATATTACATAATTTGGCCATCGAGGAGAATGAAGATATTCCAGAAGAATGGTTAAATGAGGAAGAAAACGACATTGAGCTGCTTCCACAACATCATGACCACAATCATTTGGACCATAACATTAGACAGTTGTTAATTTTGAACCATTTTGCAAGATTATGAATACTATGTTTTGAATGTATACAACATATTCAATTGTAAAAAAAATTTTATCTAATAAAATATCTAATTTAAAAATCATTATTTTTATTTCATGTCCAGTTCTTTTTCTTTTAATTTGAGGTCACACTGTAATATTCTCATTTTAATTTCATGTTCTTCTTCCTTCCTTTGTCGTTTTCTTAGACGATCTTCTTCATTCATTTTTCTCTGTTGTATATCCTCAAGCAGTAATATATTTTATGTTTTATAATATTGTTCTTTAGCAAGTTGCAAAGAATTTGAAATTGGCCTTTTTGTTCGCAGTTTGTTATTCATTGGTGTTCTCAATTGTTTTGGCGTATATTTTGACCAATCCATAGGAGAACATATCTGAAAAATAATGATGTTTGCAAAGTTATGTACTTTAAAACAGTTGAATTTTCACCCGAATATCAGCAGTTTTTGTACTTTTCTTCTCAACTTTCGTTAACTGTGAATCATCGAGTTTGGAAGAACTTGGAACAGCATCCTATAAACAAATAATTTTATGCAGAAATGGCTTTTTTCAATAGTATTTTGAGTTTTGAATGATAAATGTATTTTTGTTACCGAAAAAATAAAAATGAACACTCAAAGATCATACATTAGATATTTTAAAATATGGTTTTGTACCTCTTCATTCTCATCCTGATTGATTACTTCAATATTTTCAATATTTATTATCTCAGCTGGGTTGTAGACATCATCAAACAATTTTTTAAACGTTTTTTTAGTTACAATCGTAATATGTTATTTGAATTTACAACGCTGTCGAAAATTTTAGAAAAATAGAATGGACCAAGTTTCATTATAGATGCTATAATATTGCTCTTTTATTTACTTTCCATCCAATATTTTATCAGTTTTAATCCCCAGAAAACCAATTAAATAATTATATATAAAACCCTCTATACAGCTTTACTCTTTTATTAAGTTAATGATAAAAGGCGAGAGCCAAATACACGTGTTTCCCAACAGACAAGCAACTTTTTAAAATATCAACCTCAACCCAACCTCAGCGTAAACTTTTACGAACAACTTTTCTGTGAGTTGTCTTGTAAGGATAATGATAAATCAGGCGACAAAACCGACAACATATACAAGCATCCCGGTAAATATCATGTACACAAACTAACAAACTAGCGATTTATTAGCCCAGGGAATTAATACAAAACTTCATTTATATTTGTTTTCATAGATACAAATACACGCATAATAAGTAAACTTTTAAGCCGCTTCAAGAACAGTGCATGATTCATTTAGATTTAAATCGCTGAAAATTGATAAAAAAACCTGGCAAACATGGTGTCAGGATGACCATTCAAGAGTGATAATATTCTCCAAATAAAGGATTTCTTTTTCTTAACGTAATAAATTATATAACAGTAAAACTATAGTATTTTATTTCCATTGTAACAGTCTTTGCGTTGTCAAGCAGTCTTTTGGATTACCTCGGGTGCGACCTTCCGTTTATAGTGTGAAGGTCACTTGATCGGGCAGTCTCAGTGAAGAAAGACTTCTCCAGAGGTCGTTATGACGTTTACAAAACCTTTGGGGCCAGACGGGCGGTCCTAATGGGTTGAGTACCTGAGTAATCGCTGCATTGATGGTGATGCTCGGAGTTATGAAAAATATAGTGAAATAAAACACCACTGAGAAAAATAGGTCAGTAAATATCATCTAGTTAGTTATTTACGCGAGTCAAGCAGGGTATATGCAAACTAAAGCAAAACACGCGTAAAGTCATGGTCTAAGGGATACTGGAATGACGAGACTAGTCGTAAGCGCACCGGACCGCGATATTAGACCCATTTAAATAAAACTCCTGTTTTAGAATTTCCCAATCGTCCATGACGGTTAGTACGCGGTAACGGAGAGTGCAGCGTACCAAAAGACACAGGAAGCACTTTCTGTCGGTTCTCCTACTTAACGCGGCAACGGAGAGTGCAGCATACCAAAAGATACAGAAATCACTTACTGTCAATTTTCCTACTTAACGCGGCGACGGAGAGTGCAGCGTACCAAAAAACACAGGAAGCACTTTCTGTCGGTTCTCCTACTTAACTCGGCGACGGAGAGTGCAGCGTACCAAAAGACACAGAAAGAACTTTCTGTCGGTTTTTCTAATTAACGCGGCGACGGAGAGTGCAGCGTACCAAAAGACACAGGAAGCACTTTCTGTCTGTTTTTCTAATTAACGCGGCGATGGAGAGTGCAGCATACCAAAAGACACAGGAAGCTTTTTCTGTCAGTCTTCGTACTTAACGCGGCGACGGAGAGTGCAGCGTACCAAAAGACACAGAAAGCACTTTCTGTCGGTTTTTCTAATTAACTCGTCGACGGAGAGTGCAGCGTACCAAAAGACACAGGAAGCACTTTCTGTCAGTTTTCCTACTTAACGCGGCGACGGATAGTTCAGCGTACCAAAAGACACAGGACGCACTTTCTCTCGGTTTTTCTACTTAACGCGGCGACGGAGAGTGCAGCTACCAAAAGACACAAGAAGCACTTTCTGTCGGTTTTTCTAATTAACGCGGCGAAGGAGAGTGCAGCGTACCAAAAGACACAGGAAGCACTTTCTGTCAGTTCTCCTACTTAACGCGGCGACGGAGAGTGCTGCGTACCAAAAGACACAGGAAGCACTTTCTGTCTGTTTTTCTAATTAACGCGTCGACGGAGAGTGCAGCGTACCAAAAGAAACAGGAAGCACTTTCTGTCAGTTTTCCTACTTAACGCGGCGACGGATAGTGCAGCGTACCAAAAGACACAGGACGCACTTTCTGTCGGTTTTTCTATTTAACGCGGCGACGGAGAGTGCAGCGTACCAAAAGACACAGGAAGCACTTTCTGTCGGTTTTTCTAATTAACGCGGCGACGGAGAGTGCAGCGTACCAAAAGACACAGGAAGCACTTTCTGTCTGTTTTTCTATTTAACGTGGCGATGGAGAGTGCAGCATACCAAAAGACACAGGAAGCTTTTTCTGTCAGTCTTCGTACTTAACGCGGAGACGGAGAGTGCAGCGTACCAAAAGACACAGAAAGCACTTTCTGTCGGTTTTTCTTATTAACGCGTCGACGCAAGGTGCAGCGTACCAAAAGACACAGGAAGCACTTTCTGTCAGTTCTCCTACTTAACGCGGCGACGGAGCGTGCAGCGTACCAAAAGACACAGGAAGCACTTTCTGTCAGTTCTCCTACTTAACGCGGCGACGGAGAGTGCAGCGTACCAAAAGACACAGAAAGCACTTTCTGTCGGTTTTTCTACTTAACGCGGCGACGGAGAGTGCAGCGTACCAAAAGACACAGGAAGCACTTTCTGTCAGTTCTCCTACTTAACGCGGCGACGGAGAGTGCAGCGTACCAAAAGACACAGGAAGCACTTTCTGTCTGTTTTTCTAATTAACGTGGCGATGGAGAGTGCAGCATACCAAAAGACACAGGAAGCTTTTTCTGTCAGTCTTCGTACTTAACGCGGCGACGGAGAGTGCAGCATACCAAAAGACACAGGACGCACTTTCTGTCGGTTTTTCTATTTAACGCGGCGACGGAGAGTGCAGCGTACCAAAAGAAACAGGAAGCACTTTCTGTCAGTTTTCCTACTTAACGCGGCGACGGATAGTGCAGCGTACCAAAAGACACAGGACGCACTTTCTGTCGGTTTTTCTATTTAACGCGGCGACGGAGAGTGCAGCGTACCAAAAGACACAGGAAGCACTTTCTGTCTGTTTTTCTATTTAACGTGGCGATGGAGAGTGCAGCATACCAAAAGACACAGGAAGCTTTTTCTGTCAGTCTTCGTACTTAACGCGGCGACGGAGAGTGCAGCATACCAAAAGACACAGAAAGCACTTTCTGTCGGTTTTTCTAATTAACGCGTCGACGGAGAGTGCAGCGTACCAAAAGAAACAGGAAGCACTTTCTGTCAGTTTTCCTACTTAACGCGGCGACGGATAGTGCAGCGTACCAAAAGACACAGGACGCACTTTCTGTCGGTTTTTCTATTTAACGCGGCGACGGAGAGTGCAGCATACCAAAAGATACAGAAATCACTTACTGTCAATTTTCCTACTTAACGCGGCGACGGAGAGTGCAGCGTACCAAAAAACACAGGAAGCACTTTCTGTCGGTTTTTCTAATTAACGCGGCGACGGAGAGTGCAGCGTACCAAAAGACACAGGAAGCACTTTCTGTCTGTTTTTCTATTTAACGTGGCGATGGAGAGTGCAGCATACCAAAAGACACAGAAAGCACTTTCTGTCAGTTCTCCTACTTAACGCGGCGACGGAGAGTGCAGCGTACCAAAAGACACAGGAAGCACTTTCTGTCGGTTTTTCTACTTAACGCGGCGACGGAGAGTGCAACGTACCAAAAGACACAGGAAGCACTTTCTGTCATAGCAAAATAATAATAAAAAGTTAATCTAACGATTAACATTAAATACTTAATAGATATTAAGTCTCACCGGCCCTATCCTGGATGGTTTCCCTTGCCAGCGTGTTGATTCTGCTAGCGGCTCGAATAAGACTCTTTTTCATCTGCGAAAAATAGAAGGACCGATTCTCTCTATATCCCACTTCTTTGCGATGAACGAGGAGGGGATTGGCATATGCGCGATACCGGATAGTAATGATTAATTACGGATTAAAAAAATCGGCTGTGTCACCCCAGAATATTTCCGGCTCGACCGTAGAGAATAGGATCATTTTAATTACAATATACTAAGCATTGTATTAATTTATGGAACATATTAAAAATAGCGAGCCGATGGTGAGAATACGTCTACCGAATTGATATTTCAATGTTAATAATGACATGCTGCGCATGCGCACGTTGTATATCACACTGCTACAATTAGGATCTCCTAAAATCATGTGTGAAAACTATTGGAAATTTGGGATAAATTTTCATACAATAGTTGTAGGGAATTTTATGCTCTACAACTTTGCACTAAAACATTTTGCACTAAAGTGCACAATTTACCTCCAATTTTAAAAAAATATAAAATCCTAAATGGGTATTTTCCTCGCCATCTAGCGGCGAAACTATGAGAAAAGTTTAACACAAAAGTTAAAGAAAATTTGATGCTTTACAACTTTGCACCAGAAAATTTTGCACTAAAATGCATTGTTTGTCCTCAAAATCAAGAAAAACTAGAGAAAACCTACATGCACATTTTTTACGAGCCCTCTGGTGACGCAACTATTGAAAATTCTGGAAAAAGTTTTAGACAAAAGTTGTAGGTAATTTTATGCTCTAAAACTTTGTACTACAACATTTTGCACTAAAGTGTATTGTTTGTCCTTAAAATTAAAAAAAAGTAAAAAATTCTTACATGTGTATTTAATCAATGTCAGTCTAGAGGACCTTCTACTGTACAAATTTAAACCAAAAACTAATGGTCGTATTCGAGGCATACACCGACCCTTCATACCAAATTTCAGCATGATTGGTCAAACGGTTCGGCAGTAATCGTGGAAGATTACACACAGACAGACCATACGCTGGAAATGGTGTCAATCTTCTTGGGGGACTTCAAAATGGAAATTTCCATCGATATCTCGATTTTTTTTTGCTCTTTCACCTTACTTTCCCTTTGATGGGTCCGGGAAAGTAATTTTCTCACGAATTTCAAAATTAAAGAATTAGAATACTTCTACAAGATTAATACTTAAAAAATATCTTACGGTTTAGGCGGTGATGAATGCTGGTCTTCGTCGACTGGTTGCTGTGCTGGCTCCTAGTCAAGTAACATTAATTTGATATTTTAAATCAGAGACAGGACTCATTTTTACCCTATTCGGACACTGGTCGGTGTGGAGAGAGTGACGCGTGCGTAAAACCGATATATGGGACTTTCAAAAATTAAACGATTTTATATTCAAACTTAGAAAATAATTGCAAAAATATATACTTAAAAATATCGTACTCTACAGTTATTCGGTGGTAGAGATTCTGTAAAGGCTGAAATACATTTTCTTATTAGCAATAAGAACCCTGCATCTACAAGCAATCAGGCTAACTGTGAAACGGTATCTAGACTATCGACAAGACAGTAGTGCCTCAGATTCAGAAAATAAACAAGAGAGAAGACCACAGTTACTGGGTTTTTTGAAAAATCTACGGAAGGCTCCTAGTAATTATTCTAATGAGGCAGCGTCTATAAACATTTTAAAAATGTATAAAGAACCCAGAGCTTGTGACAAAGACCAAATTGGTTACGAAAATTACACGAAAGAAGAACGTCAAAATGTATGGATGCAGTAGTGGGACGAGAATAAGCACCATAGCCCTCTGGATGAAATCGCTAAAAAATATCTAGCGATACCGGCTACATCGGTAAGATCGGAATATTTTTTTTCAATCACTGTATACATAATAACTGACAGGAGAAATTCCTTACATTCTGATGCAGTTAAAATGTTATGTTTTTTAGATCAATATCAGTCGCTACTAAAAACTAATTTTTAGTCGTTGATTTGTATTTTTTTTGTTATTGGTTTTTTTATTTGTATGCGTTTTATTTCATTTTTATTTTTTTTTATTTTATCTGAAATGAATGATTGTTTTTTTGTAAACTGAAACAAATTAGTTTTATTTTATTGTATATTTGAAACTAGTTGATGACGTTGATGATGATTAAACCAAAGTTTGTTGATGTATGTTTTCTTGTGAGTTGTCACACTTTCATTAAAAAATTATATTTTAATTGCATATAGAGGAAGATTATCTCCCCACAAGGCTCTCATTTTTTCAATATATTTAGTGATAATTATTGTTGATTGAAAATGGCGGAGTTTCGTTAAATACTATAAATAGGTGGTAGCAGCACCATCTCGTGCTAGGGTACTTCTAAATATTAAATATCCGGTTTTTCTCCGATTTTTTCTGAAACCGGAGAAAATATAACCAGAGACGAATTTTCTCTCCGGTACAAAGCACTAGTCTGAATGAATACTCCAAAGGGATTTTATTTTTCTTAGCAGTTCACACCTCCCCGCGTAAGGTCTGCGCGATGTCGGGTTGTCGATGAGACTTTGATTTCGACACAGTGCCTAATTACTTTTATCTATACATCTAAAGGTGGATCCACATCGATAAAAATTTGCGTTGTGCGTTGTATTTTGAATTCCAACACAAATATTTGCTGCGCAAATATATATTTTATCACATATTTTACCACGTTTACTTCTTTTTTAAAAAGTAAGACATGATGATCTCAAAAATAGCTATTTAAAAATACGGAGCAGGTCAAGCGTGAAGCAAAATTACAGATGCACTTAAAATCAAGTCCACATTAACAATACTGTGCGACGCAAATCTCTTTGAAGTTGACTGGAAAACCGACTGTACCGCGGATAACGTGCGTTGTTCGTCACGAAAATATTTGTGTAAGTTTACATGCGGGGCACAGTCCACATCAACAACAATTTCAACGCACACGAGCAAATTTATGTCAAATACAACGCAGAACGCAAATTTTTATTGATGTGAATCCACCTTTAGGTACGACATGAATTTATTAAAATCGCGGAATTATTAAAACTTGATTGGATGGTAATAGGAATTATTATTATTTACATAAAATGTTTCGCGGTTCTTAATAAATATCAAATAAGGTGTATATTTTATACAAAAATTAAAAGGTTGTGGGTTCATGAAAATTAATTTTGAAAGGTACTGGCGATTTATTTATTGTTTAGGCAGAGATCTCGCGTAATTAACCAAAAAAATTGTTTGGTAACGAAAACTTCGTTACACCCTTAAGCATCCAGACTAATAATTACAGTTCCATGTTACACAAGATATATGAAGATTGCGTAATTTAACTTTAAATTGAACGTGTGTCCATGCACATCTTAAGGCCTACATTTTGTATGCTCCTGGATACTTGATGTAAAATGAGACAATTTATTAGTTAGTAAAAATTTTATATTTAGATTAACAGAGTGCAAAGACACCCAGTAAAATATATTGTGTAAATGTGACAATTTTCTTGGGTCGCAAATACAATTGACTCGTGAAAACAAACAACAATAGTCTGTTTAGTTAATAAAATAGATATTTTAAGTTCCATTGGGGATACAAGATGGTTCCCAGCAGTTTTTGAACAAGTTTTCTGTCATAAACATTGACACCTCGCTGGAAATCATATGACTTAATTTGCCTAGTAGCACTTGTTCAAAAGGGTTTTAAACATATCGGCTGTCACAGATAAATGAAAAGATTTATTCGTTTTTCCAAGAATTTATATATTATAAAAAAATGATGAGTAACAAAAGTTACGTGTGAGTAACAAAAGTTACGTGTTGGTGCGTACACACTTAGTGATGAAAGAAAAGCCAAATTGTGTATATCAAGTGTATATTAAGAAATATATATTGTAATGATATTTACAAATGCTCTCAGAATTTTGGCTGGGTCCTAGTCAAAAAAAAATAATAAACATTACAAAAAATTATAAATTTATGTTTAATCCGTATATTCCTCTTCTTTATGCTTTTGCTTTGAAATCTGGATACAACTCTTTATTCCCTCTTCTGTACAGCATTCAAAATTGCCTTTTTAATGTATAAACTTATCATAACCTTCCATATCAAAATATCAAAAAAAAAAAAATTTCTATAACTTATTGTTTGACAACCCTTTGTTTATTATCTTTTTTTTTATTAATTTTTTTTTACCACTAGATTTTTTTTTAATACCTCAGCCTTAGTTTAGGTTATTAACCCTCTATTCCCTGTTTACTATCTGACTTAAATTTCATATATGACAGTTCCAAAATTTCAATTTTATTATAACAACATTCATTATTTAAAAATTTTTTTAAGATTCTTTCACTTTTGTTAAATTTATTGCCAATCTATCTATAATACTTTTCGTTTCCTATTCTTCCCCTGCATATCAAACTCTCCTATCTTATTTAATAAACCTAACAATTAACTTTGAATAATCTTTTAATAAATTAACTTTTAAAAAAATATTAATTTCAAAAATTCCCTATACAGGGTGAACAATTTCATAACAATATATATTTCCTACGTCATAAGGAGTCAAGCGCTTTCGGCATTCAATGCCATCATCAGGACAACTAAAATAATTATTAAGAACATAAGTAAAATGCATATAAAGAAACTTATGATACTTACAATTAGATAAATACTTGAGATACAAGGTAAATTATTAAAAAAACACAAAAAATCATTGAAACAGAACAAGAAGTAAACAGTTCATTAAAGCGAAGGTAGACAAAGGGGAACTCCAGTCATTTTTGATATAAATTTGAGGCCCAGGCCTAAAAGTTGTCTTTATTAAAGACAACAGGTGCTATATATTATAGCCTTTTTCAGTAAATAGCCAGTTTGGTTGCGGTTAAATACCCAGAATAGTCAGTTAATTTTTGTGTTTCGTTGGGTACAGACCTGTTTTCAGGCATCTTTGAGCTTCTGTCGGACAGGCGAGAGTATCTAAGAATTAATCAATCGATTTTATAATTTCGCGTTAATTTTAATAATAATTATTTGTTTTATTTGTATTCACTTTTGTATGCATGCTGTTTTTCCATTATAAATATTTAACCCACGCCAATAAATTAGTTAAAAAAGTACCGAGTTTTATTTACAGCCATAATAATATAACTAATCAACTTTATTAATTAATAGGTGTGATGTTTCCCCTATCAACGGAAAAAGTACGTAAAACTTTATATACTTCACTCAGGATGGGATAGAACTTTAATCACTGTTGATAACAGAGGCTTATATAAATGATTATGTCAATAATTATCATTTTATTATAATTCACGCGCGTCTAGGTTGGCTCAACCTAACAAGAGATATTTTGTCATAATAATATTGGTATTTATATAAAAAGAAAGCACAATACATACATCATTGTTACAATAGGATGATTCCATTTTAATCGAAAATCAAAATGAATAATTCTGTACCTCGGAGGTATAGGACACTGTGTCCAAAATTTACGAAAATGTACTTACTACAGACCAAAACTTGACTTATTGCAATTTACTCAGAGGTATACAAAACTATGTTTCAAGTCAATAATTAAGGAAGTTACAGACATTTAAAAGAACACCAAGTTCACCTTTACTCAGAGGAATACAACACCATCTGGACATAGTGTTATACATATACCTCTGGACCCCTTGTGAAATTTCGAATGAATTAAGAACACCATCTGGACATGCCACGTGCCTATTTTATGTGAGATTATAATAAAATAGACTGGATGTGATTATTGAAAATCAGAGTGAAATGGATGGCAACTCTCGCGGAAAAAAACTTGTGGCTTTAGTTCGAGATAATAATATTGTAGCAACAGGTAAATCACTGTTTTATAAAAAATTGAATACATGAGGCTTTTACTTGATGAAGATCCATACTATACGATGCTTCACAGGCTTCACAGGCACAACCAGACAATTAGATAACTTCATTACTTATATTAACTCAATTCATAAAAATATCAAATTTACCGTAGAAATTGAACAAAATAATTCTATAAACTTTCTAGACCTTACAATTTCAAATACAAATAATAAACATGATTTCTCTATATTTCACAAACCATCACATACAGACATTCATAATAGTTCGGCCCACCCATTCAGTCATAAAATAGCAGCTTTCAATAGTATGATACACAGACTTTTAACAGTTCCATTAAATACTGACAATTATAACAAAGAACTAAATATCATAAAACAAATAGCAGTTAATAATAATTACGATCCAAAGGAGGGTATCGTTTTAAATGGGTGTTTTGGGTTTCTCATGAAAAAAAATTTTATGTTTCAGAAACTTGAAAATCCAAGAGAGGAAAGCGAAAAAATTTGTTTTGTATTAAAACTATAAGCTTAAAATGAATTTCCATTGCGAGAAATTCTAAATTACCTGATTTTTAGGGTGTATACGGACGGCTAAAATTATTAATAAATAAAACATATTTAATGGAAGAAATCTCTTTGAAATGAAACAAAAAATACGTAGAATGAATCACTAATACTTTTACAACTATTACATCTGTCTAAAAAATCCCAAATTTTTAACAATTGTTAACTGAAAAATCTATTATTAATATCCAAGTTGTTAAACCAATTTTTAAATATGGCAACATCGCATGTGTTAAAACAGAACCACAGTAGCTCCTATATGAGGTGGAGCTCTTGGGAGACAAATACTCATTATTGTGCGCATGCGTCGTTAATGTTAGATTAGGTTTTTCTGATTATTTAGAATACAAATTAAAAAAAAACTTTTATTTGGATTAAACGGGGGTTAATCAGTAATACAAAATTGCATTTATTTTGCATTTCACAAAGAAAAATTATGGAATATTTGTCTCCCAATAGCTCCCCCTACTATGAACCTTATACTGTGACAGAAATAGCTCCTCCTACTATAAGCTGTGACAGAACTAGGACTTTTATGTTTTTTTTTAACTTTAATATGTTTATTACCCATATTGATAAGCAAAGACCAGGATTTAGCAGATTGTCGGAATTTCCTTTAATAATTCCTCCAGCTTATCCGTTACGAAACCCTGCTTTCCCCTACAACCAATTCGAAATGAATCGCGCGCCGCGCCCGTTAAGAAAGCATAGAGACATAGAGATGAAAGTATTCTCAACGTGCACACGACTCTGCTCTTAAAGTTTAATAATTGTTTTGTTTTTTTTGTGTTTATTATTAGTGTTCTAGTGGTGAGTGCTACCCTCAACTACCCTCATAGTTATAGAACAAGTAAGATTTTCCCTCTATTTTGCAATCCCTCTTGGACACACAGTATAGTAATTTTTTTTCTCTCTTCTTTACCGTTACAAGTGCACAGGCTGTAACAATATTTAATTAAGGTTTTGTTTATTAGTTATTAGTTTTTTTTTGTTTTGTGTAAGTGCGCAAATTAATTAGTTCGGGAATTAACGGTTCCGGCGGTATTATTTGACACTGTTGTCGGATCTGCTTCCGCGATAAAATTGTGACTGATACTTTACGGAACGTATTTTTCCGATGTGTTTTCAATGTATATTTTGCTAATTTTTAAAAATAAATGTCGATTTGAATAACGGTTTTCTAAATTATTCAACCCAATGTTCGTTTAAGGATTAAGCCTTTTTTTGAATTAACAACAGCCTAAATTTACAGTTCATGTATTAAGACTTAAACAAACATTTTTGGTCCTTCGAGCCGGATATTCTCAGTGTTTTGCTATTTTGCTAATTTAGACTATTGTTTTAACTATTATTAATCTCTTTAAATTTACTTGTGGTTCGAAAACTACACCGGTAGTGTTAGTTTTCACCTTTTAGTGCGCCGTATTCAACGATATGTGAATCGTATCGCGTCGGCATCACAAGTCTCAATCTACTCCACCATCCCTTATAATTAAAAAAAAAATAGTTTGATAAGCTATTTCCCCAGTCATCAGATAGGCTGACTTGAAATGGCAACATCGCATTAGTCGCTAACTGAGCGACATACTCTCGTGTGAAGTACAGCCTCTTCCAGCATCAAGGTCAAGCAAGCAACAAATTGTTTGTTTTTGGAGAACGTGATATAAGTAAGATTTTAAGTTTTTGAACTCATTAAATATTGAATAACATACATAAAGATTTGTGTCTATGGTTAATGGATATAGGCAAATAAGAGTTTCGCTTTATATCGTGCATGAATATTTTGTTGTTTTATTTGTTAAGTGTTTTATTTTTGAAGACCATATTTAGTTTCTTTTTGATCTGTTTATTCCCTATTGAATATTTTTATTTGAGTGTTTATAAATTTACGAATTTGTTTATGTACTAAGTTTTTGTAGAGACAGATGAAAAATCTTAATTTGATTTAATGATATTTGAATCTTTTTATGTATAAAAATATTACTTCTCATTTATTTCTTTTTTTTATGATAATGCACATTTTTAATCATTGTTTTTGATAAATTAAATGTTTTAAAATTTAATTTAAATATTATTTTGGTCAATTTGGATTTGCAATGCAGTGTAAAGTCGATTAACCCCTTATTAAATTAAGTTAATGACGCAGTGGCGTACCGTTTAAATAGTCTCTTTTAGTTTGACTTGAACAATCACGAAAATGTCAGCCAAACGTTTAGCTAAATTGGTTGAAAATCGTAAAAATTGTGTAGGACATTTCAATCGATTTTCAGAGTGGATTGATGCAAATGGTAACACTGTTTCACGGACAGGTGAATTAGAATCGCGTATTAAACGACTCAATGAATGTTTCGATACTTATACCGAATTGCAAGATCAAATTGAAAGTTTAACCGACACACAAGAAACTCTGAGTGATGATGAGGATAGAACAATATTCGAGGGACAGTTCTTTAAAACTTTAACAGATTTTGAGGATTGTTTAAAAAAATTGCTTGGTTTTACACTTCCCTCGAGTAATGGCTCACAAAACGTACCTTTTCCTGTTAATAAAACGCACGTCAAATTGCCAGAAATAAAATTGCCCAGCTATTCTGGCGAAAAAGTATCCGAATTTAATGCATTTATAGATATGTTTATTTCTTTAATTGGGAATAATACTAGCTTGACAAAAGCAGAAAAATTGTATTATTTAAAAACTCTTTTGAAAGGACCTGCACTTAGATTAATTGAAGATCTCCAAGTAATTGATATTAATTACGAGCTTGCGTTGACTACTCTCAGGAAAAGATACGAAAATAAGACAATTGTAGTAAATGAACATTTGTCAAATTTATTTAATTGCCCTCCTATCACTAAAGTAAACGCATCCAATCTAAGAGAGTTAGCAAATTCTCTTAGAAAAGAGGTACAGTGTTTAAAGAATTTAGGTCTCTCTGACACAGCTTTGAATGAAGCATTTTTAGTATTTTTATTTGAGAAAAAACTTGACCCTGTATCTCGCAAAACGTTTGAAGAAGAGAGAAATAACTCAGAGATTCCCACTTTAGATGATTTTCTCGAGTTTGCCGATAAAAGAGGCACAGTTTTAGAAAATTTATCAAGTTTCGAATCATCGACCATAGAGAAAAAATTTCACTTGTTCGACAAGAAAAATTTTAGCCCTCTAATTAAAAATAGTCTACATTCGTATCGCGACGCGCAATCGGCGTCGGTGACTCAGCGTATGCCTGCAATACAGAATGGTGTTTGTTTATTTTGCAACGAAAGTCACAGAATTTACAGTTGTCCTAAATTTGGTGCACTATCGCCTCACGATAGACATCTATTTATAAAAAATAATAATCATTGTTATAATTGTTTGGGGAATAAACACACTTTAAAACAGTGCCCGTCTTCACACCGTTGTTTAGTATGCAGTAACAAACATCACTCTCTGTTACATCTAGAAGCGCGACCCTCGCAAAATATCAGCCAAAATCGATCAAATACGCCTACGTTTAATAGAAATCGGAGTTTCACTCAAAGCTACTCTAACGCTAGTGGTCCTTCCGCGACTATAGATCACAATTCAAGAAATAGAAACGTAAATTTCTCTAGAAACGTGGCTGCAAATAGTGTACAACGCAGTGTTGGCAACACAAATCCATCTCGTGTGAACGCACAACTAGATAGAAACAACTCTGTATCTAATGACCAATTGCAGGCCACGCATTCTCAAAATTTCGACGTTACAACGCAAGACTCACAAGTACTTCTTGCTACCGCACAAATAGTAGTTTGTGACGCGGACGGCAACCCCCGGTTGGTAAAAGCCATTCTGAACTCTGGTTCAGAAAGTAGTTTTATTTCTCGCGATTGCGTGGAAAAATTAAAATTGTCCACTCGAAAGCAAAATTTAAACGTTACGGGTCTTGCAGCACAGAATATGATTATTTCGAAAGAATACGCGCATTTGTTAATACATTTTAAAGTAAATCCCGACAAATGCTTCTCCGTTTCTTGCTCTATGATAAAATCTATCACTCAAAAAGTTCCTCACGTTCCTATTAACATTCGCAAACTTAACATACCCCCTGAAATTCTCAATCAATTAGCTGATCCTACCTTTTCGGTACCGTCTTCAGTAGAAATTCTGTTAGGTGCCGATTTATTCTATTCATTATTGTCCCAAGGCTCTGTATCTCTGGGAAAAGGACTTCCTTCCCTTGTTAACACCCACTTGGGGTGGATTATTGCGGGACACGTTCCTCCCTACGTGTAAGAACCCGAAAAAAGAATTTTGTCTCATTGTCTCTCCTCAAATTCTTTTGAGAACGACCCTGTAAGTCACTCACCTGATTTGTGACTACAAGACATGGAGTTTTTGGACTCCCTTGTAGCGAAATTTATTGATCAAGAAGAAATTTCAGAAACTAGATTAGCTCCACTCTCCCCAGAAGATGAATATGTTGAAAAATTGTTTCTCTCCACTACCAGAACTTTGAAAAATGGTTCTTACCAAGTAGATATGCCCCTTCGCACCCCTTTTGAATACTCTAAACTTGGTGATTCATTTATAACAGCACAACGTAGATTTTTCTCTCTAGAGAAAAGACTACACAAAGACCCCACTTTGTTTAATGATTACAAAAATTTCATTGACGAATATATTGCTCTAGGACATGCGAAAGTCGTCCCTCTCTCTCTAGTAAAGTCTCGCACTATTGTTGAAAATTACTCTATTGATTCTAACCCCCACTCTCAATTTGAAAAGCACTCTCTAGATCGTACCCCCTCTCTAACGGTTCTGCCCAAGGAACAACGAATTATCACAATAAATATTTTGTCCCCCATTTGTGCGTGGTCAAACCTGAAAGCGTCTCCACCAAAACTCGTGTAGTATTTGATTTCTCTTGCAAAACTTCGTCTGGTCTCTCTCTCAATTGCATTTCGCTCAAAGGTTATACAGTACAACCCGAACTGTATGAAATACTTTTTAGTTTTCGACTCCATAAATTTGTCCTAACTGCAGACGTCAAGCAAATGTTTAGGCAAATTAAAATCAATCCTCAACAGAACTTTCTACAGAATATTCTGTGGAGAGAATCCCCCTTAGATCCCCTAGTTTGTATAGAATTACAGACGGTCTCCTTTGGACAAACTTTCGCCCCATTTCTCGCTTGTAGGGTCCTGAAGGACATTGCAGAGAAAAATACAGATTTTCCTCTGGCCTCTGACGCTCTCTTGAATCAAACATACATCGATGATATACTATCAGCAGCTCAAAATCTCTCTGAGCTCAAAACTCTATACTTTCAACTCAATTTGTCTCTAAAAAATTCTGGTTTCGAATTGCATAAGTGGCAGTCGAATTCAGCTGAATTTCTGCAACAAATATCTCAGACAAACTCTCTAGAAAAAGATTTGAATTTTGACGCATCACCCTGTAAAATTTTAGAGTTAAAATGGAATCCATCATTGGATCAATTTAAAATTTCAGTGCCCCATAACCTGGATATTCAACCCCTAACTAAAAGAAAGGTTTTATCGGTCATCAGCTCGTGTTATGATCCTCTTGGGTTTGTACAACCTTTAATCGTTTCGGGAAAAGTTCTTATGCAAAAAATATGTAGCTCAAAATTGCAATGGGATTCGGTCATAGACAGTGAAGACCTCTTAAAGCATTGGAACGAATTTACAAATAACCTAATACAATTAAAAAATTTTACAATTCCTAGGTGTATTTTTCTGGACAAAAGAATTTCTCACGTTGATTTACATGGATTTTCCGATGCCAGCTCAGTAGCGTACGGTGCTGTTCTATATTTGAGGGTTCAGTACTCAGATGGATTTGTTTCTTGTTCGCTTTTGACAGCAAAATCTCGTGTAGCTCCCCTGAAAAGTGTGGTAACGATCCCTCGTCTGGAACTATGTGCTATGCTACTTTTTTCAAAATTAGCAACCAACTTATTGAAAATTTTTGAAAACAAAATTTGTTTAACTTCTGTAAATCTTTGGACTGATTCTAATATCTCACTTTGCTGGATCAAAAGTAGTGCTAGTCGCTGGACAACCTTTGTCTCAAATCGCGTGTCACAAATACAAACCCTCACGAAAAATTGCCAGTGGCGGCACGTGTCCTCGGAAAATAATGCTGCCGATTCTTTATCCAGAGGAATCTTTGAAAACCGAACATGGAATGCTTGGTTGAATGGTCCTGCTTTTTTGCACAGTCCCGATTTAGATTTATCACCCTTAGAAACTAACCTCATTGACATAACCAACCCCCCAGAAGAAAAGAAAATTGCTTTGGCTGTTAATATACAAAAAGAAAATTTCTGGTTAACTCAATTCAATAGAAATTCAAATTTCACAAAAATTAAGCGTACAGTTGCGTATATTTTACGTTTTTTACATAATCTCAGAACTAAGGAAAAGAGATTAGGATCGCTTTCAGTTTTTGAATTAATATTAGCTTTGGACTTCATAATTAAAACAATTCAACTTGAATATTTTTCTACTGAAATGGCAAATTTTTTAAAAAATCGCCCTTTAACAAATAATAGTATTCTCTCACTGAAACCCTTTGTAGATAAAGATGGTTTTCTACTTGTTGGAGGCAGGCTATCTCAAGCAGATATTTCTGAGACACACAAGTTTCCCATTTTGCTCCCATCTCGTTGTTATGTAGTGACATTAATGCTTAAAAAAGAGCATATCAGATTGGGACACGCAGGCGCACAGGGCACCCTCTCTAATTTCCGTTTGAGATACTGGCCTTTGAGTGGACTGCGTGAAATTAAACGTGTGATACATTCTTGCACCGTGTGCCACCGTTTCAAAGCAACTGTTGCCGAACAAATAATGGCAGATCTCCCAAAAGAGCGCATCTGCGCCGCTCGCCCCTTTCAAAGAACTGGTTTGGACTATGGAGGCCCATTTCTTATTAAATCTTCTCGTTTAAGAAAAGCCCCTTTAATAAAGTGTTACATCGCGCTTTTTGTCTGCATGGTAACTAAGGCCGTCCATATAGAGTTGGTCACCAGTTTGTCCACCGAAGCATTTCTAGCCACCCTTGATAGATTTATTTCCAGACGAGGAAACCCATCGATCATTTTTAGTGTCAATGGCACTAATTTCCTCGGTGCCCGGAACGATTTAAGAGAGATTTACGATTTTTTTAAAACCCAAAAACACTACGACTCTATACGAGAGTTCATGTCTCAGAATGAGACTGAATGGCGCTTCATCGCACCAAGGGCTCCGCATTGGGGAGGCCTGTGGGAGGCCGCCATCAAAAGTACCAAGTACCATTTATTGAGAATTTTAGGAGATAGTCGAGTCACTTATGAGGAGTTTTCAACAATACTTACGAAAGTGGAAGCTATTTTAAACTCTAGGCCTCTTTGCGCCCTATCGATTGATCCCTCGGATTTGCAACCATTAACACCCGGTCACTTTTTAACAGGAGCACCCTTAACAGCTTTCCCTGAGAAAGATTTAACCGACATTCCAGATAACAGACTTTCTTTCTGGAAATTGTGTTACAAAATTCAACAGACCTTTTGGAAGCGCTGGACAGTAGAATATTTACACCGCCTTCAACAACGACCGAAATGGTTGCAACCCACCCCCGATCTTCAAGTAAATCAGGTAGTGTTGTTAAAAAATGAAGACACACCCCCTCTTAAGTGGCCACTAGCGCGTATCGTGGAGGTTCTGCCGGGGAAGGACGGTAGAGTAAGAGCTGTACGTGTTAAAACACAGGATGGTGAATATGTTAGACCCATTACAAAATTATGCCCCTTGCCATCGGATGACCTTTCCTCATAGTTTATAATAGTATGTTTAAATTTTTAGTTAACTCCCTTTATTAAGCTTCTACAGTTTATATTTAGTTCTTAGCAATACATTCTAAATTTATTTAGGTATAAGTTTTTTAATTAGTTGGCGTTGTCTTATTGCCCATAGTCTGGTCGCAACTTCATGCACTTATAGTCGGTTCGCAACTCAGCAACTTTGTTCATTCTGGCGGCCAGAATGTCGGAATTTCCTTTAATAATTCCTCCAGCTTATCCGTTACGAACCCTGCTTTCCCCTACAACCAATTCGAAATGAATCGCGCGCCGCGCCCGTTAAGAAAGCATAGAGACATAGAGATGAAAGTATTCTCAACGTGCACACGACTCTGCTCTTAAAGTTTAATAATTGTTTTGATTTTTTTTGTGTTTATTGTTAGTGCTCTAGTGGTGAGTGCTACCCTCAACTACCCTCATAGTTAGAACAAGTAAGATTTTCCCTCTATTTTGCAATCCCTCTTGGACACACAGTATAGTAATTTTTTTTCTCTCTTCTTTACCGTTACAAGTGCACAGGCTGTAACAATATTTAATTAAGGTTTTGTTTATTAATTATTAGTTTTTTTTTGTTTTGTGTAAGTGCGCAAATTAATTAGTTCGGGAATTAACGGTTCCGGCGGTATTATTTGACACTGTTGTCGGATCTGCTTCCGCGATAAAATTGTGACTATTACTTTACGGAACGTATTTTTCCGATGTGTTTTCAATGTATATTTTGCTAATTTTTAAAAATAAATGTCGATTTGAATAACGGTTTTCTAAATTATTCAACCCAATGTTCGTTTAAGGATTAAGCCTTTTTTTGAATTAACAACATCCTAAATTTACAGTTCATGTATTAAGACTTAAACAAGCACAGATTTTTTTACGATCAAACGTTTAATTTCAAATATTTAATATTTTTGAGACGTCTTAAGGTAGATCAGTTTAAGAAATAAGCGAAAGATGGCGCCAGTCGTCAATTTAAGTTTTAATTATCTATTTAAGCAAAGATGGCGTCACAATCGAAGTTATTTATTTAATTATATGCTTACCTTTTGCTACAAAATGCCCTATAATTATTGCGTCGCAATGTTCAAGAATAGTATTTTTAATAGTTATTCAAAAACTAGAATAAAAACGTAATTTCGAAGCTAACTCCCCCTTGGTTATTTATAGAATTGAGGTGTAGTATTGCCGGTACTACAGAGAAAACTGTCGACTGTAAACCGAATTTAAATAAATCCGAGTGGCACCATCTTTCTCATATTTGTTTAACTGATCTACCTTAAGTCACAGATTTTTTTTAATTATAGGTTGAATATAGGTATAAAAAATAATAAAAAATAAGGGTTAAATTTTTATTACTCAGGTTTTTAATGGCCCATTAACCTAAAATCAAGCAAATACCACATTCGTGTAAGAAGTTTAAATGTTAATCTTTTTATTGATCTAATAGGATAACCCTATTGTTATGTTGTGGATTCCAATGTTAGGAAACCCACCTCTATATTTTAAGGACTTGTGACTGTCAGTTGTCGAACGTCGATGTGGTCGATACACATGTAATAAACGGAATAAAGTAACTATTTATTTAAACTGTTTTATTATAAATCTAAAGTCAGTGTGTTATCACATAAAAGTAAATACATAATATTTGGCGACGAAGGTCGGTCGTTCCTGCGTGTCAAAGTCAAGTCAAGTCTTGTGAAAAAGAAGTCAGTCAATTCACCACGTGTAGAGAGACAAAATAGTAAAAAAAAATGGCACTAATCGGTACAATCGAACCGTTTAATCCAAAAGAGTCGGATGTTATGTCATATATTGAACGTCTTGAGCAACTATTTTTATGCAACGAGGTGATTGAAGCAAAAAAATGTCCTGCCATTAACTGGAAGTGTTTTGCTTGTAACGAAATGGGACACACAGCAAAATCCATATTTTGTAAAAGTAGAGTCCATACGTTAGAAGAAGAAACTGTAGAGGAGCAGCCTTCATCAGATGAAGATGATTCATTGGAATTAGGTTTTTTACAGGTAAAAAATAATTGTGAAAATTTAAACGTACTTACAAATCATAGTGTTAATGAAAGTTTAAAATTAGTTTTAAATATCGAAAATAAAAATGTTCTTATGGAAGTAGATTCAGGAGCATGTAAATCTGTCATTCACGTTATAGATTATAATGAAATGTTTGGTAATTTAGGTCTGGAAACAGTTAATTTTAAACTCAAAGCTGTAACAGGTGAAGATGTTGTAATTGTAGGACAAATAACAGTTAAAGCTAGATATCAACAAAAGCAATATATATTACCTCTTATAGTTTTGAACAGTAAAAATAAATTTGTACCACTCCTAGGTAGAAATTGGTTGAATGTTTTTAACCCAGATTGGAAAAAGTTCATTGTTAAAAATGTCAAAGCGGAGTCTAATACATCTAAAGTTAATGTTTTAAATACATCAAGTCAAATTTTGAGTCAGTCAAATATAGATGTTAAAAATGTAAGTCAGATAGAAAAGTTAATATCAGAAATCAAGAGTAAGTTTTATGTAAATTTTAAAGAAGTTCCTAATAGTTTCATTAAGAACTTTAAGGTAGAAATTAAACTAAAAGATGAAGTAAAACCTATATATCATAGACATTATGAGATGCCTTATGCACTCAAACCCTTAGTTGAAAATGAACTTGCATACATGGTAAAGTTAGGAATTTTAAGTAAAGTAACGTTTAGCCAGTGGGCTAGTCCCATCATAATAGTTCCAAAGAAAAATTCAGATCAAATACGAATTTGTGTAGATTTTAAAAAGACTTTAAATAAAGTCATAGATTCAGACCATTGCGTTTTACCTTTACCAGAGGATATTTTTGCATGTTTAAGTGGTAGTCGTTATTTCACTGTCATTGATTTAAAGGGAGCTTATCAACAATTACAAATCGGGGATCAATCTAAAGATCTTTTTACGATTAACACCCATTTGGGTTTATTTAGGCTTAATAGGTTGACATATGGTATTAGTTCAGCTCCGGGAATTTTTCAAGCTATCATGGAAACCATTTTGTCAGGCATTCCAAATTGTAAATGTTATTTAGATGATATATTGATATATGGAGCCACCTTACATGAATGTCATGTTAATGTTATTAATGTTATGACTCGATTACAAAAATTTAATGTAAAATTAAATGAAAGTAAGTGTAAATTTTACTGTCAACGGGTTGAATTTCTAGGTCACATCATAGATTATCTAGGTGTGCACCCTACAAATAAAAAAATGGAATGTATAGAGAGTGCACCATCACCACAAAACGTAACACAGCTTAAATCATATCTTGGGTTATTAAATTATTACGGAAAATTTATTAAAATGCTTTCAGCTAAACTAAAACCACTGTATGATTTGTGTAAAGCTGACACTATTTTTGAATGGTCGAAAGAATGCGAAGAAGTGTTTTAGTTAAGTAAAAAACTACTTACATCTGAAAACGTGCTAACACATTATAACCCCAAACAACCCATTATTATAGCTTGTGATTCTAGTGGATATGGGGTAGGTTCAGTTTTAAGCCACATTGTAGATGGTAAAGAAAAACCTGTAATGTTTGCTTCTAGTACTTTATCACCTACTGAACAAGCTTATTCAAATATTGAACGAGAAGCACTAGCAATAATTTTTGGTCTAAAGAAGTTTCATAAATATATTTACGGAAGAAAATTTATTTCGGTAAAAATAAGAGTATTCCAGCAACTGCTGCTGCACGTATAACACGCTGGGCAATAACTCTTTCTGCTTACGATTATGAAATCCAGTATAAAAAAGGTAAAAGTCTGAGTAATGCAGATGGCCTTTCTAGGTTACCTATGCAATGCTCAACTGACATACCAAATTCAGTATATTCATTTAATTTAGTGGATAATGTTCCTTTGAATGCAGAGGACATTGCCAAAGCAACAAACAAGGACTTAATACTAAGTAAAGCTATAGATTTAACTATTAGTGGATGGCCTACTCACATAAATGATGAAGGCTTGAAACCTTTTTTTCAAAAACGTTTAGAGTTGTCAGTGCAAAATAATTGTTTATTAGTGGGTAGTAGAGTGGTAATCCCAAAAACTTTACAGAAAGAGATTCTTAAAATGTTTCATGAACAACACCTTGGAGTTGTGCGAACTAAAATGTTGTTACGATCCTATTGTTGGTGGCCTGGGATTAACAGTGATATAGAGCAGTTTGTAGGTACTTGTGATGTTTGCCAAACCTTTCAAAATTTCTCTAATAGAAGTTCTTTACTACCTTGGCCTAATGCACCCAACAATTTCTATAGGGTTCATATTGACTTTTTTCATAAATTTTCCTATACTTTTTTAATTATCATAGATAGTAAAACTAAATGGATAGATGTTAACATTATGGAAAGCGGTACAACCGCAAAAGAGACTATTTTAAAACTAAAAATTTTCTTTGCTATTTTTGGTTTGCCTAAAGAACTAGTCTCGGATAACGGACCACCATTTACTGCTGCGGAATTCATTTCTTTTTGTGAAGCAAATGGTATAAAACCTGTTAAAACACCACCCTATCATCCGCAAGCAAATGGTTCTGCTGAAAGAGGTGTTCAAACCATTAAAAAAGGTTTGGAGAAATCACTATTTTTTGAAAGAGGAAAAATAATTACAAAAAACTTGATTTTAAGTAGACTGGCAAACTTTCTATTCACATATAGAAATACTCCATCTACAGTAACTGGTTTATCGCCAGCAGAAGCTGTATTTAAAATTAAGCCGTGCACTAGATTCGATCTAATTAAACCATCTTTCTCTAATAAATTACCAAAAATTAAAAGGGATGAAAACTTACCTAAAGTGTCACTATACAAAGTTAATGACTTAGTCTATGTTAAAAACATTCAATCTAAACTATGGGAACAGGGCAAAATTATACAAAATGTAAGCCTTGTTACTTATATTGTACAAACTGATAAAAATACTAAATTAGTACATGCAAATGATATTAGGGCTAAACCATACTGTGACGTGTTAAGTGAAAGTGAAGTGAATATTAATAGGGATAATAATATAGAAAATGTAGATAGCACCCCTAATGATATTACAGAACCATCAGAAGTTATGGGAGTACCAATTAATGAAAAATCACCAATAAAAACTACACCTAATTTTCCTGTTAATCAAGAGGCAAAATCGCCTACAATAAAAGGTACACCCATAGCTCCTCTTGTTACACGTACTGGGAGGATTGTTAAACCACCAGTAAGATTAAATCTTTATTTTTTTTTTGGAAGGAAATGTTATGTTGTGGATTCCAATGTTAGGAAACCCACCTCTATATTTTAAGGACTTGTGACTGTCAGTTGTCGAACGTCGATGTGGTCGATACACATGTAATAAACGGAATAAAGTAACTATTTATTTAAACTGTTTTATTATAAATCTAAAGTCAGTGTGTTATCACATAAAAGTAAATACATAATACCTATAACGTCAAATGAAATATTACTAACATATTTTTTAAAAGCTTTATTCAAATATTTATCAATCCTAATTTTTTAAATTAACGTGAAAAGTATAGTTAGTATTGTTTGAAATATTGAAACTTCGATATTTTAAATCAGATGAAATGCTACTTAAATTAATACCTTTTGCTCTTCCATCCATTTGATGAACTTGTCATAATCTTTAGTGTCTTCTGATTTTTGCTGCATTAACCGCGATTCTGCTTTATTATTTTAGGTATCAATGTTAGAACTTATTTTTAAGTAATATACAACCTGTAACAACTGTGGTGACAACAATAAATCTTATGTGATAGATTGCAAATTAATTTTTGTATTTGTCATTTCGATGACAGCTGATAACATGACTAATTCAACCATTTTACATTATTGGTTCTTTATTTCCATTTTTTGTAGTAATAATACCAGTATTTATGATTTTGAAGTGTACCAATAAAAAAAATAGCAGAAAGTATTTGTGGATAACTGGTCTTTAAAACACTTGACCTATTTCGAGAAAAATTGCGCGTGTTCTATTAAATGACAGCTGGCTGCCTTGTTGCCAAATCCTCCTTGTCAGTCCTTGTGATTTCAAAATTTCGAAATTAAAATAAAGTATGTTCCGGGGCGTTTTAAACAAAAAAATTTTGGGAAATCCATTTTTTTTTTAATATCTTTTAGTGAGAAAAATTTCGTACTGGGTCGCAAAAAACCCAAAAAACGATACCCTCCTTTAATAGACAATATCATAAATAAAAATATACGAAAACGTACTTTAGAACAAGTATTTCCTTCTGATAAAAACAAAAATATTCAATTCAAAAACTTACAACATATTTTGGTACACCATCCTTAAAAATCAAATCATTTTTAGAAATTTTAGACTTAAATATTTGCTTTAAAACTGATTACAATTTATCCAAATTCATTAAAAACAACAAATCTAAATCTTCAAAATTAAACAAATCAGGAGTTTATAAATTAAAATGTGGTAATGACAACTGTGATAAAATTTATATAGGGAGAACTTTTAGGAATTTTAAAACTAGAATTTCAGAACATAAACGCAGCTATGACAAACAAAAATTAGATTAAAATTACTCAAATCATTTATTAGCAAACCAACATACTTTTGATTCAAATTTTGAAATTTTGCATATAGAATCTAAATTCTTCAAATTAAATCTTGTAGAAGCTCTCGAGATGAACAAAAACAAATATTCAGATAATCTTCTTAACGACCATAGAGACATCAATAATTCCCCATTATTAAACCTTTTTACCTTGAAAGGACCCAGTAAGATTGTTGTGAATGGATTTCCTAAGTTTAGTTAATTGCCATGTAAATTATATTATGATTGAATTTCTAAGTAAAAATTTTGTTTCATACTTTTTCCATGTAAATTAGATTATAATTCTTTTATCAGTAACCTATTAATGCACTGTATAAATTAAAAATTTGTTCATTATACCTTCACCCGTTTGAGAAAGCTACTGTGTTAGCGAAACGCGTCACGGTTCTATATTGAACTCAGTTCAAATAATGAAGATTTAAACAAATTAAATTGTTTTATTTCATCGCACTGTTTTATACATTTTTACTTTCCCGGACCCATCAAAGGGAAAGTAAGGTGAACGAGCAAAAAAAATCGAGATATCGATGGAAATATCCATTTTGAGGTCCCCCAAGAAGATTGAAACCATTTCTAGCGTATGGTCTGTCTGTGTGTCTGTGTGTAATCTTCCACGATAACTGCCGAACCGTTTGACCAATCAAGCTGGAATTTGGTATGGAGAGTCGGTGTGGGCCTAGAATGCGACCATTAGATTTTGGTTTAAATTAGAACAGTACAAGGTCCTCAAGACCGACATTGATTAAATACACATGTAAGAGTTTTTTACTTTTTTTTAAATTTTAAGGACAAACAATGCACTTTAGTGCAAAATGTTGTAGTACAAAATTTTAGGGCATAAAATTCCCTATAACTTTTGTTACAAACTTTTTTCAGAATTTCCAATAGTTGCGAAACTGGAGTGCGCGTAAGAAATGTGCATGTAGGTTTTATCTAGTTTTTTACCTCTCGCCCTTCAGATAAGAGAGGTATAGGAATCATGCTAAAAATTGGGTAGTGAGTTTTCAATGAACAAACACGTTTTAGGGTCCCTAGAATACGATTTTAATATTTTCGCGATGATGTCTGTGTGTGTGTGTGTTAGTGTGTGTGTGTGTTAGTGTGTGTGTGTGTGTGTGTGTTAGTGTGTGTGTGTGTGTTTGGATGGATGTTGTAGTAACGATAACTCAAAAACTACTGAATAAAAAAATTTGAAATTTTGCATACAGCATTCTGATACCCTAGATTAGATCTGATTAGATTTTGGTGCCAATCGCACAACCGGAAGTGGCAGTTGCTATGGGTAATGACGCCATTATTATACAAAACGGCAATAAAGTTTTACACATATATTTTGTATACCCTATAGTTTATTTTCATCCCATTAAAATTTTAGAAACTTTTGCCATTGTTGCCAGATTTACAAAAAAGTAAATTTTTTTCATACTTTTTTGTGCCACCGTGTAAATTTTTGATTCAAGCATGGCGAGAGGTCATGTGGTGGCCACATCAGATTTTCTTGATTTTGAGGTCAAGCAATACACTTTAGTGCAAAATGTTGTAGTATAATGTTTTAGACACAAAAATTCCTAACAACTTCTGTCTTAAGCTTTTTCCAGAATTTCTAATACTTGCGCCACTAGAGAGCGCGTAAAAAATATGCATGTAGGTTTTCTCTAGTTTTTCTTGATTTTGAGGACAAACAATGCATTTTAGTGAAAAATTTTTTGGTGCCAAGTTGTAAAGTATCAAATTTTCTTTAACTTTCATGTTTAACTTTTGATCGAATTCCTCATAGTTTCGCCGCTAGATGGCGAGAAAGATACATATTTAGGATATTCCATTTTTTTAAAATTGGAGGTAAATTATGCTCTTTAGTGCAAAATGATGCAGTGCAAAGTTGTAAAGCATAAAATTCCCTACAACTATTGTATCAAAATTTTTCCCGAATTCCCAATAGTTTTCACACACGCTATTAGGAAATCATAATTGTAGCAGTGTGATATACAACGTGCGCATGCGCAGCTTATGTCATTATCAACATTGAAATATCAATTCGGTAGACGTATTTACCATCGGCTCGCTATTTTTAATGTGTTCCATAAATTAATGTAATGCTTGGTATTTTGTAATTCAAATAATCCTATTCTCTACGGTCGAGCCGGGAAAGTTCTGGGGTGACACAGCCGATTTTTTTATTGAAATTTCAGCACTCTCACCTATTAAACATAACATTACTTTAATATTATGCATTTTTTCATTTTAGCATTATAGTATGCATGTTTTATTTCAGGAGCAAATACCAGTTCCACTAATCAGAGTAAAATGGATACGAACTCTCGCGGAAAAAAAGTTTGGCTTTAATTCGAGACAATAATATTGTAGCAACAGGTAAATCACTATTTTATATATTTTTTTATTGAAATTTCAACACTCTCACTTGTAAAACATAACCTTATTATTAGAAGAAATTGCATTTTTTCATTTTACCAGTATTATATGCATGTTTTATGATTGTTTCTGTTTACAATGAATATTATTTAGCGAGTTTTATTTCAGGATCAAATACTAGTTTCGCTAATAATCACCAAAATGACGATGGAGAGGACATAATACACTGTTTCGGCTATAACGAAGGAGATGATTCTGATGGAGACAAAGATTACGAACCTATCAGTGACACAAGTTCTGATTCGGATTAAAATAATGGTATACGTAATCGTACAAAAAAGTAAAAAGTAATAGTAACTTTAATACTTACACAGATCAAACACGAATTCAAACTCTTGAAGAAGGCGTCAGCAGTGACAATGAAACTGCACATATACAACCTTTGCCAGTTTTAGATTAGGTAGAAAGTGCTAAAAGGCAAGTGAAAAATGAATCTAAAATTACACAGCAAGGTAAAAAACGTGTATTGTACATAAATGATTGGCAGTGTAATGTTCGAAAAAGCAAATTAGCTAGTGGACATGAGTATATCAGTAAAAAAGGCAAGACTGTTCCGTCCAAAATAATGAAATCTACTTGTACTTGCAGGATGAAATGCGCAGAAAATATTCCAGAAAATGAAAGGCAGAAGATTTTTGACTCCCACTGGAGTAAGGAATATACTTCCGATATTAAACGACAATTTATTTTAGGATGTGTGGAAAGTCATAGTACAGTTCGTTCAAGAAACAGATTATTTAATCCAATGAAGTCTAAACAAAATACTCTATTCTACTATTTTACTATAAATAATCAACGAGTTAAGATGTGCAAGGTTATAACCTAACCTAACCTAAAACGTGTTTATCCATTGAAAACTCACTACCCAATTTTTAGCATGATTCCTATACCTCTCTTATCTGAAGGGCGAGAGGTAAAAATGTATGAACACTACTTACTTGATTGTGATGAAAAAGATATTGACCCAACCTTAGGAGCTAAAAAGTGGGTGTGCTCGGATATCAATAAGCAATTTAAATTATCATTTAAACCTTCTGAAGTAGACACTTGCGATAGATGTGACTCTTTCAGTTCTAAGCTGAAAGATAATAATTTATCCCCACTGCATGATGCATTAGATTCATCAGTTCACTGCATGATGTGGGATGAATCGAAGGGAGCCCGTGGTGGCAATGAAATGGCATCAAGTATTTTGAAATGGGCAGGTAATAACATTCCTGGTAGTGAAGTGGAATAAATCACGCTGTGGACAGATAACTGTTATGGACAAAATAAAAATGTGTCCGTTATAAGTGCTTATAATATAATTTGAGCTATTTAAGGAAAAATAATAAATAATAAATCTACACACGAGAATTCCAAAAATATTGTGAAAATTATTATGTGTCCTAAATTAGAAAAATAATTCTAATATTTATTACTGTTTTTTTCTCACTACATCATCAGGACTGTGAATTTTGTCGCATGAACCAAAGGCAACAATCACATGAGTGAAAAAAGGCACTTTACACACTAGTTGCTTACAATATTTTTTCTACTACCAAAAAATATCTAGGTATTAAGTAAAAACTGAGCAAGCTAATTTACGCACTAGTGCGTAAAATACTTTACTTTACGCACTGGTATTTCATTTTATGCAGTATTGTGTAAATTTGAACTTTACGCACGACGAAGTATATGTAAAGTTATTAATTTACACACGGTATTAGAAAAAATACATTTAATTGATTAGTGCAGGCGAAATACATGTTTCCAACAGCTGCAATGTGAACTGATAAAAGCAGTCACAAGGAACACGTAAAAAAACGGCGCACTGAGGTTTGTTATAATTTATTTTGGGGGTGGTTAAAGGGGGTGATTTTTTTGCGATTTTTCATAATTTCCAGCGATCCTACACGTCGTATCAAAAAACTTAAATGGGAAAGTGCAAAGTAATTTTTTTTTCCGTTTTTACCTCTCGCCCTTCAGATAAGAGAGGTATAGGAATCATGCTAAAAATTGGGTAGTGAGTTTTCAATGAATAAACACGTTTTAGGGTCCCTAGAATACGATTTTGATATTTTCGCGATGATGTCTGTGTGTGTGTTAGTGTGTGTGTGTGTGTGTGTGTGTGTGTATGTGTGTGTGTGTGAGTGTGTGTGTGTGTGTGTGTTAGTGTGTGAGTGTGTGTTAGTGTTAGTGTGTGTGTGTGTGTGTGTTTGGATGGATGTTGTAGTAACGATAACTCAAAAACTACTGAATAAAAAAATTTGAAATTTTGCATACAGGATTCTGATACCCTAGATTAGATCTGATTAGATTTTGGTGCCAATCGCACAACCGGAAGTAGCAGTTGCTATGGGTGATGACGCCATTATTGTACAAAACGGCAATAAAGTTTTACACATATATTTTGTATACTCTATAGTTTATTTTCATCTCATTAAAATTTTCGAAACTTTTGCCATTGTTGCCAGATTTACAAAAAAATAGTTTTTTTTCACACTTTTTTGTGTCAACCTGTAAATTTTTGATTCAAAAATGGCGAGAGGTCATGTGCTGGCCACATCAGATTTTTTATTTTTCATTTTTGCAAAAATATTCGATTTCGATGAAACTTTATGAAAGTATTTGATTTTGTCTTGAGATAAAAAACTTAAAAACTTTTTGAGATATTCATCAAAGTCACAAAAAAAATTTTCACTCCCTTTAACCACCCCCCCCCCCCCCCCCCAAATAAATTAGACCAATCCTCAGAGTGCCGTTTTTTATATGTTCGTTGTGATCCCTTTAATCATTTCCCACTGCAGGTGTTTGGATATCAATTAGACTCCATTTTTGCTGCTAAATCAGTTATAGCGGCGGCACTGAATGATAATATTTTAAATAACAATAATGAGTCTGAAACTTTTTTATTACCAAAGTGATGAAAAATTTGTTATTTTTTGACACCGTTTGCAGTTTTTTCCCAATTAATTTCCGTATCATTTCTTCCATAGATCACGAAGATTGGTAGTATTAGCTCAGGAGAATAATTCCTTACCATCACCATGTAAGTCTAAATGCGTTATTATAAATGAAGTAAATCGAATTTTTTCAACAAAAATTATATATAAATAAATTGATGAGAATTACTGTTAAATTTTTAAAATGCATTACTATTTATCACGTTACACTTAGTCTAGTTAGCAAGTGTTTTTTGGGTCAAACTTTTTTCTTCGTCTCCCAAAAATATGAACGAGGTGTCATTCGATTCGGAATAGCGTGTAGATGGTTTTTGAAAAAATTCAAGAGTCGCTTGCAAAAATTCCAAAAGTTATAAACAATTAACTGAAAAAAAATGGGTTTGATTTTTTGCAAATATCTCAAAAAATATTTGAGTTTTCAAATTTGAAAGACTCCTGGTAATACCTCTGTTAATCCGTTTTAAGTACTTAAATACCAGGGAACCGATTTACACATAAAGAGCAGGTAAACTAAAAATGACGGGAACCGATTTACATATTATTTTTAATCCTCTTTAAAAAAAAAGCATATATGTAATACTCCTACATCGCCAGCTTGAGAGAGAAGTGCGTCGCCGATAGTAGTGTAGACGATCGTTTCTCTTTTACGCAGCCTCGGATAAGTCATAGGCATCACAGCTGTACGAAAATTTTTTTTATTGTTATTTTTATATATTCAGCATCAGATATATTGTAATAAAAACGTATAAAGAAACATTGTTATGATTATATGCATTTATAATTTGTAGAATAATTTTCAAAAATAAAAATCGCCTACGTTCACTTAACTTTTCTTTTCTCTGCGTTCCTTTTTCCCCACGAGACACTATGCCAATGGAATTCATGTATATACGCATGCGTGTTGGCACCCAATTCCGATCTTGCATCTCTATCTGTCGGAACGCTTGGTTTTTACAGGCAAAGATAATACGTTGGCGATATAGGAGTATTACATATATGTAAAAAATCTGATGTGGCCAGCACATGACCTCTCGCCATTTTTGAATCAAAAACTTACAGGTTGACACAAAAAAGTATGAAAAAAAATTATATTTTTGTAAATCTGGCAACAATGGCAAAAGTTTAGAAAATTTTAATGAGATGAAAATAAACTATAGGGTATACAAAATATATGTGTAAAACTTTATTGCCGTTTTGTATAATAATGGCGTCATCACCCATAGCAACTGCCACTTCCGGTTGTGCGATTGGCACCAAAATCTAATCAGATCTAATCTAGGGTATCAGAATCCTGTATGCAAAATTTCAAATTTTTTTATTCAGTAGTTTTTGAGTTATCGTTACTACAACATCCATCCAAACACACACACTAACACACACACACACACACACACACACACACACACACTAACACACACACACACACAGACATCATCGCGAAAATAATAAAATCGTATTCTAGGGACCCCAAAACGTGTTTATCAATTGAAAACTCACTACCCCATTTTTAGCATGATTCCTATACCTCTCTTATCTGAAGGGCGAGAGGTAAAAAGGGGGAAACTTTCCAAAAAAAAATGTATCTCCCAGAACTGCAGGACCAATTTTTATAATTTTACCAGAGGGTTGAAAATATGGCTGAAAACGGCGACTCTGGCTTGCGTATGAGCTGCCCATTTTGTACCTTTAATGAATAAATATTATTTAAACTAATTAAATATGAAAACTAAGAATTGAAAAATTCAGGCATGTACTCAATAGATTTATGAACATAAATCCGCGGTCAAAATTTTTTTTTCGTAATTTTTTTGTCAGTTATGCATTAGTTATTAACATTTTTTTCCTACTTGAACATGAACATTTTAAGTGCGATAATTGTTAAATAACAAATCTGAATTTCTTTTTCTTTTTTGCTCCTACTTTTGAAAGATCTCAGAAGAGATTCGCCCTGAAAAAATTAAAAAATTGTGATTTTTCACTTTGTTATTAACAATTTACTTAGGTTAAAAATTAAAAAGCTTGATTAATCATTAAAAAAAATCTTTTTTTCATATTACTATTGATCCGTTTTTTTATCATCAGAATTCACATGAAAACGATTTCTAAAAATGTTTATTTCCTAATTACAAAATTGTTATAAACAAATTCGTTGTTTATAAGATAATTTTAATTTTTGTTTGGAAACATAATCTCTGATGCAAATTATGATTTTTACAAAAAAAAACGCTCCTTAAAAAATGTTATTGCTTTGAAACGTATTTGTTAATTAACAATTTTTTTCTACCGTATAAATAAATTATTTTTCTCAAAAAATAACACATGGTAGTTTTGTTTCATTATGTAGAAAAAGAAAAAAATATATGGAAAAATTTTAATTGTTCATAACAAATTGTTTATTATATAAACAATGAAAATTTAAATAAAAACAATTTTTTAGTTATTAAAAAGCAAGGTAAATTATGATTAAAAAAGTGGTTTCTTAATAATTACAGGTGATAGAAAAAAAATTGTTAATTAACAAATACGTTTTAAAGGAATAAAAAAAAATGTTAAGGAACGATTTTTTTTTAAATCACAAATTTCATCAATGATTACGTTTCAAATAAAATAGATTATCTTACAAACAACGCATTAGTTTATAACAATTTTGTAAATAGGAAATATCATTTTCCTGTGAGTTCAGCTCATTAAAAAAATGGATAAATAGTAATATGAAAAACAATTTTTTTTTAATGATTAATCAAGCTTTTCATTTTTAACCTAAGTAAATTGTCAATAACAAATTGGAAAATAACAATTTTTTAATGTTTCCAACGGGAATCTCTTCTGAGACCTTTCAAAAATAGGAACAATAAACGAAAAAAAAACAGATTTGTTATTTAACAATTATCGCACTAATGCATAATTAATAGAAAGGTCGCTCAAAAAATTTTTTGACTGCGGATTATTGTTCATAAATCTATCCAGTAGATGTCTGAATTTTTTCAATTCTTAATTTTCATATTTAATTAGTTTACATAATATTTTTTCATTAAAGGTCCAAACTGGACGGCGTTTACGCAAGGCAGAGTCCCCGTTTTCAGCCGTATTTTCTACTCTCTGGGAAAACTATAAATATTGGTCACACATTTCCGGGAGGTATATTTTCTTGGGAACTTTCCTCCTCTTTTTGAATCTTTTTTCAAATTTCAAAAATGTCAAACAGTTTTTGAGTTTTTGCAAAAAAACAAACCCATTTTTTTTTCAGTTAATTGTTTTTAACTTTTGCAATTTTTGCAAGCAGATCTTGATTTGTTTTTAAAAATCGTCTACACACTATTCCGAATCGAATGCCACCTCGTTCATATTTTTCGGAGGCGGAGAAAAAGTTTAGCCCAAAAATCACTTGCTGACCAGACTAACTAGGCTCAAAATAAAGAAAAAATCGTTTATAATTGGTGAGTGTGTTTTTTTTCAATTGCTTGTTTAGTAAAAAAATAACTAATATTTGATATGGATAAAATTAATGGATTTTGAGAAAAATTAGATGGGAGTGTTTCAGTACAGCGCGCGCTAGCATTGACTTTAAGCCTAATTAGTTTCAATTAGCGGTTCCATCGGCTATACCTAAAAACAAAAAGAAGTATTATGTATCAGTTTCTTATATTTAGGCAGTGGATACGAAAGTTATGAAAGCAGTCCTGCTCCATCACTAACAGAATCAATGGAAGCAATTGATATCGGTTCAGATCTAGACCCAACTTTTCAAACACCTTCACCTTCAAATTCAACAGATAATGACAGTAATGATGAAAACTATTTTATTCTTAATAATGTAAATAATTTAAATATAATGGCATCCGAAGTCGAACCTGAAGAAGAACCTTTGGTCAATCTTCAAGCCGATGCTCATGTACAACCTGAAGAAGAACCTTTCGTCGAACCTCAAGCTGAAGTTCATGTCGAACCTGAAGAACAACCTTTGGTCGACCCTCAAGCCAAAGCTCATGTCGAACCTGAAGTCAAATGTGAGGCCGTTTCTAAACCAAAAATTATAATTTTAAATAACATAAAATTGACAGTGAGTTAGATTTTCTTGTATAAATTTGTAATTATGTTTATATGTGTATTATTTTAGGATTCTCAGCCTAATAAACTTTTATTACCAAGCACTTCCAAAGTGGTAAGTAAAGTATTATTTCTCTTTTAACCAGTTTTTATTTTACATTATTTCACAGTGGCTACAGTATCAAATCAAAGAAGAAAAGAACACACTGTAAATTTTGCTTAACAAATGTTACAAATTTCGAAAGGCATTTAGAATGGAATCATAGTGATTTAAAAGAAGTGTTGGATATGTTATCATATCCTAAAAAACACAAAGAAAGAAAAAAAATAATTGGTCTTTTAAGAAATGCTGGACAGTTTGATGAGTTTATAAGGGGAAATATACATCCAAAGTATGGTAAAATAACAAAAGATAAAGAGTATTATCCATGCTCTAGATGTAAAGCATTACTTTCAAAACGTTACTTATCCCGGCATAAGAAAAAATCTGATGTGGCCAGCACATGACCTCTCGCCATTTTTGAATCAAAAATTTACAGGTTGACACAAAAAAGTATAAAAAAAAATTATTTTTTTGTAAATCTGGCAACAATGGCAAAAGTTTCGAAAATTTTAATGAGATGAAAATAAACTATATGGTATACAAAATATATGTGTAAAACTTTATTGCCGTTTTGTATAATAATGGAGTCATTACCCATAGCAACTGCCACTTCCGGTTGTGCGATTGGCACCAAAATCTAATCAGATCTAATCTAGGGTATCAGAATCCTGTATGCAAAATTTCAAATTTTTTTATTCAGTAGTTTTTGAGTTATCGTTACTACAACATCCATCCAAACACACACACACACACACACACACACACACACACACACACACACACACACACACACACACACACACACACACACACACACACTAACACACACACACACACTAACACACACACACACAGACATCATCGCGAAAATATTAAAATCGTATTCTAGGGACCCCAAAACGTGTTTATCAATTGAAAACTCACTACCCAATTTTTAGCATGATTCCTATACCTCTCTTATCTGAAGGGCGAGAGGTAAAAATGTATTGTACCAGGAAGTAATGATAATAAAATAAATCAAGCATCTGAGTCGCAAACTCTTATTGCTTATTCTTTGAATCAAAATAATACCCTTCACAGATTAAAAGTAAAAGAGGTTTTTTCAAAAATGAAAGCAGATGAAATATCTTTAGTTGTTAAAACCGATTATCTGATATATTGTTTTGGTGAAAATTATTTGAAAAAACACAAAAGGGAACAGATTTTGAGTGTCTGCTCTAACAAAATGAGAGAACTGGCACGTCTTCTTATAGAGTTCAGAAAAATCACAAATACTCCGAATTATATGTTACAAAGTATGGTCATACCAAAAAATTTTGAGGCAATAGTACAATGTGCTAAAAGATTAGGAGGTTAAAATAATGAAAAAAAAAGTTATAAATCCCCAAGTTTATCTGCCCATTTCGGAACATCATTAAAACAAGTTTGTGATTTATTAATAAGAATGATTTTAAAAGAAGATCCTTCAATGAAAGTTGAAAATAGAGAACAGTCTCTTAAAGAAACAAAACGATTTAAAGATCTTATAGAGAGTCAATGGACAACGGAAATTAGCAGTCTTGCATTCAAAGTTTTGCAGGAAAAACGTTGGGAAAATCCGGTTATATTACCTTTAACAGCTGACATAAAAAAGTTTAAGGAATATGCTGATCAAGTGGCCGATAAAGCAGTAGCTGTACTTAAAGAAGATGCCAGTAATAAAAAAGAATTTAGAAATTTGGTAGAATCTTGTCTTATATTAACTATCCTATTTAACAGAAGAAGGATAGGTAATGTCCAATACACATTGGTTAAAACTTATACCGAATATGTAAATTATACAGTAAATCAAATTGAATGTGATAATGCCTTAACGGAATCAGAAAAAATTCTTACCAGATATTACAAAAGAATTGTTACCGGTGGAAAAGGTAGTAGATCAATTGCAATTTTATTTCCCTTAAAATTACAAACATATATTGATTTTTTTCTTAATATACGACCGCAATTAATTTCAAAAGAAAATCAGTATTTATTTGGATATCCTGGCACGACTAAGTGAACCCGTGGAGATGTAATAATTAGAAAATATGCAGAAAAAGCAAATTTACAATACCCCAGTCAAATTTCTTCTAATAAATTAAGGAAACAGTTTGCTACGGTGATGCAAATTCTTAACCTCACCAACGAAGACATGGATCAATTTGCCCAGTTCATGGGACACACGGAAAAAACACTTAATGAATTTTACAAGTAAGTGTGTATTTTGATATACTGTAATTCCAAATTAATAAAAGTATGTTCAGGAAATACAAGTAAATTTGACTATTCAACTTTTTTCTTTTTCGCAATGAAACCGTTAATCATCATTTTTACTTATTTATTAGTTTGCAGTAATAATTTAAAAAATAATAATAAAAATCACTAATTGTACTCCTTTTTATTTTAAAATAAACTTTCACGGTTTAAATATTTAGGTATTTTAATGGAATACTCCTGTCTAATTCGAAATGGGTTATATTTACAAAATATTACTAATTTTATTTAAATTGGAAATGTTACTTGTCTGAAAATAAACACTAAAATTAGATACTAATAATGATATAATTAATCTTATCAGACGGCTAAAGTGTCGAAACTGTTACTATTAATGGAGAAAGGAGGAGTGGACAAATATAAAGGAAAGTCATTAAATCAGATAGATATTAGTCCGGAAGAGGAATTTGCAGATGAAGATTCAGATAACGAGGCCGAGAATATTTCCATGACAAAAACAAACCCTGCACTTACTCAACAAATTGTACAAGGTGGGGCTGATACATTTCGAAATGTCGTCTTCAATTTATTAACAAATTTAATTTAATTTCTAGATGAACCAAATAAAAACAATAAAGCTACGAAGCTGGTTGGTCGTACAAAATGGAACCAAGATCAAATAAAATTACTAAAACACCATTTTAAAAATCATATTGTTACAAAAACAGCTCCTAAAAAACAAGAGTGTCTTGATTTGCTTGAAAAGCATTCTGACATCCTCTACAATAAGGACTGGGTCCGTATTAAAACTTTTGTGTATAATTGTTACCGAAAAAAGTAATATTTTTCGTCTTTTCGTTCTTTTTTATATTTTTTTAAACCGTTCATTTTCTTTGTTCAATAAACGTATTTCCTTGTTTTCAATCTTTATTATTCCCATTACACACAGCAATTTAATTAAAACAAAGAAGATGGCTTAAAAACTACGAAGGTTTAACTGTAGGTATACAGGATGGCTAAAATTGGAAAGGATACCATTGCTATATTAGAAACCGTAAGAGGTAATACAGAGGAGATTAAATGTAAAAAAGTTAATTATTTTGGCCGAAAAAAGTCTACAGGGACTCTCGCCCTTTTCGAGTTATACACAGAAAACGAAAAGAGCTGGTTTAGGTTTTTTACTCACGATAAAATCAAAACGAATTTATAAAAGAACTACGACAGGACCGTAATTAAAAATAATAAATAAAAGTTTCTCAAAATCTTATTTATCGAAATTATCACATAATGTCGAGGTATGTCTATTATTAAATCACAACAAATTTACAAAAGAACTACGACAGAAACTGGATAAAAAAATCAGATGAATTTGACGGAAAAAAGTTTACCTGCAAATTTTTTGTCGAAAAAAGTATTACTTAAACATATAATTTCGTGAAGTACACATAATATTAACAAACGAGTGAATTACCATATTTAGCATTTTTTTAATTTATAAAATATTACACGGGTTGAAAACAGGTGATGTTTTCAGTACATCGGCCCGAGAAAATATCTCTGAATTAAGTTTTTATAATTTGGTAATTTTAAGAACAAAGTAAAAAAATATTAGTAGTTTCAAGTAACTTACACTCGTAATTTACGAAAGTAACATAAACAGTCGTAATGTTTTAAATAGTACGGTTGCGAGGATATGCTGATAATAAAATGTTTTGTTCTGTCACACGAAAATCAAATTTTGAGAAAAACAAGATTTTATCAACAGTAAAAACACAAGAGTTTTTTTTAGCGGATAAATTTATCTTTGTAACGAAAAATTTTGCAAAGTAGTAAATTTACGAGAAAAACTGACACGGACAAATCGCGAGACCGAAGGTCGAACGATTTTGCCAAATGTCAGTTTTTCGAGCAAAATTACTGATAGAAAAATTTAGAATTTAAAAAAAATTTATACTTAAAAAAAGCTTGAGTGTTTTTTGGAAAGATAAATTAACGACAGAATATAGAATTGAACAAAAACAATAATTATGTATTAATGAAATTAAATTATTTCATTATTACTATTATTACTATTTTTTAATAATTTTTATTATTTTATTATTCATCTTCCATATTTCAATATCAACAAAACAAATAATTTTAGCTGACAGAATTAGGGTCAAAGTGACGTGCCGACGCGATTTACAGCTACTAGATATAGTGTGATTATGAGGAACATGCATTTTTATCGGGAGGAAGAGGCATTTTTATCGCGATAAAAAAGGATGCACCTTTTGTATCGCTGTAAAACTGACAAAACTGTCATCATTAAATCACACATTTTATATAGGAGTTACATACATTTTTTTTCATTTTTATTCAAATTCTAATTCAAAAGCTTTTATCTTATAACTGGTGGAAGTAGCTTTATGGGTTTTATGATTTTTTTGTTTTTTTTCCAATTTTTCTAATTTATTTCAATGTTTCCGATTGTTTGCAATTTTTCTGATTTTTCCAATTTTCCCCCGGTCTTTATTGGATCTTTTCCAATTGTTTCAGAATTTTTTCAATGCTTTTGACATAAGGACGTCAACCTCTGAAGATTTTTGAATTTCATTTTCAATTTTCAACAACCTCTATCTCAGAAACTAAATCCATCATCAAAAAGCTTTTTACTTTAGGCTGGCGTGTCTAGTCCAAGTTGCCTTTAATCTTTGTACTTAACTACCGTTGAAACGAAAATACTAAAGATATTTATTATTACTGAAAAATATGCTGGCTGTACTTAAAAGCCTCCTGGCGGCGTTGCCATTTTCCCTGATGATGAGTGAAATCTTACTCGAAAGCTTGGATTAAATAACTTTAAAGAGTACACTTTTCGTTTCGATGCTACCCCAATAACCATTTCTCGTTTTCTAACTAGTCAGCAAAGACTAAGTGTTTTCTATATATTGTTATGAAATTGTTCACCCTGTATAGGGAATTTTAGAAATTAATAATTTTTGTTTGAGCTGATAGTTAATTTATTAAAAGTTTATTCAAAGTTAAATGTTATGTTTATTAAATAAGATAGGAGAGTTGATATGTAAGTAAAGAATAGGAAACGAAAGGTATCATAGATAAATTGGCAATAAATTGAAGAAAAGTGAAAGAATCTTAAAGTTATTGAAATTATAAAAGATGTTATATTAAAATCGAAATTTGGAATTGTCATATATGAAAATTTTAAGTCAGATAGTAAAGATAGTAAAAAGGGAATATAGGGTTAATAATCTAAAATAAGGCTGAGGTAATTTAAAAAAGAAATCTAGTGGTAAAAAGAAATTTTTAAAAAAAAAAGAAAAAAATAATAAATAGGGGATTGTCAATCAATTAAAAAAATTTTTTGATATCGGATGTAATTGCAATTGTAAGTTTATAGAACGAAGGTTTATTGAAAGTTGTATTATATAAAAAAATATAAATAAAATGAAGAGTATATAACAATAATAATAGTGATGAATTTTATTTTGTAAAAGTAAAAATTACAAAAAAGTATCGACGAAGAAAAAGCTTGGTCAGACAAAGGTATTATTGGGAAGAATGAATTGAAGTAATAGAAAATTTGAAATAAGAACATTTGGAGGAAGAAGGAATCATGGTTTAGAAATTTATACATAAGAAAATTACAACAGGCATATAATAGGACAAACTTAAATTTTTTTTTGAAAAGTTTTGTAATGTTTATTATTTTTTTACTAGAACCCAGCCAAATTTCTGAGGTAGTTTGTAAATATAAATATATATATATATATATATATATATATATATATATATATATATAGTGAAAGGGTAGTCTTTGCTGACTAGTTAGGTAGACTAGGAATATTGGGAGAGCAGCAATAAGTACAAGAAGACTCTTTAGAGTTGTTCCAAGCTTTCGGAAATTTTATTAATTGTTTCCATCATCAGGGAAGCTACAATATTTAAAATAACTCGTAAGTATTTGAATTTAATATTAATTATAATCAATTACTTACGTCTCTGTGAGATTGTGTAACATTAATGTTGATGATTATGATAAAATGGAGATTAAAATTACTTAAAAACATAGTCAATATTCGAAAACATACATTGGTCGTGTTAATTATATATTTACATGTTAAAATTGTTAAAACTTTTTTTCCACATTAACAGTATTTTTCGAAAACTTAGTACCACATGGTCAGTCGAAATTTGTAGGTTATCTTTGAAATTCTTCTTTTCCCTTCACTTGTCAATGATTGAAGTGTGTCTACAGTGACACCATTTTGACATTCGGAAGGGAGGGGAAAACTTTCAAAAATAAGCGGTAATTTTGGATTCAAATAAAAATAGATAGGTTCTTGTACGGTTAGTATTTTATATTTGGTTAAAACTTGAGAATCCTGTAGGGTTTAATTAATTGTTTGTTGTGTGGATTTATCCATATACAAAAGGTACGAGTACATTTCACTCAAATGATTTATGTCTGACTTTTTATTAATGCAATCTGAGTTTTGTGCTATATATGCCATTTCTAAGAATAGTCTTTTTGTCTGGTTGTTTTCGACTGTTAGTATTTTCGTGTCGTTGTAATTCATACGATGGTCGAAATTGTTTACGTGTGAAGCCAAAGCACATCGTTCAGGGTGTAATCTACTATCACTTTTATGTGATGTGATGCGGCTTGACAATGCTCTTGCAGTCTGACCGATGTATTTTAGGTTGCACGTAGCACACGGGATAGTGTAGACTACATTTGTTTTTGACGTACTAGGTGTTTTGTCTTTTAATTTTGAATAAAGAGTATTAATGGTTAGGACGGTTTTGTATGCAATTTTGACATTTCGTATTTCTGAAAATAATCTACTAAGTCCTGGTGTGATGTCCTTAATGTAAGGTAGTGATGCAAATATTACGTGCGGTGGGGCGACAGTGTCAGTGTCTGAATTATTGTTATTATTATTATTTAAAGAAAGAATGTTGTTTAAACCATTTGTGTTTGCAACATCCACTTGAGTTGTAGTAACGTTATTACGAGTGGCGTTTGTCGTAGCGGATGATGTACCAAACAGTATTTTCTTAACTAGGTGAGGTGGGTATGAATTATCTAGGAAAAGGTTGTAAAGGATTTTGAGGTTTTTTTTAAGGTACAATGTGTTGGATATTTTGGTAATTCTGTTTTTCATTTGGTTTAATAAGTTTACTTTCATTGAGAGTTTGTGATAGGACAGGTAGTTCAAATACCTTCCTGAACTGCATGGTTTTCTGTACCAATCTATCGTGATCATGTTGTTCGTTCTAATGAACCTAGTGTCTAGAAAAGGTACAGAATGGTCGTCATTCTCTGTCTCAATGGTGAACTGAATGTAAGGATCATAACTGTTAAAAGTGTCCAGTATATCCGTTAACCCTTCAGCTGGTAAACTTAAAATTATGTCGTCGACATACTTTTTAATAAAGTGTAATTTGTAGGGGAGGACAGAAATTACTATGTCTAATATATCATCCATTACGTAGTTAGCTAATATGGGTGAAATTGAAGCTCCCATTGGTGTGCCAAATGTTTGTTTGAAGAACTTATTGTCGAAACTGAAATAGGTGTTGTCAAACAAAAATGTTATTATTTCTATGAATGTCTCTAGGTCTATGTTACAATATGCACTGATACTGGACCATTTTTTTCTGATGGCTCTTATGCATGCGTTTAAGTATACATTACTGAATAAGGAGATCACATCTAGACTTGCTAATACGTAATTGTCAGGTAGAATCATATTATTAAATTTGTTACTAACATCAAATGAGTCTTTTATGAAGTAGTCATTGTCAAAATCGTATGCTTTGGTCAGAATTTCAGTAACGAACGCTGCTAGATATTCTGTGGGTGCTCCTATCGATGCAACAATAGGGCGAGCTGACAGCGTTGGTTTGTGAACTTTGGGTAACCTGTAGAATTTAGGTGAAATACCATTATAGCACATAAGCTTTTTTTTAGTTTGTTCATCGATTTGGTCAGTCGATTTCAATTTATTTACAATAGCATTACATTTACGTTGAACCGAGCAAGTGGGGTCTTTATTCAATCTGATATAGGTGGTATTGTTATTAATTAATTCATTAGACAGTTCCATGTATTGCTCTTTGTCCAAAATAACTGTAATGTTACCTTTATCTGATCTTGACAAAATTAAATTTGGGTTTTGTTTTAGAAATTGTCTGCTTTTATAGTATAATTTTCTGATAAATGATGAATTTAATTCAGGTTTTGAATGTACATAATTAGTGATAATGTACATTCAAAACCTGAATTAAATTCATCATTTATCAGAAAATTATACTATAAAAGCAGACAATTTCTAAAACAAAACCCAAATTTAATTTTGTCAAGATCAGATAAAGGTAACATTACAGTTATTTTGGACAAAGAGCAATACATGGAACTGTCTAATGAATTAATTAATAACAATACCACCTATATCAGATTGAATAAAGACCCCACTTGCTCGGTTCAACGTAAATGTAATGCTATTGTAAATAAATTGAAATCGACTGACCAAATCGATGAACAAACTAAAAAAAAGCTTATGTGCTATAATGGTATTTCACCTAAATTCTACACGTTACCCAAAGTTCACAAACCAACGCTGTCAGCTCGCCCTATTGTTGCATCGATAGGAGCACCCACAGAATATCTAGCAGCGTTCGTTACTGAAATTCTGACCAAAGCATACGATTTTGACAATGACTACTTCATAAAAGACTCATTTGATGTTAGTAACAAATTTAATAATATGATTCTACCTGACAATTACGTATTAGCAAGTCTAGATGTGATCTCCTTATTCAGTAATGTATACTTAAACGCATGCATAAGAGCCATCAGAAAAAAATGGTCCAGTATCAGTGCATATTGTAACATAGACCTAGAGACATTCATAGAAATAATAACATTTTTGTTTGACAACACCTATTTCAGTTTCGACAATAAGTTCTTCAAACAAACATTTGGCACACCAATGGGAGCTTCAATTTCACCCATATTAGCTAACTACGTAATGGATGATATATTAGACATAGTAATTTCTGTCCTCCCCTACAAATTACACTTTATTAAAAAGTATGTCGACGACATAATTTTAAGTTTACCAGCTGAAGGGTTAACGGATATACTGGACACTTTTAACAGTTATGATCCTTACATTCAGTTCACCATTGAGACAGAGAATGACGACCATTCTGTACCTTTTCTAGACACTAGGTTCATTAGAACGAACAACATGATCACGATAGATTGGTACAGAAAACCATGCAGTTCAGGAAGGTATTTGAACTACCTGTCCTATCACAAACTCTCAATGAAAGTAAACTTATTAAACCAAATGAAAAACAGAATTACCAAAATATCCAACACATTGTACCTTAAAAAAAACCTCAAAATCCTTTACAACCTTTTCCTAGATAATTCATACCCACCTCACCTAGTTAAGAAAATACTGTTTGGTACATCATCCGCTACGACAAACGCCACTCGTAATAACGTTACTACAACTCAAGTGGATGTTGCAAACACAAATGGTTTAAACAACATTCTTTCTTTAAATAATAATAATAACAATAATTCAGACACTGACACTGTCGCCCCACCGCACGTAATATTTGCATCACTACCTTACATTAAGGACATCACACCAGGACTTAGTAGATTATTTTCAGAAATACGAAATGTCAAAATTGCATACAAAACCGTCCTAACCATTAATACTCTTTATTCAAAATTAAAAGACAAAACACCTAGTACGTCAAAAACAAATGTAGTCTACACTATCCCGTGTGCTACGTGCAACCTAAAATACATCGGTCAGACTGCAAGAGCATTGTCAAGCCGCATCACATCACATAAAAGTGATAGTAGATTACACCCTGAACGATGTGCTTTGGCTTCACACGTAAACAATTTCGACCATCGTATGAATTACAACGACACGAAAATACTAACAGTCGAAAACAACCAGACAAAAAGACTATTCTTAGAAATGGCATATATAGCACAAAACTCAGATTGCATTAATAAAAAGTCAGACATAAATCATTTGAGTGAAATGTACTCGTACCTTTTGTATATGGATAAATCCACACAACAAACAATTAATTAAACCCTACAGGATTCTCAAGTTTTAACCAAATATAAAATACTAACCGTACAAGAACCTATCTATTTTTATTTGAATCCAAAATTACCGCTTATTGTTGAAAGTTTTCCCCTCCCTTCCGAATGTCAAAATGGTGTCACTGTAGACACACTTCAATCATTGACAAGTGAAGGGAAAAGAAGAATTTCAAAGATAACCTACAAATTTCGACTGACCATGTGGTACTAAGTTTTCGAAAAATACTGTTAATGTGGAAAAAAAGTTTTAACAATTTTAACATGTAAATATATAATTAACACGACCAATGTATGTTTTCGAATATTGACTATGTTTTTAAGTAATTTTAATCTCCATTTTATCATAATCATCAACATTAATGTTACACAATCTCACAGAGACGTAAGTAATTGATTATAATTAATATTAAATTCAAATACTTACGAGTTATTTTAAATATTGTAGCTTCCCTGATGATGGAAACAATTAATAAAATTTCCGAAAGCTTGGAACAACTCTAAAGAGTCTTCTTGTACTTATTGCTGCTCTCCCAATATTCCTAGTCTATATATATATATATATATATATATATATATATATATATATATATATATATATATATATATATATATATATATATATATATAAGAAAGAACTCTGTGTCTAGTGAGGTTGTGGTCAACGACAATCACAAAAGAAAACTCTTCGTTAAAAAGTCAAGCTTTCGCTAATATTTATTAGCATTATCAAGACATCTAAAAGTGTACAAAAAAATTTAGAAAAAATACAAAATATTATTAGACACACTTACTAGCATGAGGATGTGTGGTACTGTGTTACATACTTCTTTAAAACAGACATAAGACATTAAAAAGACGGCACAACAAAGTCATAAAAACATAATAAAAATGCGTAATGCATTGTGCACACATAGAGGTGATACAAGTTACAAAATAAAAATTTTTTACAATTTAAAAAACATCTTAGAAAGAAATTTGTGTTAAGTGTGCAAGGGGATGACACACACAAGCGATAAGCTTGACGGCTGACAATCATGACAAGTGACTGATGACAAAGAACCAAAATCAGACTCAGACGTGTAAGCACAAACGCCACCGAATTATATGAGAGTACCGGAGGATGTATTCAAAAATCGAAAAAGAAGAAGAGTGTGAAATAGAAGACAGTGTCATTAGAGCGGGAAAATTTGAAAATTTTGAAAAGGATTAAGGACGTGACACTTTCCTGTGTCACGTCCTTAATCCTTTTCAAAATTTTCAAATTTTCCCGCTCTAATGACACTGTCTTCTATTTCACACTCTTCTTCTTTTTCGATTTTTGAATACATCCTCCGGTACTCTCATATAATTCGGTGGCGTTTGTGCTTACACGTCTGAGTCTGATTTTGGTTCTTTGTCATCAGTCACTTGTCATGATTGTCAGCCGTCAAGCTTATCGCTTGTGTGTGTCATCCCCTTGCACACTTAACACAAATTTCTTTCTAAGATGTTTTTTAAATTGTAAAAAATTTTTATTTTGTAACTTGTATCACCTCTATGTGTGCACAATGCATTACGCATTTTTATTATGTTTTTATGACTTTGTTGTGCCGTCTTTTTAATGTCTTATGTCTGTTTTAAAGAAGTATGTAACACAGTACCACACATCCTCATGCTAGTAAGTGTGTCTAATAATATTTTGTATTTTTTCTAAATTTTTTTGTACACTTTTAGATGTCTTGATAATGCTAATAAATATTAGCGAAAGCTTGACTTTTTAACGAAGAGTTTTCTTTTGTGATTGTCGTTGACCACAACCTCACTAGACACAGAGTTCTTTCTTAACTAGTTCATGGTCAAGAACTACCCTCGCTTCTATATATATATATATATATATATATATATATATATATATATATATATATATATATATATATATATATATATATTGTTATGAAATTGTTCACCCTGTATAGGGAATTTTTTAAATCAATATTTTTTTTAAAAGTTAATTTATTAAAAGATTATTCAGAGTTAATTGTTATGTTTGTTAAATAAGATAGGAGAGTTTGATATGCAGGGGAAGAATAGGAAACGAAAAGTATTATAGATAGATTGGCAATAAATTTAACAAAAGTGAAAGAATCTTAAAAAATTTTCAAATAATGAATGTTGTTATAATAAAATTGAAATTTTGGAATTGTCATATATGAAATTTAAGTCAGATAGTAAACAGGGAATATAGGGTTAATAACCTAAACTATGGCTGAAGTATTAAAAAAAAATCTAGTAGTAAAAAAAAATTAGAGAAAAAAAAATGATAAACAAAGGGTTGTCAATTATTGAGATATAAATTTTAAAATGTCACTTGAATTTTTGGAGAATTTATCCAAAGTTGTTAATTATAAAAAAAATTATAAAAAATGAAGTTGTGCCAATAAAAAAGCGCTGTTAATGTATAAATAAGAAAAAAAAAATTGAAAAATAAAAAAAAATTCAAAAGATTTAAGTGAAGATTATTTTTTGAAAGGGTATACAAGGCTAAAGGGTATTTTGGAGATAATTTACAATGGAGTAGTGTTAGGGGAAGCAATTTAATAATTTTGGCGAAGGAAGATAAAGGTTAAGAAAATAAATAGATGAAGATTTGAAGGTGGATTTGTCAGTGAGATCTAAAGAAGAGGACGTGGAGAGGACTTAAAATTTATTTGTTTTATGTTTAGTTTAGTGTAATGTTTATTATTTTTTTTTGACTAGGACCCAGCCAAAATTTCTGAGACCAAAATTGTAAATATCATTACAATATATATATATATATATATATATATATATAGATTAGGAATTATTTGCTGAGTAGATCAGAAGTAGCATAGAGTATTGGGAAGCAGCAAAAAAAGAACAAAGTGTACTCTTTCAAGCTTGGTAATAAAGCCTTGAAAGAGTACACTTTGTTCTTTTTTTGCTGCTTCCCAATACTCTATGCTACTATATATATATATATATATATATATATATATATCTTGTGTAAAAATTTAATTTATTAAGATACACTTACTTCACTTTATATTAGTTCGTGCCTGCGGCAATTGTACCCGATCATATTAGTCGGACAGATACATCAATAATGATATCGCCAAATTTAACCTGGAGCAGGCTAGTGTCACTCCTATACCAATCCCATGTTAAATGAAATTCTAATCGCTAGGACCTTGAAGGAATAATCTGATTGGTGGCCTCAGATTTGACAATCTGAGGCCACCAATAAGAGTTTGAAACAATGCTCACGTGATAACTAATTTTATGAACTTAGGTAGACTTGAACTATATGTGTCTCTAGCAACTTTTAAGAAAAATAACTCATTACTGTATACTTATTACTAAAATTACTATAATTTACAATGATTTGCTTTCAATACTAAAACGAAATTAATATGTAAATCTAATAAATATCGTTGAAAATTCAACTTTTAAATTGACAGAATGACTGTAATTAGAGGTTATGTTTTGTTGTTGGAAAATGTAAATATAATAATCAACTGTTAACATATAATATATAAATAAGAGCAAGTAAAACATATGTATATGTTATTAGATTTATTAAATTTCCGTACTTGAAGTGAACTATTACATTTTTCCTCCTAACATTTTAAAATGTGATTTTATCTTTATCAACACAATATGTGGAAATATAAGATTTAAGCTAACAAAATAAAATTTCTAGCCAAACCAGATACATGCAGACACTCTAAATTGATTAATAGGTATGTAAGGAAAAATAAATGAACAAACTAGATAAATTTTATTCATACACTTTAAAAAGAAATATGATGCTTAATAATAAATATATTTTTAGTTTTAAATTAATGATTATTAGGTATACTAAATTGTTTTGTTATATTTAAAAGAGCATGCAAACTAAATACTACTTATACATAAAGTAAATAAATGTAACACAGTGAAAAAATATATTACAGAACAACTATACGTAAATCTATGAATATATTAAACATTAATCCGAGAAAAAAGTTCTGGAAAGTGTGTAATATAAAATTTAGAGTACAGGTAGTAATGAACAAATCTGATAAATAATTTTAAAGCATATTCAGCTAGAAATTGTGAATATGGGTGCATAAACGGTATTCTTTTGAGCTCTTCGAATAATTCTTCCATTACTTGACCTTTTGTTAAATATATATTTTCATTAAAGCTCCTCTCTGGAGATGATATATAATTTATAAAATTTTGGCATTCTCAATTTTCAAAATAATTCTTTAGTTTTCCGTACTTCTGTTGAACCTAATATATTTATTTTAAACGATGTGATATATCTTTAAGTGGTTACCTTCAAAGAAAGTAAAAAGTTTATTATTTTCACCTAATCCATGTTCAAAATAATTTACAAAATATAAGAATATATTTAAATTATTTAAAAGTTTAATGAAATACTTTTGTTGTAGACATTATTATTATTTTAAAATCAACATAATATACAAAATTATGAAATTATTAACTATACCTGAATGGGATATTTAATGGAACAATCCCTTATACCAGTATAATGCACTTATAGAACGTGTTCACAAAAGCGAATATCGAAAGCAAATGTATTTAAAAATTATTCGCGCCACTTTTTTTAGTCAAGGTCATAACGTTACAGATCGTTATGACACTAGAGTGGAACTTCTTGGTTTACTATTATTCTTTGCCTGGAGCGGCTAGGCACATTCCTTCAAACAAGTCATCGTTTTATTTATTATTCCAAGAAAAGATAGTTTGGTAATAAAAAGAAATGTAATGAACATTCAAACAAATTTATTTAAATGAAAAAAAAATAAAGTTAAACAACTTAAGTTTTAAGAAAAACGTAATTATATCTAACATAAGTATTATGGCTAGAAATCAATGTAATCAAAAATATATTAATGACTAATGATTAAAATGGCTGAATAGTGAAAATATTTGCAGACAAAGCGATAGAAGAGAGTTTTTTCCCAATAGGAGATTGCGATGTTTCTGGCTCAGCTCAGCACATTATCTGGCGTGATCTTTTTACGCCACTCTCTGATCCCCTTTTAGTGGAATTTATATGGGTTTTAAGAGGAAACGCATTACCCTCTCTGGAATAAATTTTATCAAGATGGTGGCAGTGGCAGTGCTAGACATATTTTAATTGTAATTAAATATTTAGCATTTGTTTGATGTGTCATCGGTTTTTCGGGTGGCCTCTATTGTTTTTCGGTGAATTTCGCTCTTCTGAATAAGAATGAGATGAAAATTTCTTTTGTTTGTTTCTACTTAAGATGCAATATATAAATTAAAATAAATTATATATACAGTAAAGTAACATTTAATATACATGCAACGCTCGATAAATGATATAAAAATTGGTGATTATTTTATTAGATTATCACAATTAAAAATGCAATTTTACTAAGTATAATTATTTCGTATAGCTTCCCATACCTTCTATTATATTAAACACCATAAACCTTGCCAGATGCGCTTATAAATATCAAATAGTGAGGTTTAGGTTAGCCGGTAGCCCATTATTTGATGACATAATCACAGACTGGCAGTCTTCTTTATTACCATCATAAAACGTTAATAGAGGGGTGAACCAAGAACAGTGCTACTACAAAAATTATACTTTTTACTAACGTAAATGACTTTATTCCAATCATTATATTATATTATAGTGGTAAATTGTTGTTTTTTACCTCTCGCCCTTCAGATAAGAGAGGTATAGGAATCATGCTAAAAATTGGGTAGTGAGTTTTCAATGGATAAACACGTTTTAGGGTCCCTAGAATACGATTTTAATATTTTCGCGATGATGTCTGTGTGTGTGTGTGTTAGTGTGTGTGTGTGTGTGTTAGTGTGTGTGTGTGTGTTAGTGTGTGTGTGTTTGGATGGATGTTGTAGTAACGATAACTCAAAAACTACTGAATAAAAAAAATTGAAAATTTGCATACAGAATTCTGATACCCTAGATTAGATCTGATTAGATTTTGGTGCCAATCGGACAACCGGAAGTGGCAGTTGCTATGGGTGATGACGCCATTATTATACAAAACGGCAATAAAGTTTTACACATATATTTTGTATACCCTATAGTTTATTTTCAGCTCATTAAAATTTTCGAAACTTTTGCCATTGTTGCCAGATTTACAAAAAATAATTTTTTTTCATACTTTTTTGTGTCAACCTGTAAATTTTTGATTCAAAAATGGCGAGAGGTCATGTGCTGGCCACATCAGATTTTTTTTTTAAATATTTATTTCGGTGGCTTATCTATACAGTAACTTTTAAATTGGGTAGTGAGTTTTTAATGGATAAACACGTTTTAGGGTCCCTAGAATACGATTTTGATATTTTCGCGATGATGTCTGTGTGTGTGTGTGTTAGTGTGTGTGTGTGTGTTCGTGTTTGTGTTAGGATGGATGTTGTAGTAACGATAACTCAAAAACTGCTGAATTAAAAATGTTGAAATTTTGCATCCAAGATTCTGATACCTTAGATTAGATCTGATTAGATTTTGGTGCCAATCGGACAACCGGAAGTGGCAGTTGCTATGAGTGATGACGTCATTACTATACAAGACGGCAATAAAGTTTTACACATTTATTTTGTATACACTATAGTTTATTTTCGTATCATTAAAATTTTCAAATCTTTTGCCATTGTTGCCAGATTTACAAAAAAGGCGAGAGGTCATGTGCTGGCCACATCAGATTTTTTTTTAAAACTTCCTAACATAACTTGTTTATTTTTTTTTCATCACCTAGCACCCATGCAAAATTCTTTTTAAAAGACTAAATTAGATATTTCCACGATCTTTTTACCTCTTGCCCTTCATATAAGAGACGTTTAGTAATCATGCTAAAAATTGGGTAGTGAGTTTTCAATGGAGCAACACGTTTTAAGGTCCCTAGAATACGATTTTGATATTTTTGCGATGATGTATGTGTGTATGTGTGTGTGTTAGTGTGTATGTGTGTGTTAGTGTGTATGTGTGTGTGTTAGTGTGTGTGTATGTGTGTTAGTGTGTGTTAGGATGGATGTTGTAGTAACGATAACTCAAAAACTGTTGAATTAAGAAATTTGAAATTTTGCATACAAAATTCTGATACCCTAGATTAGATACGATTAGATTTTGGTATCCATCGGTCAAACCGAAAGTGGCAGTTGCTATGAGTGATGACGTCATTACTAAACAAAATGGTAATAATGTTTTACATATATATTTTGTATATATTATAGTTTATTTTCATATCATTAAATATTTTCAAAAACTTTGCCATTGTTGCCAGATTTGTAAAAATACTTTTTTTTGTTAACGTGTTAATTTTTGATTCAAAAATGGGGAGAGGTCATGTGCTGGCCACATTAGATTTTTTTTTACATTTAAATTAATACTTTGAAAATAAAACCTTGATTCTATTTAATGATTCTTTCACTTATTTACATTTCTTAAATACTATTTTATATTCCAGATTTATCTTCTTTTATTCCATATAATATTCATGTTAATCTTTCTTTAATAAATGTGTCTTTTTTTATTTCGCTTTGAAACATACTTACTTAATTTTGTAGAAAATTAACCTTTATACATTTTTTTGCAAATTTATGGTCAAAATTATGATATATTTGTCATCTGGATTGTTTATTCACTGTTAACCATATTAACTGAATACGAGGGATATATAAAATATGGGCTACCCCGAAGTTTAATGCATTGACTGCAATAATACACATTAGAGGATCTTAAAAAAAAACTAACCGGAATTTTGTTGATGCATTCTATCAGGTGAATAAACCTAAACCTACTTAATTATAATTCAACCCTTTAACAAACTTTCTCTTTTTAATTATATTAAATCATTTCGTATTAATATATATTTATTATTTGAACAGCAATCAGAATTTAAAGTTTTATAGGCTATTTTTTTTTTGGCTGGAAGGACTAGTTAGTTAGTCCCACTAGTAGAGACTTCTCCATTGAGAAGGGCTCTTCTACACCTTATTTCAGGTCAGCTGGCCATCTTCTTTTCAGTCTTATGTGATGTCTCTCTTTTAGTAGGGGTTGTAATAGATTATTGGTGTCTGTTTCTAGTCTCTCATGATATTTTTGGTTTTTGTTCTATATTGTCTCTTGCTCTGTTGTAATATAGATGTCCTGATGTAGCATCTGGTTTGATACATACCACGGGGCGTCTGCTATTGCTCTTAGGATTTTTGATTATACCCGCTGAATTAAAGTTATGCTTGGCTTGCTTGACCATTACACAAAATCATGCCATCTTAACCAATATTTGGTCAACTTCTCTCCTGACACATTCGCATGGAATTTATGGGTTGGGTAAAAGGGGCAATAACATTTCGCGCCTCTTCATATCTTACATATTATAATAAACTATATAATAATAATTAATTAAAATATATTATTAAGTAACCAAATTAAAATTAGATATGAATTTAATAAGATACATTTTACTTGTAGCATTATTAGGTAGATTTCCATATATGGAATGTACCTATTGTAATCGATTCAATGACGGGACCCAGACTCGGGAATAGGGGCGCTACGCTATTTATAACCTGGAGAATAAGAATCAGTAAAACAAAAATTTATCGGTATATACCTGCATGTTTGTATGTGTAGACATTCCGTTCCGGCACCATAGAGATCGCAATTGTTGTCCAATCGACACCATATTTGTTAACAAAATTCGTTGGAGGAATAATTCGTTGCGTATTGCAAATGGTCATTCTACCTCCAGAATTGGATGGGCTTGAAATCTCAAAAAACTCAGATCTCCGCTATTTTTGAGAATATTAAAAAACGCAATTAGATTTTTTATTTTCTAATTATTATAAAATTAATTTGTCTGAAACTGTTTTCCATGTCATAATTATTATAAAATTTATTCGTTTGAAACTTTTTTCGATCTGACCATATTGTGGGTTGAGGAAGGATGAAAGTCTCTTTAGACAACAGAAATCTAGTTCCTGTCGACCCTACCGACTGCAATTTTTTTTATATTGAATTATTATTTTTTTCAATTGCTTTTTTAATCATTGACTAAGGAAACATTTCTTGCTGTATTCATATTTGTTCATGTGCGTTTATTACAAACATTTTCTGAGATTTTACAAAAGTATTGTACCTACAGTTAATAGTAAGTGACAACAGTTAATTAATCTGATATTGTTAAAGTGTATTTAAAAATATTGTACCTATATTTTATAATATAATAAATGGGTGAGAAAATAACCCTTACAATGTAATTCCACACTACTAAATTTTTAAAAACATTTATCAATTCTTAATCATATTTGTTCAACTTTGATTATGGAAAACATTGGAACAGATGAACCATAGGAAAATACTAGTTTTGGGGGTAACACACTAGATTTTGTTATATTTTTTTGTAGACTAATTAGAAGTCAGGGAATACAAAAATGTATAAAAAAAATTTGCGGTATCTTACAAACAAAACTTTGAAACTATCACAAAAATTTTTCTCCTCATTTTCGTCGAACGTGTTTTTAGTTGTATTTTAATATTTAAATTATATGCCAATTTTCAAATTTATTGCTTAAGTTAAACCGAGAAAACACGCAAAGGGCATAAGGGAGAAGGTCCAACCCTTTCGTAATCTAACTTCAACTGGTGGCGAATATCAGTTTTTGGTATAATTTGCCATTTTCAAATAGAAATTAATTTTCAACGATGAATTATGTCGGTTCCTTTGTTCTGTTAGTAAAATATTTGATTTACTCACAGTTATGCATTAAAAGGAGATTATACCCTTGTCTTTTTGTTGTCTATTATTTATTTGTAATGCAAGGTCCTACCAAAATGTAATCAGGGTTGGTTTTACTTTCCCGACCCACCTCCTAGAAGGTAAAGTATTGTGAACGATCTAAAAAAAATGTCAAGATAAAAACGGAAATATCCATTTTCGGGTCCCCTGAGACGATTAAGACCATTTCCAGATGGAAGTCTATCTGTCTATCTGTGTGTATGTGTGTATTCTTCCACGATAGAGGCCACACGTTTAATCCATTGAGCTGAAATTTGGTATAGGGGTTTGGGTTAGTTTTTATACGACATCTGTCAAACGGAAGTATCACTGTCAAAAAATTACAGATGCAATATGTCACGGAATTGAACATGCAATTTGTCATTTGAAAGTCCTTGAAAAAATATTCAGAACAGTCAAAATTATTTCTCCCACGGTCACCTGTCAAAAATAAAAAAATGTCAAAATTTGAAACTTCAGCATTAAATTAATTTTATAATAATTGGAACATAGAAATGTTTTATGACCTGTTTCAATATTTTTTAAAAATGGCGGAGATATAATTTTTTTGAAATTTCAACCCCCTCCAGTTCCACCCCGTGAGTCGGATGAAAAAAAGTTTTAGACAAATTAATTCTATAATAATCAGAGCATAAAAAAATCTCATAACATTTTTTAATATTCTCAAAAATGGCGGGGATCTGAATTTTTTGAGATTTCAACCCCTCCAATTCTCACCCCCGTAGAGGTAGAATTCCCATTTGCAATACGCAATGAATTACTAGTCCAACGGATTTTTCTACCAAATTTGGTGTCGATTGGACAAAAATTGCGACCTCTCCCAAACAGCACAGACCGTCCCGAGGACATCCGATTCAGGTCTGAAGGTCCCAGGCCTTTTTCAGGACGTCCTCGGGACGACTGATTTTGGACTTTCTTGGGACATCTGTCTTGTACGTCTCCAGGACGTCCGATTTAGGTCCACTGTTGGGCATTTCAGCGATTTTGATTTTTTATATTTTTCATCATAAAGTAACTGGGTAAACTGATGCCGCTGATTGGTTGTATTGAAAAAAAATATTTTATAAGTGAAATATCTTAAAGTTGAAATAACCCATAAATATTCCCTTTTAGCGTAATTTGTAAAAAAACTCAATATATTGGAAAAAAAATTCAATACGAAAGTTGGGTGGTTGATATAAAAAGTGTAACGAAAATATATCCCAAGCTCGGTTCATCGCGCACGCGGTACGAGTGTCGGGGTGCTCGAGATTCGTTGCAAGCAATTCCTAAGACTAGTTTTGCCAGGTGAAGCAGAATTTCACAGTTTAAAAAAAAATACTATTTTACCGTGTAGGTGTTTTTATTCTTATGGAGTCAATTAAAGAATTTTCATTAAAAGTTTATTTCGCTATTATTTTTCCTTTAATTATAATAAGTGTTGTACACGAGTTATACAGAATGTAAATGTTTCCTCTTGGCAACACCGCTTTGACATCTTTCATCGTTCCTCGAGCCGTCCGCCATTATTCATTACACTTTTAAGCAAAAGGAAACGTCAAGGAATAATTGATGAATATAATAATAATAAGAAAATAAGCATAGGAAAATAGGTGCTTAAAAGTTGTTTTGGGTGTGCCGTTTGCTGCCAAAAGGTAAGGAGAATTATTCAAGTGTTTTTATGCTATAAGCAAATTATATTTATAACTTTTCTGTGGCATATTAAAATTTCGAATGGTTTTTATTATTTTTTAGTTGAAGCCGATAGAGCACGTTTAGCAAATAATGAGGCACAGACTGAATTGTCAATAAAATCCTGATTGAAACGGAGTACCTACGGAACGAGAAAAAACAATAAACAAAAAATGTTATTACTGTTTTTTACCTCTCGCCCTTCAGATAAGAGAGGTATAGGAATCATGCTAAAAATTGGGTAGTGAGTTTTCAATGGATAAACACGTTTTGGGGTCCCTAGAATACGATTTTGATATTTTCCCTATGATGTCTGTGTATGTGTGTGTTAGTGTGTGTGTGTGTTAGTGTGTGTGTGTGTGTGTTTGGATGGATGTTGTAGTAACGATAACTCAAAAACTACTGAATTAAAAAATTTGAAATTTTGCATACAGGATTCTGATACCCTAGATTAGATCTGATTAGATTTTGGTGCCAATCGGACAACCGGAAGTGGCAGTTGCTATGAGTGATGACGCCAATACTAAACAAAATGGCAATAAGGTTGTACACATATATTTTGTATACACCATAGTTTATTTTCGTATCATTAAAATTTTCAAAAAATTTGCCATTGTTGCCAGATTTTAAAAAAAGTAAATTTCTTTCATACTTTTTTGTGCCAACGTGTAAATTTTTGATTCAAAAATGGCGAGAGGTCATGTGCTAGCCACATCAGATTTTTTAATAAACTCGTTAATAAAACTGTATTAATATGTATTTGACCATAACGATCCCAGAAAGATCCCATACAGGTCTAAAGAGGCTTTTTAGTGGTATCAGAAAGGTTTTATATTGATCCTAAAAGGATCCTAAATCGGTTCTAGAAATGTCCTATATCTGTCGTACGAAGGAAATTTTGTTCTAATTTGGGACCAATATCGAATGTCCTTGATTATTAACAAAATATGTCCCGAGGACGTCCTGAGGGCGTCCAAAGTCCTGAATTGGACGTACCCGGGACGTACGAGCATCCGAAAACGGACGTCCCAAGGATGTCCGGGGGACGTATTGGTTCAGTTATCGAATTGCCTCGAGCACCACCTTCCGTTTATAGTGTAAAGGCCACTTGCTCAGGCAGCTTCAGTGGAGGATGAAATACTCCAGGGTTCGTTATGGTGTCTACCAAAATCACTGGCGGCCGGTAGGGCAGACTTTACTTGCTCCACAGGGTTGAGTTCCGGAGTATCTGCTGCTAAGATGTTAACGTATAGGGACAAAAAAAAACTTATTAAATTCAAAATTACCAAATTTATTGAGTACTTAAAAAAATATTTAAACCAAACCATAAAATGATGCAGGAAGGGAGAAGGAATTTCAACCCCTTCCAATTCTCATCCCCTTAGAGGTAGAATGCCCATTTGCAATATACAACGAACTACTGCCTCAAAGAATTTGTGTTCCAAATTTGGTGTCGATTGGACAAAAATTGCGACCTCTATCGTGCCGGAACGAAATGTTTACACATAAATACATACATTTATACCGATAATTAGGTTTTTGCGTAGATTCCATATATGGAAATCCACCTAAATGGAAGGCTGTATCAGAAGATGAGCTATTCCGGTTCCGAGGATCCTGGGGCCGCCATACAAAGTGAAATTTCTATCGAGATATCTCGATAAGGAAAGTATATTTGTTGATGCTGATTTCTCTTAAGGTGTTGTGCAAGTCAAGATTGATATCCATATCGCATGGAAAGTGAAAAATTTGAAAAAAAAAATTATTGGAAAAATTCGCATTTATTGCAATCGGGCCGTCGTCTTCAAAATCGCGCATAGATTATTACTTTTACTAGTTTAAATATTATCGTCTATAAAAAAAATTTAAAGAACACAAATAAAATGCAAAAAAATTCTTTAGATATATTTCAAAACCTGTCCACTTTGTTTCAAGAGCAAAAAAGGTCCCTAGGAGTCATTAATTTTTATGATATTTTTTTTTATTATTACAATATGTGTTTACTTATTGTAAATCTGTATAATTGGACTTAAAATAAGGATTATAATATTATGTTTATTTAGTAGGAACGGCATTGCGGAATAATCGCTGTAGGATTTAGAGCAGTTATCTTCTCTTCACCCTGCACCCCCTTCAAGAGTTGACACAACCACACCTTGCACGTACAACGAAACAAATCGTTTATTTGCGTCAAATAACAAGGAAAAATAAGAAATCCGTCAACGCGGAGCCGTGGCTACAGTTTGTTTAGGACTTTTAATAAATGATGGTAGGGATTTAGCGAAAGTGTCAGCGTTCGGACGTGGACAGGGTGTTTAATAAATCCGTTGCCGTTCGGGAGATCATCCTTTACATCCTGCGAGCTTCTTTCGTCCTTTACGCGAGACCATGAAAAGAATAATAATGGTGTTCGGGGGACGCGGACCTGTCACCGGAGGCATTTTATATGATCGATATTCGACGATTTTCTAGACTTTGTTTGGGTTTCTTTTTTCTTTCGAGGTTACCGGCAAGACTTTTTAAAACGCATCAACTCCCAATTATCTATAATTTATTTACAGAAAACTTTTAATTATTAATTTTAGATACAAGTTTACAAAATTTATGTGTGAGACATGTGCGTGTAAAAAATTATTTACTAGTGCAAAAAGTTCTAGTGAAAGCGCAAATATTTTCGATTGAGAATATTTCTACATAAAAACGAAAGAAACAATGATAGAGAGAAAGGCAGGTCAAAAAAATTTTCTTATTATAATCTCCTATTTTAAATCTTATTACGTTCCAAAGAACAAGTTTTAATGACAATTTATTTCGGTGGGTACTTTAAGATATTATAGAGTTGTTTTAGTTTGTACGATAGGTATTTGTTGTCGATATTAAATACAATATTACTTTTATGCTTTTATTAATCTTGTTTATTACGTGCTTTTCTGGTTACCGGGTTCTTGTCGGTTGTCTTGTCAACTGTAAACTTTCAAAAATGTCAAGAGTGCCAACAGTACAGGACACAGAAAATCTAACTAACAAATGGGACTTATGTTACATCCTCCCCTTTTACAGATGACAAAATTTATAATAACATCATTTAGAAAAGTTAAACAAGCATAGATATAACTACCCATAACTGAAAAGTTGTGACCAAAAATTATAACATTTTGATCTGGACTTATGTCTGCTTTATTTTAAAATTTCGGTACATTATTTACTTGTGTTGATTCAGAGGAAGTAGTTACAACCGGCGATGAATCCTCAAAATTGTTTTTTGTTAAGGGAGTAAACTCATTAGGAGACAATCTTAGAGACTTCTCAGTTTCTTCTCAGAGTTATGGACTGATTATCTTTAACTATATAAGAACGAGGGTTATCGGTGTGACAAACCATTTTTCCAGACACCCAACATTTTTCCTCCTCCTTCATTTTTATTATGTTTTGACCTATTTCAAATTTAGGACTTGTATGTGCATTTAGATCATAGTAAAATTTATTAAGCACTCTTTTGTTATGAATCTCTTTGGTGTCTATAATTGAAGCAGTATTTAAAATTCACTGGACACAGATAACATATTTAGAAGCATTCTATTATGAAGGAGCTCAGCCGGAGATACAGGGTGTCCAGGCACTCTTCTGCCAAACGGAAACTGCAGTTACTGGAGGTGATTTTAAGTCGATTTAGCTCAAATTACCTTAATCCGAAAATGCTTCCTAAGGGAGCTACAGCCCTTTGAAGAAGACGTCCTTATATGAGTTTTCTTCAAATTATTCAGAAATGCCGTTACTTAAAAAATTCAAACATGGTATAATCAATAAACAGTTACAAATAATAATAATAGCCGTCCTTTCCCCGCACAAGCCATTGGCTTCTGGGGTTCACTCGTAAGGGGGTGAAATGTAGGGCGAGTATTATTATTATTATTATTATTATTATTATTATTATTATTAAACCCGTCGGTCGCTATTAAATAATTTTTTTTAGATCCATCACAAGCTTGTCAGTCGGGGGGGACCAATAGGTATTTTTATTTAAAAAAAAATATTTTCAAGTTTTTTATGTATCCGACACCGAATTTGAAAAATTCAAGATAATTTTCATAAAAAATGTTCTCTTCTTTCAAATCATGTTGGATTGTATAATTGTATCTGTAATATCAAGTTGGCTTTGAAAAATCAACAAAATCTGACAATGTGTCAAATTATTTTGATTCTGAACAGTTGATATTATTGCCATTGCGTGTGAAAGGTAAACAATAATACTGGTTATTTTGATCAAAATGGCTAATTGTTCGAACGAAGAATATGCTGATATGCATTTAGTTTATGGGGAAGTACAATGTAACGCTCGTGCATCAGAGCGAAGATATGCGGAAAAATTTCCAAACAAAAATCATCCTACTCGCGCAACATTTGTAACCGTACACCAAAGATTAAGGGAAAGTATCTCAGTAGTACCTAAAAATACTGAAACTGGTAGACTACCTGATGTTACAATAGATTACGAAGGCGATATTTAATTGAAATCGAAAATAATCCTGAGGTTAGCACCAGAATACTCGCGGCTATGTATCCTGGCATTTTCAAGTCTTCCATACGGAATATTATTCATAAAGAAAACCTTTATCCTTCCCATTTTCAAAAATTTCATGCTAGATGGTGATTTTCCTGCCCGCGTAGATTTTTCAAACTGGTTGCGGAACAAAAAAATCAGGATCGTAATTTCTTTTCCAATATTTTATTTTGCGATGAATCTACGTTTACCAGAGATTTTTTAATTTACATAATGCACATCATTATGCCTACGTTGATGATAATCCTCATGCAACAGTGGAGAAAAAGCACCAGCAAAGATTTAGTATAAATGTTTGGATAGGTGTAATCGAATATCAGCTTCTGGGACCCGTAGAGCTTCCTAGCCGTTTAACAGGTCAAGAATATCTTAATTTTCTACAAAATGTTTTACCTGATTTAGTGGATGAGGTTCCCCTGATAATTCGAAATAATTTATGGTTCATGCACGACGGCTGCCCAGCTCATTTCAGTAGAGAGGTTCGTCAATTTCTCGACAATAACTACAACGACAAATGGATTGGAAGAGGTGATCCAGTTAATTGGCCCCCAAGATCTCCAGAGTTAAACCCCTGTGATTTTTGTATATTCAAGCCAGTCAAGGGAGTATTTCTGTACTCTAAGAGAGCTTGATAGATATCGATGTTGGTTTCGTCACATTTTTTTAGTAAATTCTTACATATAAGTTCTGCACGTTTGGCCATGCCATTAAATTTTTGGTATCTAGGCCCACCAAATTGATATCCCATTCTCTAGCAAATTTTTTAAATTTATAGCTTTTAAATGGATTATTATCAGATACAAAAGTTACAAGAGTACCTAGGCTAGCAAAAACAGGTTTTAATTTGCTGATTATTTCCGAAGCGGTCTTAGTTTTAATAGGCAATAACTCAATCCAGTTGCTGAAATAATCTACTACCACTAGATAGTCACAAAATGTCAGCGCCTACCTTATAGAAGGGTTTATCTGGCCTGTGATGTTGCATTAATGGCTCTTTCGATGGTTTTCTACTATACGTTAAACAAACATTGCACTTATTAATAAATTTTATTATATCGCTTGACAAACCTGGCCAATAGAAAATTTTTCTAGCTCATACCTTAGTTTTTTCAATGTCCAAGTGTGCAGTATGTAATTTTTTCACATGCATTCTCTTAAATATTATTAGCTTTTTATCGAGAAATATCAATTCGTTCGAGACATGTAATTATGGGCTTAATTTAAAATATATTAACAATTCTGACTCCAATAGCTGTTTCTTTGGCCAGCCATTTTCACAATAAACAAAATACCGTCATTTTTAACATGATTTTTAATTTCTTCAAGACGTTCATCAGTAATAAGTAAGTTCTACAGAATGGACAATGTTAGCATTTCTGGATCATTTTTTTTTATTTATTTTTAATAAAGGACTTTGATAGTAAATCAGCTATATACATAAACTTACCTGGTAGGTATTCCACTTTTAGGTTGTAGTTTAGTAATTTTAGTTTAAGCCTTTGTAGTCTACCACTAACTTTATAAAAATCTTTAGAACAAATTGATACCAATGGTTAATCATCAGTTTTTACTAAAATTTTCCTACCATAAACAAAGTGATTAACTTTTCCCAAGGTAAAACATATGCTGAGCAATTCTTTGTCAATTTGAAGATAATAACTCTCAGTTTCAGTGAGACTTCTAAAACAAAATGCAACAGGTTGTCCATTTTGCAATAGACAGCCTCCTATTCCAAACTGGCTAGCATCAGTTTGTATTTCAATGGACAAATTTGGATCCAAAATTTTTAAATTTGGCATTTTAGTAATTAAACTTTTTATTTTATGAAAAGCCTCATCATGAAAATTAGTCCAGTACCAGGGAACATTGTTTTTTATAAGTTATCGTAAAAGATTTAAGAATTGCGAAAGACTAGGAATGTATTTCGTTAAATAATTGAACATACCAATTGTTCTCAATAATTCTTTTTTATTTGAGGGTGCCTCTAGTTTTAAAACAGCTTCCATATAATTAGGATCTGGTTTGACTCCCTCTTATGAGAAAATTTGTCCCAAATATTTAACCTCTTTAACTTTAAAATGAACCTTATTGATATTAAATTTAACCCCACACTTTTTAGCTCGATTAATAACTTCGAAAAGAATTGTATCATGCGTTTCTTCATTCTCGCCGGCAATGATGAAATCATCGAAATAGATTCCTAAATCACCAAACATCTTTTTGTTGACCCTTTGGAAAACCTTAGGGCTATTATTTAAACCAAAGGGCAATTTTTTGAAACAATACTTTAGAAATGGAGTGATGAAACATACATATTCCATACTTTCTTTTTCAAGTGGCACATGATAAAATCCTTCTTTGAGGTCTAAATCTGTGAAAATTTTTACCTTTAGGCTTTGATGACAAATCATCTACTGTGGGGATAGGGAATTGATCGATACAAACACTTTTGTTCAAATACACAGGGTCCAAACAAATTTTTATGCTTTTGTTAGGCTTTTCAACAGTATCAATGTTGTTAATCCATTCAGTTGACTCCTCGACTGATGCTATTATATCTCTTTCAACAAGGTCGTCTAGAGTCTTTTTTAAGACTGGCTTAATTATATCTGGAACTCTCCTACAAGAACTTTGAAATGGACGAACATTTTGTTTTAGTTTTATATTACTTGTTATTTCTGATCAACGTGTCTTTGCCAACAAACGAATTTATTACTGAATCAACCATTTTTATTAAGTTTAATTTTGTGCATGCATTTAAGCCCAGAAGGGGAACTTTAGCACCTTCAACTAATAAAAATTTCATGTTATATCTACTTCCTTTGATTAAACATCACAAAAGAACAGAACCTTTTGTTTTTAACTTATTTTTACCATAGGTAATGATAGTTACAACATTTTTATCAATAACATTATTATCAATCTTTAGTTTTTTAAACATATCATATGGCATGCAATTATAACTAGCCCCAGTTTTTTGTTTTAAAGTGACCTTATTGTTATTTATTACAGTTTCTATGACCCAAATATTGTCAACGACATCAACATTATGAATTGGCTCAATCGAATCAATAATCGGAAAATCTTCAAGCTCATTCGCGCTTTCTTTCACACTTGATTCAATTTCATGCATATTGTTTCGTTTACTCTTATTATTATTTTGAGTAAAAAACAAATTATTACTATTTCCCTGAAATTGGCTACCCAATCGCAAAGTGATTATTAGGTTTCGAACATAGTGAACATATTTTCCCAAATGTTGGGCAACTTCTTACCTTATGTGATCTTCCACATTTAAAACCGTTGTAATTATCAGTTACAATATTTCTATTATTATTGTTGCCTTGATTGAAAGTCTTAGTTTTGATTTTTTACTTCCCTATCACTTCTAAGTTCTTTCACTTACAAATGGCTAATTTCAGCTGCTCGGCATATTTCTTCAGCAATGGGTAAAGTCAATTTTCCTTGTAATAGCTTTTCTTGAAGCGAAAGATTTAAAATGCTACTAACAATCTTGTCTCTCGCCAAGGATTGTTCCAAGTCTTTAAAGTTGCATACAGACGCAAGCACTTTAAGTTCTGTAATAAAATGATCCATGGTTTCACCCTCTTCTAGCATTCTAGGCCAAAATTTGTACCTGTCATATGTTTCGTTTCTCATTGGTTTCCAGTAGACTTTGAACGCCTCAACCACCTTATAGAATTTCTTTAGGTCTTCATCGAATACGTCAAAAGTTACAAATTTCTTCTGTGCCTCTTCTCCGGCAAGATTTAGTAGTATTGCTACCCTTGTTTTGTCATCTTTGCTAGCTAAACCAGTAGCTTTTAGATATACGTCTAGAAAATTGAATCCTTTAGGAGGATTGAATGCACCCTCCATCTTTACTTTTATCTTGGAATTCCTCAATTGGCACGTATTGTTTTTACCTTCCCAAAAATGACACCATGTTTTAGTTTGTACGATAGGTATTTGTTATCTATATTAAATACAATATTACTTTTTATACTTTTATTAATCTTGTTTATTACGTACTTTTCTGGTTACCGGATTCTTGTTCTTGTCGGCTGTCTTGTCAACTGTCAACCTGCAGTGCCAACAGTACAGGACAAATAAAACCTAACTAACAAATAGGACTTATGTTACATGAGTAGGATAATGGAGTGAGAGAAGAAAAATCAGAATCGGCATCACAAAAATTGAAGTTCAAAAAGTTAAAATTGAAACTTGCCAATGTTTATTTATATTTAACCAATAGAACAGCAGCAAAAGGTAGATTTAGTCAATTAGGATTTTTTGTTGTGTGTATGGTTTGAAACGAAATTAAACTTAATAGAAAAAATGTACATAACTAAAAAATTCACAAGAAAAGATATAAACATTAGTAAATCAAATTAAATGATTTTGGTGGTTAAAACTTTAGGGACCGACTCTGAAAACGACGGTTACCATAAAGCAGACGGGAACATTTGCCAACACACAATGCAATCATATTTTCAGTAATTATTTAATGGACATTTCGCCAAGGAGGAGTCTATAAAGAAGAAGTTTGGTTGAGCTCAATTTGATTTATGCGTTTTAGTGTATTTTCTGGAAATTTTCGACGAAACCTCCTATCAAAACTTTGTATAAAACGGTTTGAAATATTCTATAAATTTTAAAATATTACAGATAAAATATAATTTTTTTTTCAGTGACAGAAAAAAAATAACTTTTAGAAAAACATTTAATATCATATCAACAAATTTATAATATTAGAAATAAGTACGTCGTAAAAGTATGCAACTGTTCTACTTTCTGAATTCCTTTTCATGTATTATTAAAAAATTCTTTCTTTATATCCGACATGCCTCAAACAAATAAACAAACTCATAAAACGAGATTCTTATTCCATTGTAGAGTTCTTGATAAAACAAGTTTATCTTTTGACAAACCTTATAGGTGTTTCTAAATTTCTTTTCGCTTGTAATTTTGATACGGAAATCAAACCTTTTACATAACAAAAAAATTGTGTTTCTAATGCGTAAATTAAATTACTGTTTGTTTTAAATTCTAAAATTTTCCGGTTATCTTCCTGAAAATATGTGTGTCCAGATTAGATAACAACGTACATGCATTACGAAAGGGTTAAATCCCCAATTTAGATTAAAAAATGCAAAAAATCTTTCCCTTTTACTTGTTTTTTCACAAAAAGAATATTTCAATAACGTGAAATGAAATTTAAAATAAAAGGAATTTCAAATATTTTTTTAATTTGATTAAAAGAATTGTTAAAGCATAATCTGAAGGATTTTCAATAAAGAAATCACTTTAAAAGAATAAATTTAGACTTATTCGATTCATTTTCATAGTAAGTAAATCAAAATTTTAAATATATTATAAATACAGCTCATAATTTCGTAAAGGTGGTTGGCAACGGTGCGTTAAATTGATAAAAGTGTTTATTAAATTCGCCTGCATTAATTGCGATTTATCGGAAGGTGCAGCGAAAATTAAAACAAATAAAGTTGTAAAGTGTAAACTAAAGACGAAGAGCTTATTACCACACAAAAACAGACAACAGAAAAGGTACATTTTAAGTGATAGATAAATAAATAATTAAGTGAAGGTTAGGTTATCAAAATAAAAATGAATAAAAAGGACTAAATTTCAATTGAATCTGCGACGATATAAATTACGGCGTTGCCAGATTTAAAAAATTAAAAACAAAACAAAGAAACCAAATAAAATAAAGTGGGTGGATAGACCAAATATCTCCGAAGAGTAGATCTGGGTGTTTTGGTCTTACGCTACAACGAAAATAATTGGTTAAAAATGGACAGGGACAGTGATGATTATTCTACAGAAGATTCGAAAAAAAGAAAAATGGATGAATTGTTTGGGGACAGCAAGAGAACCAATAGAACTCCTCCGAGAAATAAAAAAGATGAAAAGTTAGAAGCAATTCTAGCTTTAATGAAGGAAATGTCTGCAGATCAAAAAGAGATTAAAAGGGAAGTCAAAGAAATTAAGGATCAACAATCGCTGTTTAATGAAGAACTCTTGAAATTAAAAGTAGAGAACGAAGTATTAAAAAAAGAAAATCAAGAAATTAAAAGAGAGAATAAAGAAATAAAAACCGAATTGCAAGAAGTAAGAAAAACAATGGAAATTTTAGATAAAGAAAGAAGAAAAAATAATGTAGTGATGAATGGATTAAAATTTGATACCAATGAACCAGCAGTACTGGTAGAAGATGTGAAGGGATTTTTGAAGCAACAATTAAAAGTAAATATTGCACCTAAAACAGTTACCAAGATAGGTGAGAGAACCTGGACAATAGAATTTCAAAATGAAGCTGATAAGAAAACAATCATGCAAAATAAAGCAAAACTAAAGGATATGAGAGGAGAAAGGGTTTTTATAAACGATGATATGACCAAGCAGGAAAGGGAAAAACAAAAAGAGATAAGAATATTTGCAAAACAGGAAAGACAAAAAGGAAAAGAAATAAAGATAGGATATAGTAAGGTCACAGTAAATGGAGAGGAGTGGAGATGGGATAAAGAAATAAATAAATTAAAAAAGGCTGGAAAAATACCTCCAAAAAACTGAATAGCAAAACAAAACATACAAGGGATGGGAAAAACAAAATAGCAATGAAATGGACTACGAGTAAAATAATTAATAACAAAAAAACAACGGAAACATATAAAATTGGTACGTGGAATATTAGAAGTATGTTCGGGAAAGAAAAAGAATTAGAAGAAGAATTTGAAAACACAGATCGAAAACTGCTAGCCATAACAGAGACAAAAAAGAAGGGACAAGGGGTGATAAACATGGATAATGGACACATACTTGTGTACAGTGGAATCAAGAAAGAAGAAAGAGCAGCAGCGGGTGTTGCATGCATAATTCACAGAGACTTAAAAGAGAAAATCAGCAAATGGAAAGGATTGTCGGAACGATTACTATTGTTGGAAATTAAAGATAAGAAAAAAAACATAAAAACTATTATAGTGGTATATGGACCCAATGAAGACGATACACTAGGTAATAAAGATAAATTTTGGGAAGATCTAACCATGGCTACAGAAGATGCAAAAGGAACAATAATCATACTTGGAGATTTTAACAGCAGAGTAGGAATAAAAGATAACACATATAATACAGTAATAGGAAAACATGGAGAAAATGTTAGGAATAATAATGGAGAAAGAATGCTGGATTTTTCTGTGCTAAATAATTTTATAATAACTAATACATTTTTCGAACATAAAGAGATACATAAATATACAAGAGAAATGAAAAGCAGAAACGAAAAGTCGATAATAGATTATGTATTGGTAGAAAAGGATAATAGAAAGGAAGTATTAGATACCAGGGTTAGAAGAGGACCGGAAATAGGTAGTGATCACTATTTACTTGTCGCAAAAATTAGAGAGCGAGAAGAGAATACAAAACATGATAATCAAAAATTAGAAAAAGCAATAGAATATGAATCAATGAAAACATACAAACTACAAAATCAAGAAATAGCAGAGAGGTATAAAAAAACATTAACAGAAAAGTTCTATAATGATACAGATATAAATGAAAATAGTAATATAGAAGAAAAATGGGATTATTTTAAGAAAATAGTTATGGAAACAGCTAAAGAAATATGTGGCACTAGTAAGAAGACTAATAAGAAAAAACAAACAGCATGGTGGACAGACGAAATAAAAAGACAAGTAAAATTTAAAAAAAAGGCATGGAAAATTTATATAAACAACACAACAACTCAAAATTATGAAAAGTACAAAGAGAGCAGAAAAACAGTAAAAGATATGGTAGCAGCAGCAAAAAGAAAACAGTGGGAAGAATTTGGTGAAAAAATAGAAAAAGATAGTAAATCAAATCAAAAACTATTCTACAAAACTTTAAAGTCGCTAAGAAAAGAGAAAGCACAAGAAATAAGCTGGATAAAGAATAAAGAAGGAGATAAACTAACAAATGAAAACGAAATAATGAATGGATGGAAAGAATATTTCCAGAAGTTATTAGGAGCAGACATAATAATACAAAATGAAAACAAGGAAAATGATGCGATTCGAGAAAATGAAGAAAACACGGAAAATATAAATATAAGCGAGTTGCAGGAAATAATAAGGGAATTAAAGAATGGAAAATCACCAGGAACTGATAAATTAACAGCGGAGATGTTTAAGAATTTAGGGGATACAGGAATGGAAGTACTATTAAGAATTTATAATACAGCCTGGAAAGAAGAACAGATACCGGAAGATTGGAAAACAGCTCTGATAGTTCCAATATACAAAAAAGGGGACAGGCATGATTGTAATAACTATAGAGGAATAAATCTACTTAGTACAGCAATGAAAATATATGAGAAAATTATTGACAATAAAATAAGACATACAATAGAGAATACCCTCGAGGAGTCGCAAAGTGGGTTTAGAAAAGGTAGAAGCATACAGGACCACATATTTACGGTAAAACAAATAAGTGAAAAGTTCTCACAGCAAGGGAAAGAAGTATATATGGGATTCATAGACCTTGAAAAGGCTTTTGATAAAGTACGAAGAGAGAAGCTATGGAAAATATTAGAAGAAAGGGGAGTTAACACTAAAATAATAAGAATAATTAAAAACATGTACGAAAACAACATAAATTGTGTAATATATAAAAATAAAATTTCAGAATCATTTTCAACACAAGAAGGATTAAGGCAGGGAGGAGGATTAAGCCCATTATTATTTACGATTTTTATTGATGAAATAATAAAAAAATCTTCAAAAAGAATGACAAAACTACACGTAGGACACTGGAATCTAAAAAGAGTAGATTTATCAGAAGGAGCTTTTGCAGATGATGTAATAATTATGGCAGAAAAAGAAGAAGATTTACAAAAAAATATGGAAATTTGGAATGTAGTTTGTGAAGAATTTGGAATGAAAGTAAATAAAAACAAAACTAAAGTTATGGTTATAGGAGAGAAACAAACAAATATAAATGTACAAATAGATGGAGTAAAAATCGAACAAGTAAACACATTTAAGTATTTGGGAGTAGAAATAGAAGATAATGGCAGGCAAGAAATAGAAATTAACAATAGAGTAGAAAAAACAACAAAGCTTTACTACACGATGAACTCGGCATTTATAAATAAAAAAGAAATTTCAAGGAAAACAAAGATAAATGTATTTTAAACAATATATCGACCAATCTTAACATTTGGATGTGAATCATGGGTGTTGACCAACAGACAAAAAAGTAAAATACAAGCAGTTGAAATGAAGTACCTCAGACGAGTTAAAGGTGTCACAAAGATAGATAAAATCAGAAATACACAAATAAGAAAAGACCTTGACATAGAATCAACACTCAAGTTCATTGAAAAGCGACAACTAAGCTGGTGGGGACATCTGCAAAGGATGAAGGACACAAGAGTAGTCAGAAGAGTATGGCAAGCAAAGATAGAAAAAAGAAGGAAAAGAGGAAGACCAAGGCAAACATGGGATGGAGTTATCGGAAGCATATTGCAAGAAAAAGGAAAGTCATGGACGGAGGCAAAAAGAATGGCAAGAGATAAAAAACAATGGGCGAAATTTGTACATGGTATAGATAATTTCTGTTTAGATTAGGTAATTATTGTAAAGAAAGTATTACCCCTACACCATATATAATGGTATTTGGGGATTTGATAATATATATATATATATATATATATATATATATATATATATATATATATATATATATATATATATATAAATACAGCTTTAATGGAGTTCCCCAAGGCTCAGTGCTTGCCTCCGTGCTATACGTCATATACACACAAGACATCCCTCACTCGCCCTCACCTATAGCAAAGACGATTCCCAAATATCTGCTACCGCACCATCCACGAGAGGTCTTAATATTTATTTATTAGTTGAAGGTGCTTAATATTTACACAACAACTCCTAAACCATTACCATTTCTTCCAACTTAAAAAACCCAACTTAGCATCTTCAAACGTCCCAGTTACATACTAAAAGCCAACCAATCCCTCAATTAGATTAACTTTAGGCTCTGGGGAAAAGGCCACCTACTTGGGAGTGTGCTTCACGCGCACTCTCAATTGGGCGACCGAAGTCCAAAGAACTCTTGACCGAGTCAGGATACGAACTGCTCTCATCGGAGTATTAGGTGGTCGAATTGGTAGATGTAATCTTCAAAAATTATTACATACCAACAAAGACCTCAACTTCTCCACCCTTCCTCCTCCTCCCATCAAACCAAATCTACAACTATACTAATATTCCAACTAGAGTTTCCAGGCTAAAAACTCTACAGGGAAGATACGGCAGGAGAAGATTGGACAGCACCAACACCCACGCCTAGGATATAATACGAACGAAGAGGACAGATGAAAGGAACAGAAGAGCCTTCTCCAAACGACCAAAGAAGAAATTCCTCCAGCTGAATCTAAGGATTCTAACAGAAGCGAAGGATCTTCCGGACGAGCTCCTAGATCTCTTCGAGGATGCACCTCTAGGCATCAGATAAGCTATTCTCCCTTCTGGCGTTGACGGACTCCAACCCGCGCGCTGAGCCTCCCGCCCGGGAGGCTCGTAAGTATCCAAAAAAATCTACCTACGTGCAAATATCTTAGTTTCTCCTTTCCAGCTCAACATCCTACCAAATACCCCTTAAAAGGTGTAAAATTTTCTCCTACAGTAGAGTCACGGAACAGGAGAGCACCAGGATAAATAATCGAAAAGGGTTTAGCACGTACGTCCTTAACTCTGCTTGCAGAGCGATCAGGGGAAAGTCCTGCACTATCTCACGCATTGAACCTACCGTAAGGTGTCTTTAAAAGATTCCCGTCTCATCAACTCAGGACAATAGATGTAAAAAAAATCAACGCAGTTGTTTCTACCAAACTTGTCGGGTCACTAATTTTAAACTTGAAGTAAAAAGTAACATTTTTCCGTTGACAGCTGTCATTAGCTCTGTCATCTCGCTTTATTCGCCGGAACAGGATTTTAAATTCTATATTAAATTATCTACAATTATCTATATTTATAGATTTAGTCGGTTTTCTATGATTCTTTAAATACATATAACTGCGAATTCTATAAACGAAATAGAGGTATATCTATCAGCAAATCTCGGCAATGAATCACGTACTGATCTACTCGACGTTTCGAACAATTCACCAAACAATCAATATTGCATGAAATAAAAAGAATCTCAATAGATCACGATATACGTAGATAACAATATGCCCTTTTGCAATTTACATCTCCTTAATATCGTTCAGTGCAATTCCCATATTCATAGGCGGTTACGAAAAGGATTTTTTAGAGGAAAATAATATATAAAAATATTTGCATTACGAATTTTTAATTTTTAGATATTTAATGTTAAAGTTCCAAACTGTGACATTTTTTATTTTGACAGGTGACAGTTGGAAAAATAATTCTGACTATTCTGAAGATATTTTCAATGGCATATTACATATTCAAGTCAGATTCCGCGATAAATTGCTTTTGTCATTTTTTGACAGTGACACTTCAATTTGACAGATGTCGGACAAAAACTAGCTGGTTCTTTCAACGATTAATCAAAAACCGTTTTATCGAAATTGTTTCAAAATGTGAAATTAACGATCCCGTAAATCCTGTAAATTGAGCAAAGAGGTGCGTCAAATTGATGGTCGTTACTATCAAACGTGTTGTGTATTCTCGTTACTTCTTGTTATCTCTGTGTAGTCTTTTAATAACTACAAAGTAATGACTGATTTGTATTTGGCGCAGCCCAGTTATTTGAATGAAGAAATTCATGTGGAAATAATTATTTTCCCGACCCACAATTCGAGAAGGGGAAGTAGCTAAAAAAATTTTTCGTGATAAAGATGGAAATATCCATTTTGAGGTCATCTGACGATAAAGACCATGTCCAGATGGAAGTCTATCTGCCTGTCTGTGTGTCTATCTGTACTTTATTCAATCTTCTATACTTGACCTTTGCAAATTGAGTTATGGGGGAGGGGGGTTTTTTGATAAAGAGTTTCATATCTCATACAGCGAACATGTTTCATATACTTGAAAATTAGTAATAAAGCTATTCTTAAAAAAATAGAAATACTTGTTTTATTCACAATCGTATATATAATAGCTCAATAACACACTTTTTAAAGGTCGGAAAATAAGCTATTACGAACTTTACTTCCTGCCCACGGGTGGGAAGTGATATCTGTCACTTTCCACCAGTGAGCCGGATAGATTTCTCTATTCCTCTCATATCAGCAGAAAGTGATACATGGTATTAATTACAACAATAAAGTAACAGACTATTATAAACTATAACTACGTATTTCCAAAACCTATTTAATTTGTTAATGTTAATCGTAATGTTTTGTGACCATAATTTTCCATTTATCTTTTTCATTTTTTTTTTAAATTGCTAGTACAAAACTAAAATGTCATGTAATATCTAAATGCAAAAGTACTTTTATTTCAAAGAGAACTTGACCAGAGTATTGTAATACACATGTCACATAGCCCAGCACTTTTAATACAATAACTATATATTATTTTTAAGATTGAAGTCCCAATATCCTTGATAAACTATAACGCAAGATGTCGCCATTCTATTGCGCCATGAAAAGAAAATCGTATGCAACCAACATCACATCATCGTTTATTCATGAATGTCAGATTATGTCTGTCGAATCAGTTAAAAATGCGATATTGTCGATTGTTGTTGCGATCTAATTGGTATTTATCAAGAATGTAGAATGTCCACGGCAATAAGCAGATAATATAATAGCTATATTATTGTGTAAAGTGTGTCGTAGTTTCCCATTTATGTGAAAATCATAGAGTTTTACGTTTATTCGGCAAGTATTGATATTGATAGGATCAATCCTGATTTCTTTTTAGCGTAGTAAGTCGAAATTCATTTATCATTTTTTAGGTTGAATCACGTTGAAAATGCCGAAGGCCAGAAAACGCCCAACACGAATATTGAAGCATAACAAATATAATATCTCCTGTAGAATTCGACAAAAAATTGAGACCGAGGCCGAATATCTACGTGAACGTCTAGAAGAATACGTTACTGTTCCAGTTTCAAATAAGTGTATAATTATATTTTTTTTAGTTGTACAGAATTTTATTGCCAGCAAAATATATAAATAATTATTCAGATATTTTTTCTTTCTTCCTCTCTTTTCCTTTTTTCTTAGTTGGATGAGAAATCCAGAAACAAATAAGACGAAAGTTGATACTCCGGAACGATTTCTTTCTTCTACTTGTTCCATGCAAGAAATTCGTAAAAGAGGTTATAAAACAAAAACCGACCAACTGTCATTATACACCTACAGAAATGTATACAAGTGAAAACACACACTACATCTCCACCCGAAAATATTTGAAAAATCTAAAGGATAATTTGCAGTCAAAACTGAATGATGAGGCCCGTTGATTTGAGCTCAACGCCAAACAAAAGTGTTGAAGAACATATGCATGAAGATGGAGCTTCATCTGCAATCTCGGACAATCAAGGACAACTGGACATTACTAGAAGGAGCAAGTGTTATTTTGTTGTATTCGTTGACACGGAAAGAGAGTTATTCATTGAGATGAAAAGTTATGGAATGAGATGATGCTTCCCAGACTAAGTTGCTTTTACCGGGTAAGAATTCTTCAGGAATTGGTGAGAACGAGAATTCTTAGAAAACTTAAATGCTATGATCCTCCATTAGCAAACAACAAAGAAGAAGACAACAAGAAAAAAAACAGAAGTAAATTGATGAAACATTACATGTTTCTCAATTGCGTCACAAATTTGTAAAAAATCAATATCTTTTAGATAGTAAATTGCACAAAAAATAGACTAGATATGAGGACCAGGTTAAATTGTAATTCATCAGTTTACTACCCTGGGGGTAGATGGCGGCTATATGATAGATTTCACGTCAGTAATTATGACGAGGAATCTCTCATATGGTGGCTCATATTCTATGGCATATGGTGGCTCATATTCTATGGCTTATACTCATTTTTGTATTTCGACATATTTTGTGCCCAGACGAGTCTTTAAAATAATAAAGATTGATTTTTACAATATCAAGAAGTTTTATTCTAATCCGTCCAACAGTTTTCGGGAAAATTGGAGCCACGCATACATACCTACACATAAGCAAGATGTTCTTTCTGTCAATAAAAGCATTCAATGAAGTTTCATTCGATTGCGTTCAGTAGTTTTAAAAAAAAGATGCAGACATAATTAAATCCATGTAAAAAAGCTCCAATTACGAAAACCCCCACACACCAATTTTGAATCGAGTCGAACAATAATCACGAAACTCGTCAGGGAGCCACCTCGGACTTCAAAAATACCCACATACCAATTTTCAATCGAATCGGACAACTAAAAGTTGTTCCAACTCAATATGTTAAATAATAAAGTTAAAAAACGAATAATAAATCTCGGGCAATAGATCACCTCGGTGATCTATATTTGCCCTCAACAGTAATGATGCATTTCCCACCTCGGTATGTAATCTACTGTTACCATCTTCCGAAAATCCAGTTAGGTGGGCGAAAACGGGGAACTGTTTTTTTATGAAAGTGTTTCTAATTCATACACCTTACATGTTACATACTTGAAAACTGGTATTAAAGATCGATTTTTTAGAAATAAAGAAACGTGTACTTCAAAATTTTATCAAAATCCAATTAGGTAGGGTGAAAACGGTGGAAAAGTGTTTTGTTATTTTACACACGCAACATGTTAAAAATTTGAAACTTGGAATTTAAGCTATTCTTAAAAAAATTAAATATTTTTTTTCATTTTCCCAAAATTGGGTTATAGGGAGGAGTGCGGAGAGTCTTTTTATGAATTTTTTTTAGTACAAATAAGCAATTTATTGTTATAATCTTAAAAAGAATCACGGGTATTCAGCTAGTTTGTACATAATGCGATTTCACATTTTGACCCATAATTTTTTTTTCTTGCATATTCTTGCTCTGATAAATTGTCGCCAATATTTTGACATATTATGATTCGGGTCGAAAATCTAAAATCTCATAAACTCCAAAATAGCCAGGGTTTCGGCAAAAATCACATTGACAGCGTAATTTTAAATGTATCTTCACAATGTTTTTACCAACAAAAACATAAATGAAGCATCTCTAAAAGTCGTTTTTTGTTCTTAAATTTGAAATTGAACAAATATCTCGAATTTTTTCAGTAACATGATTTTTTAATAAAAAATCTGATGTGGCCAGCACATGACCTCTCGCCATTTTTGAATCAAAAATCTACAGGTTAACACAAAAAATCTGATGTGGCCAGCACATGACCTCTCGCCATTTTTGAATCAAAAATTTACAGGTTAGCACAAAAAAGTATGAAAAAAAATTACTTTTTTGTAAATCTGGCAACAATGGCAAAAGTTTTGAAAGTTTTAATGATACGTAAATAAACTATAGTGTATACAAAATAAATGTGTAAAACTTTATTGCCTTTTTGTATACTAATGACGTCATCACTCATAGCAACTGCCCCTTCCGGTTGTCCGATTGGCACCAAAATCTAATCAGATCTAATCTAGTGTATCAGAATCCTGTATGCAAAATTTCAAATTTTTTCATTCAGCAGTTTTTGAGTTATCGTTACTTCAACATCCATCCAAACACACACACACACACACACACACACACACACACACACACACACACACACACACACACACACACACACACACACACACACACACACACACACACACACACACACACACACACACACACACACACACACACACACACACACACACACACACACACACACACACACACACACACACACACACACACACACACACACACACACACACACACACACACACACACACACACACACACACACACACACACACACACACACACACACACACACACACACACACACACACACACACACACACACACACACACACACACACACACACACACACACACACACACACACACACACACACACACACACACACACACACACACACACACACACACACACACACACACACACACACACACACACACACACACACACACACACACACACACACACACACACACACACACACACACACACACACACACACACACACACACACACACACACACACACACACACACACACACACACACACACACACACACACACACACACACACACACACACACACACACACACACACACACACACACACACACACACACACACACACACACACACACACACACACACACACACACACACACACACACACACACACACACACACACACACACACACACACACACACACACACACACACACACACACACACACACACACACACACACACACACACACACACACACACACACACACACACACACACACACACACACACACACACACACACACACACACACACACACACACACACACACACACACACACACACACACACACACACACACACACACACACACACACACACACACACACACACACACACACACACACACACACACACACACACACACACACACACACACACACACACACACACACACACACACACACACACACACACACACACACACACACACACACACACACACACACACACACACACACACACACACACACACACACACACACACACACACACACACACACACACACACACACACACACACACACACACACACACACACACACACACACACACACACACACACACACACACACACACACACACACACACACACACACACACACACACACACACACACACACACACACACACACACACACACACACACACACACACACACACACACACACACACACACACACACACACACACACACACACACACACACACACACACACACACACACACACACACACACACACACACACACACACACACACACACACACACACACACACACACACACACACACACACACACACACACACACACACACACACACACACACACACACACACACACACACACACACACACACACACACACACACACACACACACACACACACACACACACACACACACACACACACACACACACACACACACACACACACACACACACACACACACACACACACACACACACACACACACACACACAGACATCATCGCCAAAATATCAAAATCGTATTCTAGGGACCCTAAAACGTGTTTATTCATTGAAAACTCACTACCCAATTTTTAGCATGATTCCTATACCTCTCTTATCTGAAGGGCGAGAGGTAAAAAACACAAAAAAGTACTAAAAAAATTGACATCATCGCTAAAATATCAAAATCGTATTCTAGGGACCCTAGAACATGTTTATCAATTGAAAACTCACTATCCAATTTTTAGCATGATTACTATACCTCTCTTATCTGAAGGGCAAGAGGTAAAAAGGATCTACATATAATTCTCTAGTACGCCTATGCATAGTCCTGTTTAGTTCCACTTGACTATATTATCTCTTATAAACGATGCAAGCTTTTGAGACTTCAGAAATGCATGTCATGTCATGATTTAATCTTTGCTAATATTCAATGTGCACAAATATCGAAATAAAGAGATATTGAAGAATAAGGATTAAGACTGCATTCAGACAATAAGATTAAATGTAAACCATAGATTTTGATATATGAACTCGAAGTTTTTGTCGTATACCTTGTGAACGAGTTCTAATAAAATAAGTAGAAATAAAAATTCACAACACGTATGACGTCAGGATAATTACAATTTATATACTATATCACTTCTTTCCATAAATAAATATAATATTTTGGTTGCGAACATTTGCCCTTTTTTACCTCTCGCCCTTCAGATAAGAGAGGTATAGGAATCATGCTAAAAATTGGGTAGTGAGTTTTCAATGAATAAACACGTTTTAGGGTCCCTAGAATACGATTTTAATATTTTCGCAATGATGTCTCTGTGTGTGTGTGTTAGTGTATGTGTTTGGATGGATGTTTTAGTAACGATAACTCAAAAACTACTGAATGAAAAAATTTGCATACAGGATTCTGATACCCTAGATTAGATCTGATTAGATTTTGGTGCCAATCGGACAACCGGAAATGGCAGTTGCTATGGGTGATGACGCCATTATTATACAAAACGGCAATAAAGTTTTACACATATATTTTTTATACCCTATAGTTTATTTTCATCTCATTAAAATTTTTGAAACTTTTGCCATTGTTGCCAGATTTACAAAAAAATAATTTTTTTTCATACTTTTTGTGTCAACCTGTAAATTTTTGATTCAAAAATGGCGAGAGTTCATGTGTTGGGCCACATCAGATTTTTTAGCATAGTAAAAGTTTATTTATATATTGTATGAATTCGTTTTGTTTACTTTGTGAAATAAGATATTCAGTATAGTTAAATCATATACGTAAACTTTGAAATTTTTTATATCAATATTGCAAAAATTCAAGAAACCCAATTTCATTTTATTTTTAAAAGAAATTTGATAGAATGAATTATTTAGCAATAAACATTTTTTAAAAATAATTTAAAGATTCCAAAGTTCAATAAAAAAAATCTGATGTGGCCAGCACATGACCTCTCGCCATTTTTGAATCAAAAATTTACAGGTTGACACAAAAAAGTATGAAAAAAAATTATATTTTTGTAAATCTGGCAACAATGGCAAAAGTTTCGAAAATTTTAATGAGATGAAAATAAACTATAGGGTATACAAAATATATGTGTAAAACTTTATTGCCGTTTTGTATAATAATGGCGTCATCACCCATAGCAACTGCCACTTCCGGTTGTGCAATTGGCACCAAAATCTAATCAGATCTAATCTAGAGTATCAGAATTCTGTATGCAAAATTTCAAATTTTTTTATTGAGTAGTTTTTGAGTTATCGTTACTACAACATCCATCCAAACACACACAGACATCATCGCGAAAATATCAAAATCGTATTCTAGGGACCCCAAAACGTGTTTATCCATTGAAAACTCACTACCCAATTTTTAGCATGATTCCTATACCTCTCTTATCTGAAGGGCGAGAGGTAAAAATATATTTTACAAACTGATATACTGGGTGATTCAAAGAGATTTGAACTATACGTGAGTATGTATTAGGAAAAAATTTCGATAAATATATACAATGTGGCGCTTTAATTTAATACTATTGATTTCGATAATGAGGTACGATCCAATTTTAAAATTAAAATTTTAGTGTCTTTAAAACATTGTAATGTATTATTATTTTTATTATAACATATAATTATATATTTTAATAATAATAACCTTTAATTTTTTATTTTTGTTTAAAGTGTTCCATCATCAAAACATCTTACAAATTCCTTAACTCGTTAGACAATGGAACCCAGAAAAAAATTACTTGTACGGTACAAAAGGATTCTTCTAAGTCCCTTTTAATAGGTTTTCGTAGATACACACAACTAGTTTGTAAGTATCAGAAGTTCAGTAGTGACTGCAAAAACGAGCTAAATGGGAAACTTCGGTAAATTTCTCGTCCGAAATATAAAGCAGCTATAACGAAATTAGCGCCAACCGCCACGTTTATAAACTTTTCTCGACCGCAAAATCTCGAAAATACTCCTTCAACTTCTGCATTCTAAAACGAGTTTTTAAGTATATATCATTGTCTATTATTAACGTTTTTTTTGCAACATTTTTTTTGTGTTAGTAAATCATTACAATGTGTATGTTGAAAGTTTATTGAAATACGTTTTCGATGTTAATTAATTTTCTAAATAAAATCAAACAAAAGCTCTTTTCAACATGATAAAGATTTTGTAATAAAGATTTTCATTAGTGGCATGTGGCGGTAAAGGAAGGCAAAGAGATAGAAAATGGCCAGGAAGAGCAGGAGGCAATATAATGATTTAGAGGTTTCTTTTCACAGCGGGGAATGCGAAATATGAGTATTTATCACGTGAGGAGTTCATAAAAAAGGACTTAGAAAATTAACAGAAAATTTATCGCCTTGGAAAGGTTTCTTTAGGAGAAAATGAGTTTTTTTACTGATATACTGGGAAAATCATGTTATATCTATAAGGAAGGTGTGTAGAAAAATCGATGAACAATAAAATCAAATCAGAGGACTTCTCTTATGGAAAATGACTTTCGGCCAAATTTTTTTGAAATTTTAGAATGTTGTAGACGTTGATGTTCTGATTAAATGTCTCTATGGGATAAACTCAATTGTATGACCAGTTTTAAGATATTAGTGGTCAAAGTTAGATAAATGGGTATTTAGGTGAATTATATTCAATTTGTTAATGGAAGAATTTAGTCATAAGATTGGACTTTTAAAAATAAATTAATTGTATATACAGGGTTTACAACAAAGTCAGTGGAGATATTTTATTTTTAAAATTACTATAACGGCCAGATTTCTTAAAAAAAAATATATGCTCTACAGGACATTAGTCAAAGAAAAACTGTACAATGTAAAGTATAAAATATTAACCATGCACCGACCCAATTATTGGGTTTAGAAGTCTAATTTTTTTCCAAAATTTCAAGAGATTTGTAGCTTAAAATAGTATCGCAATTTCTATTATAACTTGATGTAAAAGAAATTGTGCCTGAGAAGCATTATTTTTATATGTCTACATGGTGTTTCAAATATTAGGTACCCGCGGGCTACACAGTCAGTTTCTTTTATCATGTCAAAACATTGCTCTATTCTTAACCATAATAGATGTGCTGCGAATATGATTATATGGACAAAAAGTTAACTGTTTTTGGAGGACATTATATTGGGTGAAAAAAATCTACAGGAACTCACGAATTTCTAATGTTATACAGGGATTTTCACGGCCACCATTATTTTTACCTCTCGCCCTTCAGATAAGAGAGGTATATGAATCATGCTAAAAATTGGGTAGTGAGTTTTCAATGAATAAACACGTTTTAGGGTCCCTAGAATACGATTTTAATATTTTCGCGATGATGTCTGTGTGTGTGTGTTAGTGTGTGTGTGTGTGTGTGTGTGTGTGTGTGTGTGTGTGTGTGTGTGTGTGTGTGTGTGTGTTTGGATGGATGTTGTAGTAACGATAACTCAAAAACTACTGAATGAAAACATTTGAAATTTTGCATAAAGGATTCTGATACCCTAGATTAGATCTGATTAGATTTTGGTGCCAATCGCACAACCGGAAGTGGCAGTTGCTATGGGTTATGACGCCATTATTATACAAAACGGCAATAAAGTTTTACACATCTATTTTGTATACCCTATAGTTTATTTTCATCTCATTAAAATTTTCGAAACTTTTGCCATTGTTGCCAGATTTACAAAAATATAATTTTTTTCATACTTTTTTTTGTCAACCTGTAAATTATTGATTCAAAAATGGCGAGAGGTCATGTGCTGGCCACATCAGATTTTTTTTTAATAGGGACTTGTCTTTTTACCTCTCGCCCTTCAGATAAGAGAGGTATAGGAATCATGCTAAAAATTGGGTAGTGAGTTTTTAATGAATAAATACGTTTTAGGGTCCCTAGAATACGATTTTAATATTTTCGCGATGATGTCTGTGTGTGTGTGTGTGTGTGTGTTAGTGTGTGTGTGTGTGTTTGGATGGATGTTGTAGTAACGATAACTCAAAAAATAAAGAATAAAAAAATTTGAAATTTTGCATACAGGATTCTGATACCCTAGATTAGATCTGATTAGATTTTGGTGCCAATCGCACAACCGGAAGTGGCAGTTGCTATCGGTGATGACGCCATTATTATACAAAACGGCAATAAAGTTTTACACATATATTTTGTAAACCCTATATTTTATTTTCATCTCATTAAAATTTTCGAAACTTTTGCCATTGTTGCCAGATTTACAAAAAAATAATTTTTTTTCATACTTTTTTGGGTCAACCTGTAAATTTTTGATTCAAAAATGGCGAGAGGTCATGTGCTGGCCACATCAGATTTTTTATTTCCAAAAAACGAGTATTATTCTGCTTGTTTAATTGTTACTGCTGTGATCATTTTTTTTATTCCACTGATAATGCATCTTTTTTATCGATATTGTTAGATAATGTCGAACTATGCGTATTGTTATATTCGCTTTGATGAAATCAAGAACTGTGACAAGACAGTAATTAAAAATTATTGTCACTGATGATGTTAGTTATTTCAGATAAATTTTCGGTAATATGACAAGTGTTATATATTACTGAATTTTAATTTTAATGTTTTATCATTTTTTGTAATTAAAAAGACTGTATTTAAAAAATACTATGGCTGTTAAGACACGAAACGGCGTATCGAAGATGTATTAATACACTTTTGTAGCAAATTACAAATACGATACTTTTTGCCCATTTAATCGTCTTCGTATCTCTTATGGTGTAGAGTCAATGTTAAATCATGATAAAAGGAACGGTCTATATACCCGCTGGCATCTAATATTTTAAACATCCTGTAGACACATAACAAGTTATGAAGTGCAATAACCTCGACGTCACACATTTAGCGAGTGATGTTTATCCATATCTACGACAAGCTTACCTTGCAATGTCAGCATTTCGATAATCGCTGCATAGAAATTAATTAATTAATTAGATTGATTTTAGATTTATAAATGTTAACAACTATTAGTAATTTTATACTTAATAAAAATATGAATTTAAAAAGTTATTTTCACAAGTGAAAAACTTAAAGTGGCGCAGTCTTGTGGATGCTGAAAGGGCCTTCATAAAAAAAACCCGTAAGTTTCAACTGTTTATTCAGAAGAACCTCGTCTTCCTGAGAAAACCTGTTCTTGTTTGAAGAATGCAGATCTTCGTTTTATTGTAAGTTGCTTTACTTTATATGTCATTCTTCTTGCCTATTAGTTGTATTGAAGGTTATAGTGAGCGCAAGCTAGAATTAAGTTTTAACTTTGAATCGACATTAGATTTTTATTCATTTTCAGATTTAACTGATGGATTAAGTAAATTATCAATTACAGAATCAGATAATCATTTTGAAAATATTCCTAAATTTGAAGCTAAACTATTAGAGGTTATTCCGAAATTTGACGGAAATCCTTTAGAGTTATCCTCATTTTTAGATAAATCTAATACTTTAATTACTACTTACTGGGATACAAATTCCCCTAATCAAAATTGTGTTCAAAATATAACATTAATTCATGGAATTTATTAAAAATTAATAGGAAAAGTGAAGGAAGTTTATAGTATATGTATTTCAAAAGATTGGCTTACTATAAAAAATGCTCTTATCTCGCATTTTGGCTATCAAAGAGACGAAAACAGTTTATTATTTGATTTGGATCAATTGAGACAAAATAATAATGAAACACCTTTACAATATTTAACAAGAGTAATGTCAAATTTAAGTGCCTTGCATAATTATTTAGACACACATGATGATATCGCTGCAACAAAAATTATTAAGAAAAATTTTTATAATGTTCATGCATTAAAAATATTCCTTGCAAGACTAAAAGAGCCATTATTTTCAATAATACAAGCTATGAGACCTACAGACCTTGCAACTGCTAGACAATATATTATTGAGGAAAATAACATTCGTCATTTACAAAAACTAAATTTTGAAAATACCCTCTGAAAAACCAAATAATTTTCAACAACCCTTTTTCAATCATAATTATTATTCGAACCCAAACTTCAACACTACACCAAACCCCAGATTTACTCAGAATTATCGACAAAATCAATCATTCCCTACCGGACCTGTTAACTTTCAACCGAGACAACTCGCTCCGCAGAAATTTCCTACTAACAAGCAAGTTTTTGGTATCCAAAGAACTGCTAATGTTTGGAAACTGAATTCTCAGAATCCTCAAAATAGAACAAGACCTGTACCAATGAGTGGTGTATCCCATGGTACATTCGCAAATCAAAATCCCTATCGACCCCCAAATTTCACATTTGAAGAACTTCGTAACGTCAAATCTTTTGACCAACATTGGCCAGGAAACAATGTCGAAACTTGTAATTATTCATATGACAATTCTGAAATAACTGATAATCAAAACTATTGCAATCCCGACGAATGTCATGAAACTTTTGACTCTACTCAAAACTATGAGATACAATATTGTGACGTACAAAATTACGACACACAAAATGACAACCAGGAAAATTTTCAAAAAATCGGTTGTGTCGCCCCAAAACTTTCCCGACGAGTATCCACGAATACTTTTTCAGATATTTAATGTTTCAACTTTTGACAGGTGACAATTGGAGAAATAATGACAGATTGCAAGTCGAATTCCGTGACATATTGCATCTATCGATTTTTGATAGTGACACTTCCGTTTGACACATGTCATACAAAAACTACCTCCAAGATGCTCAATCACCACATCAAAATGTTCTTACAAAAACAATAAAGGACTAATAGTGGGGCACCCCATATCACTAGAAGAAATTAAAAATATACATTTTCCACTTTTACAAATTCAAAGACTAAAATTAGAAAAAGTTTCTTTAGACAAACTACATTGTTTTGGCGTATTTGTAACAATAAATTAAATACAATACATTCTGCGTGTATTTAGTGTTGCCTATTGTTTAATTTTCAAAAAAGTCAAAACCGGGTCTTAGTATTTTTACTAGAGCCTTTTTCGATTTAGACTGCGCGAGCGGTTGCGGTTGACAGATAAATGACAGCGGTCCTGTTTAAATTTGACAGCGGTTGCTATTTGTGACGTATTTGTGACGTCACTCAAGATTTTAAATCGAATGAGTTGGTTGCAAAGTTTGGTTGATATTTGTTAGCACGTGATAGTGTTTACTTTTTTATTTTCATTTCATTTTTCTCCATTTTAGGTTACATGATTATTATAAGATGTTTATGTTTCTGAATTGTAAAATTTAACTAAATAGTTATTAAATATTGGTCATACAACTACTGGATTAATTGAATTCGTAAGTACTTAATTATTAACCAAATAATGATCTTGTGTATAATTAAAATGTTAATAAATAAATAGCTAAGTTGTTATTATTAACTAGTGTGGTTTTAATAATTTTTGAAAACGTAATTGATTTCCAGGGTGAGCAATATTAAATTTATTTAAGAAAAGTGGAGGATCAATTATATTTTATTGCATTATACCTAATCAATAAGTCTGCCACTTTATATAGATCTCTTAAGTTCCTGTATATTCTTTGTAATCCTGGACAAATCAAACTATGACTAGTACTATATATGCAATTTTTTAATTTTTTTGTTTTGAGGCATTAAAATATTTTACTATACAAACAAGTAATACAATTGGGTCGCAAGAAAATCTTTTTTAACCTAGTAGGTAACTCTGCATAGCCCTGCAGATAGTCGCTAATATGACACCCTATAGGTAATCTGCACTTCATTAATTATTTAATTCAATGAAAATTTATGTATATTTTTAGGGACACAGGCAGATTGAAGATCCAGCATAGAAAATATAATACATAATTAAGCTAGGCCAGAATTAGTATTGAACATACATTTGTGATTTTAATGCACATTGAGAATTTTACAGTATCTAAATGCAATAAAGGAGGAATTAGAAATCTGAAACTTTAATAAGTTTCAATAAATACATAATGCAGTTAAGGAAATAATAAATTACTCAAATCTGAATTTTAACTGTTATTTTGAATTATAATTAATAGGGCATATTTTATAACGTTTAAATAAACATTTATTTTGTAAGTATGTGTTTATTGAAAAATATAGATTAGGAATTTTTATTATATTATATATTAATTCCACATTACAAAATATACTGAAGTTTTCTCGTAAACTAATAATAGGTACCTAGACCTAGATATTTATTTTTTTAATTGTACGCTCAACGATATTTTTCAGATGTTAGCATAATTTTCAATAAACACAAATACCTATTTTATGCGTTCCCAGTATTTCGTCTCCTATATTTACAACAAAAAGAGGATGACATTATTGTGCGATAAAGATAAGTGTATACCAACTCTTGCAACCACTGTAAAAGGCTGGTCCATGTTGCGAGCGGTTGCGGTTGGTATATGACGTCACGCTTTCTAAATCGAAAACGACTGGTCCTGATTTTGACAGCAACCGCGATCAGGACCACTAAATCGAAAAAGGCTTAGTAGAATCGTTAATAGCAGAATTAGCTTGTACGTCGTAAAGAGCACATTATTGTATATCGGTTGTTAATTTTTGTGAAAAGTGAAATTGATTTCCTTTTTTTCCTTCCCATCTTACCTTTAGCTATTTCAGCGAAGAAATATGGTATTACAGTCGGCCGGTGTAACGGTAAGATAAATTATATCATACAGTCCGCGAATAATATTTTGTAAAATATAGAAATTATTCTTTTGTGCTAAAACATACATCATCTCCAAATTCAAGCAGATAACGAACATCCATTAGAAAAAGTAAAATCAGAATCCAGATACTACAAATGGTCCATTACTAGCCTTTTGCTGTTCATCCTACTGGCGATGGTGATTTATAAAAGAAAAAGAATTACTCAAGTACAAAAAGGGAGACTCAAACCCAATTGAAGATTTATCCTTGGACGAAGCTCAGGTTGTTCCACCTTTACGCTCCTTCTAAGGCAGGGAGGAGTTATGAAGTGCAATATCCCCGACGTCACACATTTAGCTAGCGATGTTTATAATAACATTTTCCTACGACCCCCTATGAAAACTACAAATAGCACAACTGTTTTGATATTTGGAAAGTGTCTCATATCAACATAGACGCATACCAGCCGTGTGTTATAATAGCGCGCTGCGTGTTATTATAACGCACACTTGAATGAATTATTAAAAACAGGACGAAATATGCTACTTATGTACATACATAATAAATTTTACTTACCATTTTAAAACTGATCTAATAGTTGCTTGTTATTTTAGTACGACCACCTAATAACTAAAATGTTTTGAAATATTATTTTAAGGTTATAACTCTCCATATTAATTATGAAACAACTTCCATGTAAACTATGGAGCGTATGTATGCAACACATAAGACAGGTTTTTGTATTGTGTGTTGCATGCATCTTCTAACCCGATTCTTAAATGTATTAATAGTTTGTAATTCAAAATTATTTTAGGTTTAAAATTGCAAATTTTTCAAGTTATTAAAGTAAAAAATGTATAAAAATTATTTAAAATATTTTTTTTAATTGGCTTGATGCTAAGGTTATTTTTTTATAAAAGTGAAATATAATAAAGTATGCTTATGTCAAAATTTTAAAGAAATTACTGTTTCTATGTTTTGTGAATTCTGAACAGAATAATTAGGTACTTTTATAATAGATATTTTTAAAGTTTAAATTATTCTACTTTATAGCAAATAAACAAAAAATTTAAATTTCGATTTCTTTCATAAAAAACGGAAGTTGATAGTGATAGCGAATGTGAATGTACATCTCCAAAAATAATCGTGTCATATGAGAAAACCAAATAGACTATTCTTAAAATATTGTTGGTCGTAGGAAAAATAGTGTACAAAACTCGTTGGAAAGTGGATTTCATGCACTCGTTACGTTCCGCACTCGCCGCGGCTCGTGCTGAACTACCACTCGTGCGCAATATGCCACTTTCCTCACTCGTTATGTAATATACTATTCCCTATCTAGGACAAGCTTACCTTGCAATGTCAGCATTTTGATAACCGCCGCACAGAAATAAATTAATTAATTAGATTGATTTTAGATTTATAACTGTTAACAACTATTAGTAATTTTGTACTGTATAAAAATTTTAACTTAAAATTTTTTTAAATAGTTATTTTCACATGTCAAAAACTGGAAGAACAAATAATGCTTCTTAGCACAATATCCTATGCATTAAGTTGTAAATGCGTTATTATTAAAGAATCGTATTTGAGGGTCCGTGGGTAATTTTTTAATCTTTACATAGTACAGTTTTTCTTTGATTAATGACATGTAAAGCATATACTTCCTTAAGTAAATCTGGCCATTTGTTTTAAAGTTATTATGAATTTATCAAAACTGAGGTTTAATGGTTTTCGATATTATAGTAATTTTAAAAATAAAGTAGTTCCATTGTCTTTTTGGTAAACTTTGTATTTACAATTAATATATTTTTTTAAATGCTAATCTTATAACTAAATTCTCCCATGTACAAATTAAATATAAGCTGATCAGTTTTCTTAAAAATTCAAGAAATTGTAATTAAATCAAAATTACTTAAATGCCCAATTATCCAACTTAGATCACAAATATCTCTAAAACCGGTAATAGGATTGAGTTGAGCACGTGTAGACATATTAAAATTTTAGAAAAATTGACCGAAAGCCATTTTCCATAAGAGGAGTGAGGGATCCTTTGTTATTATTATTTAAAAATTTAAATAAATGATTTTTTGAAGAAAATGTCATTTAATAACATTTGTAGTTTAATCTACTTTATTATTAAATTTTAAAAACTTATAAATATTATATAAATAATACAGCATTAAGTTGTGTGTGTGGAGTTGGGATATTGACTGCAGACCCTGTGGTTCCATTAGCCTAACCATTTTTTTTTTTGTTTTTTTGTACAACTTAAATCTAATATTTACATAATATGAGTTAATAATAGTTTGCTTTAGGTTTGTTTTCGTTAAAAAATCCAAAACTGAATATGTGCAGAACTAGATGCGCAATAAATAAAATCTGGAACTGTTCAAGATGAATTATAACATCGTTTAAAACGCAAACAGAATTTTATTAATTTTTTCTTTTTTATTATACTTCTTCATAATTAACAACTGTCACTCATAGTGAGTTGGCGGTAAAAAAGTACATCCATTTTTATCGCGATAAAAATGCATGTTCCCCCTTAATCAGACTATCTAGTAGCTGTGAATTGCGTCGGCACGTCGTTTTAACCTTAGTTCTGTCAGATAATTGCTTTTTCACACGAGTTACACACTATACTTTTTCTGCGGCTGCCACTTTATTTTCTAAATTTGCAATAAATTTGAATTTATTTTAATGAGAAATGAGAACTGTCAGTAGTGACAGTGTCCGCATTCTAGATTTCATCTCAATTGATTGATATATGTTATGTTATTACGACTAGTTGTATTGTCATTTTACTTTGCACACTGCGTGCGTAAACGTTTACACACGCTGTTTGACATTGACGTTTTTCGAGGCAAGTTGACAGTGTGTTTTTGTGTATTTTCTAAGCAGCCGTAGGAAAAATTATTTGTTTGGTTGATATTGAAATATGGAAGATGAATAATAAAATAATAAAAAATAGTAATAATGAAATAATTTAATTGTGTCAATATAGATTATTGTTGTTGTTTATTCTATATTTTGTCGTTAATTTATCTTGCCAAAAAACACTCAAGCTTTTTTTTAAGGATAAATTTCTTTTAAACTCTTTCAAACTAACATTTGGCAAAATCGCTCGACCTCCGGTCTCGCGATTTTTCCATGTCAGTTTTTCTCGTAAACTTGCTGATTGGCAAAATTTTTCGTCACAAAGAGAAATTTATCCGATAAAAATAAAGCTCTTGTGTTTTTACTGTTGATAAATTGGGTGATGGTAGATTCGGTCCCAGCAGGTAGCAGATTAAATTAAAAATTTTATACCCATTTATCAATAGGTACATTCCCTCCAAACCAGAATTTTAGGAAACTGAGATGCTTAATCTCTTTCTAAGAAAGCAGTAATTATGTAATGGTATTGGATTTTTCCTAAAATAGTAGTAATTAGTAAATGAATACTATAAATATATCTAAAATGGATTGAAATATTTATTTATTTTTTCTGTTTATATATATATATTAGTCGATTCAAGTATTCTCTGTAGTCTGCAACATGGATCTTAATATTATTTTGAGTGAAAAAGGAAAGCCCATAGTAGTTATAAATAACTATAAATATAGTTTTCAAAAATTTTTAAAAAGTGGTGAAAACCCCGGTGGACGTGTATAAATAAAAAGTGAAAATCTTATTTGCTTAGTATGGGTGAAGTGGACAATGTAACTGTTACAAAGCATGTAAAGGAGCATTGCCATAATGCAAAAGTGGAACAGTTGAACCGCCAAATTGTAAGCACTTCTTGCAAAAGAAAGGCTATTGATGATTTATCGGAGAAGCCTGCAAAAATCATCCGCCGGGAGCTTCAAGACAATCTGCCTTCAACGATCAATACGTCAGACGTTGCGTTAATAAGAAAGAATTTGTACAATGCTCGTCGAAAACTGCTTCCACAATTGCCAACTAGTATTCAACAAACTTTCGACATTCTGGCGAAGATCAACATTGAAACACCCAGAGGTGAATATTTTTTACTTTTTAATGATGCAGCTGATCAAATCGCTGTCTTTTCTTGTAAGTCAAATATTCAGTTTATCGGAAAAGTCAGACGAATATATTTAGATGGCACATTTAACTACTGCCCACAATTTTTTTGTCAGTTTTTTACGATACACAAGTATTTTAACGGCCACTATATTCCTCTGATTTTTTCTCTATTACCCAACAAACGGAGTGAAACGTACCACAAATTATTTAATATTGTAATAGAAATCTGTATCAAAAATAGTGTTAAATTAGACATTTCTGAAATCGTAATCGATTTTGAAAAAGGTATTCATAAGGCTGTCGAACAAGTTTGGCCATTAGCTCAAATAATCGGATGTCGATTTCATCTTTTGCAATCGTGGTATAGAAAAATTCAGCAAATTGGTTTGATATCTGCCTACAAAGATGAAAGTTCCGATGCGGGGCGATGGCTAAAAATGACTTTTGCCCTTACTTTCTTAAATCCTGTAGAAATTAGTGATTTTTTTGTATTCGATCTGCTTTCAATAGCACCAAACGATATAAAGATTCAAGCGTACTCCGATTATTTAATAGATAATTACATATCTGAGGAGTCACTATTTCCTCCTTCACTTTGGGCTAAAAACTCAGCAGAACTTACACGGACTACGAATACATGCGAATCTTTCCATAGACACTTTAACGATTCGTTTTACAAGTCTCATCCAAACATTTTTGTGTTTATTAATAAACTTAAAGAGTTTCAAATCGAAACCTATGTAAAATTACAAAGTCTTCATTTGAATGCTAAAATTACCAACAGTAAAGTTAAAAACAGGCAAAAATTTATTACAAAAAAGATTGAATCATATACAAAAAACGAAATAAGTCGTTTGCATTTTATTAAATGTATCTCATTTCACTGTGGTGTATAATTAGGTATACAGTATGTAAAAAAGGTCTTATCGGATTTCATAATAATATTAATTATATAATTATATAATTGTATATAATATGTTATACTTTTATAGGTATAAACTTATCAATTTAGTTTAGATAAAAAAACAATGTAAATATTATTATTTTATTTAATAAAACAAAAATTATTCAATATTACCTAGTTTTATTTTATTGCTCTCCTCTTAAAATTTTTTGCCCGGGACCGAATTTACCTATACAGTTTCAGGTACAAACAAAATTTGGGACCGAATTTACCGGTTATTTTTGACCCCTTTTTCCTTGGGAGGGAATTTACCTATTCCCGATAAATTCACAGGACCATAATAAATATTTTGTTACAGAGTTATCTGAATTTGTGTATTTCCAAGAAAAAACTATTTTAATTGTTTTAATAGCGAACGAACAAATGCTCTTTTAAGTTTATTTAAATTAAATTCAGCATCTGTAAACAGAGTTACAGCATTCTCTACAAAATTTTCATTTTTAGGTTTTTGTATCTGAACTTCCGGTAAAATTACATTTAGGAATATTTCTCCAGAAGATGAAGAACTGCTAGAACACGAACTAGACTCCATTCTTATACAGTTAAAAATGTACCACTATAATAACGCCACAAATGAAAATTATCTGAAAAAACTTATTTAAAAACAATACACAAGAAACACGAAACGACCAAACACGCATGCGCGAATAAAATAATCCTTGCTGGTTCTTTAGTAGGGAAGAAACTAAATAAAACTGTTTCAAACTATTCGTGAGAGTAACAACTTTAAACACAAACACCAGACTGGGATAGTTCGAAACAATTTTATTCAAACACAAACGCTTTATTAGAAATACGCATGCGCAGAACTGTTCGAACTTGTAATTTGTTTTAACGCAAACAAACCTATTACATATTTCTTGATTCAGCATTAAATTAATAATATTAATAATTGAATTACCGTTCAAGGAGTTGAATTTCTTTTGAATATTTCTTCGTCTTTAAGAATCCCTTTTTAAATTTACTTTAAATTTTTAAGTTTTTGAGATCTTTGGAAAAAACTGAAGCTTATTTATTCTAAATCTATATTTGATATTAACTTTTGCAGTTGTTTATGTACAATTTAATTCACAAAATGACGCATTATCTTGTCGAAATATTCTTTTCTACTACCGTCTGTAAATTACTAACTTTACAAATACTTTGTCGTGCGTAAAGTCTTAATATCTAAATATTTTTTGCAACTAGTGTGTAAAAAATATCACAAAATAGCACTTGTTGCATAAAAAAACTATTATATGATTTGAGATTTTGTATAAATCTTCAATTTTTTGTCCTTTTTTTCGTAAATTCGAAGTAAAATCTCGATTACATCGTTTTTTTATATAAAAAAAATGTTTTTACCTATAAATATATTTCCGGCATCTCAGAAAAAAATATCTAATATTTTGTCTTCTCGATATAGTTTTTATCTAGAAAAATATCTACCACAGAAATACTTTTCCTTGTTTTCGATATCCTGTCTGAGAGAAAACGGTTGTTTCCTTTCATTGTTTTGCTCTAAATTAATTTTCTAGACTATATCTTTCAATCGATGGCAGATCAAATAGGTTATCAGGAAAATAATAGTTCAGTCTATATGGAAATAAAATTTGTACATAGAAATTTTTGGACGAGTTAATTTTTTCTTTTATCATAATTTATTCCCATACTTTATATTTTTTTATAACCGAAAAAAAGTAATTTAATTTAATAATTAACTTTTTATTTTTCGATCAACTAAATATTATTATAGTTTGAGTCAGCAAAAAATTTTTTCATGTTAAGCAATATTTTTCGCCAACATTATTTCAAAAATTTCCCATGCAATTTGCGTTTAATATTTTATATAAATATTTAACATTGTTATCTAGAACCGGGCTATATGTGAATAACGAATAGCCTCTGGCCCTCTGCCAAATCTTTGACAAGCTTGATTCAATGCATCTTCCTCTTTTTCGTTTTTTTGCCACTCAAGAGAGATGCCATAAGACTTGTTGACCTTTTAATCTACTTTAATTGCGAAAAAAGCCAGAGATGCGATTATAACGTCATAAAATGCACAACTCGATCCTGCATGGGTCCATAAAATTGGAGAAAAAAAGTTATATTGTGTGAAAATTCAAATCTGAAGAGTTGAGTTATGAGCGGAGAAAAATGAATTATGGTGGAAATGAAAAAACTGTTGATTTTATACGAAAACAAAAGAGTAATAATAGGAAAGTAATTTTGATTTTGTTATATAGTTTAATTTATCAAAATTGACAATAGGACAGCATACAAAACAGATTTCTTATTTAAATGAACTTAGTATTAATGGTTAGAAAATGTTAGTCAATTGCAAAGTCTCCAATTTCTAGTTGTTACTTTATTTTACAATGTCCCACCAAATTTGAACTTCACTATATATTTAATATACATTTGTCCTATCTATTATTATATTATTTGATTTGATATAGTTGATAATTACACTACAAACTTTCAGAATCATTACTAAAATAAATATAAAATGTATGTATTAAAGTGACCTCTGGTTTCGTCTTATTCTCTAAAATTCGCCCAACAACCAAAATTGCAACATAAACTTTAAGATATTTTCGAGTAAACTAACACCCTGTGTGGTTTGGGCTATAATACCATTATCTTAACGGCTGGTCCGGGAAACATTACTCACCCCAAATACTGGAAAAAGGTGTCTGGTCGCCCCCAACACTCCCTCACTTATATTCACTCGATTATCACCGGCTAAATTTGGACGTAAAACACCACTAGAGCTAGTGCTATAGAGAGAGCGTCAGGCTGGGGCCTTGTCCGTGACAGTGGTTTATTTGGTTTTCATAAAATGGGAAAAGAGAATGTGGTTACGTTGTGGACGTTCAAGAACATACAGCGGCGGATAACAATTTTTTAGCAGATATTTTTGAACAAATACGATTAAGAATCGATAAATGTTTGGAAAATTTACTACGGCAGTCGACATGTTAACATCGACTAATTATTGAAAGATCAATCATGTTAAGACGAAATTAGCACCCCATGATTTTTATGAGGAGCTATTGGGCGGAAAATGCTCAATATTATGCGCATGTGTCGCTACTGTCAGATCTCAGGTTAGCGCGGGAAATTCAAAATAAAAAATTATAGTATTTTAAAAAATATTTTATTCAATTAAATTTATGTACTGATGATCATTTTTTGGGGTATCCAAAATAACGACAGAATTATTAACAAACTCATTCGGTTTTTTTGATTCTTTTTTCGAAGGTTTTGACAGACTCTTTTTTACAACTTTTTTTTCTAGGCTTTTGCGATTTTTTGGCTTATTTACAATTTTTTTTATTTCTCTTTTTTTCCGTATTTTACAATTGTATTTTTCATTTTTTCCCAATAATTACTAATTTCTCTAAATTTTTTTTTTAATTTTTTTTTGTTTTTTTATTACTTTTCTATTTTTTTTTTAGATTTTATCGATTCTTATCATTCAGTATGATTTTTTGTTTTTTTTTCGGGTTTTTTTTTCAATTTTTTTTTCAATTTTTTCTACAATTTCCTCATTTTTTCTCATTGTTCTGGTTTTTTTTGTTGTTTTTTAAGTTTTTTTTTATTTTTTCTCATTATTAATATTCGGTTTTTTTATTTTTGTCGATTTATTTCGTTTGGCCGGAGCATTCACTTGAAGTTGAAAAAATACGATTTTCAATGATATATAACTGAAAAACTATTTAGTTTACATTAAAGGTGTTATTTAGCTCATAAACACAAATAAGTTACCAAGACAGTGTTACTAATTACCACCTCCACTATAATAACAATAATAAAATAATTTATTTGTAAAAAAATACTAAAAATAGCGTCCTGAATTTCGAACTTTGAAATCTAGTAACCATAATTTGAATTCTAAAAGTATTATACTAAAATAGCAATTTTAGCACTATTTTAAAAATATTGGAAGACATAAATTTTCTATTCAAATATCGAATTTCCTTTTTTCTGCTACTTAAAAATATGACGGCAACATTGCATTATCTAGACATGAATTATATACCCCAAAATAATTATTTTTGCAGGTGGCGCCATCTATAAAAAAGTATGTGAACTATAAAATTGACAGAATAACAGGTCTCTGATGTATTTTTGGTGATGTTCTATGGTTCAAATTATAAATTTTTGAACAAATAAGACTTGTAAATGAAATCAAAAAATGAAATATCTCTTATGTATCGTCTCTAATGGGAATATAATCTAGTTCCTGAAATAGTTTTTATAGCGATTTTTGATGCCTTTTTTTTAGGTTAAATTTTCCATTTTCTTCATTTTTTCCACTTTTCAATATATTCAGGAACTAATTAAATACCATTAAAACATTATAAAAGCAAATCCGCATATATTTATTGCCTGGTTAGTCCGTCTTATATGTTCAAAAATTTCCCTATGCTTATCCATTTGCTAACGTCGCCTTAATGGATTTTAATATAATAAACTAGTATGGAATTAAACTGTAAGAGCTATTTTCCCACTCATTTATTTTTGTTATCACTCACTTTCACTGTATAAAATAAGTACATTAAGTTATGATATCCCAGAACATTCTGATTAATAATTTAATAAATTGGGGGTGCGGTCATGCCGCCATTCTAACAAAGAGCTTTCATTTAGTAATAGACTGTTCGATCATAGAACTATGAAGCTAATGAATGTCTAATATCAATTTCCGCGAGAAAAGGGATGTTAGACCTAATTCTAACGGTTTATTTTGACCTTGTAACTTCTGCCAATGTAACGATAGGCAACATTTCAAGTCACTTGTTACGTTTTTTTGTACCACCCTGTATTTTCATTATTCCTCTTCTCCGTATATTTTATAGTTTCATATTCGCTTGATGTTCCCTTTCCTCGCGTCATGTCCCCCTCTTCTCTTGGCATTCTTATAAAATGCCAACCCATGCTAATAACCTCCTTTTTCTTTATATATTGAGTACAAATAATAGACTTTGTATATCTTTATATCGCCAGTGTTTTCTACTGAAGATTTCTTTCTTGCCTCCCCTTTATTTATAGGGGTTCTTATTTGGTGGTTTATATTGCTGGTTCCACCTCAATCAATTGTTATTACCTGGACATTGGTCAAGTGCCAGGTCCAAGAAGTTTTTTTTTGTTTTCTGGATAAGCTGCGAACAGGACTACTTAGAAGAGGACAGCTGACAAAAGAGCTTTCGTCTACAAAAACAAGACCCTCTACTTTAAAGAAGCTAAGTTTTTTTATTGAAGAAAAAAGAAAATCTCTGATATTATCGTAAATTATAAATAAACAAATACAACGTTTCATTTGAGTTTAATTTCCTTAATTCAAAAAAAAAGAAAGGACGAATTTTGAAATATATCATAGTTTTTTTGTCAATTATTTCTAATCACATCAAAAAATCAATTGACTGGCGTCCAATTTTTTTTTTCATTTAATATTTTACTTCTGATATATTTGAAATTCCATAATAAAATTTTGAGCTTATTAACATTAATTATTTTTAACTTAAAGTATCGTTTCACACTCCTATGGTGATAAAAATACTAGAAGAGAGACAAGACACATAGCAACAAAGTTTGACATGCGTACATTATTTTGTAGAAACAGTACTTTATACCGAGAAAATAATGTATACGAGAGAGAAAAATGGTCTGAAGCAAACAATGATACATGTAAGTAGGACGAAAAAGTATGTCAGTGAAGTTTTTTTAGTTTTAATGTCGAACGAACCGTTATCGATAATGGCGGCCAAAGTTAAAAAAAAAATGAGAAATCATATCTTTTAAACGGTAATAAATATTGAGATGGGGCCACAACTAATAAGCATATCTATTCATTATTATAATAAAAAAATTGGACTACTGACAGACAGACATACAAATTCCAAAACATGAGTTTGTGCGGTACATGCTAGAATAGAATATTTCTAAATTATTCATTATTATTTGAATTTCATAACAAAAAAAAAATTATCGTTCAGAACTACTCTGACCATTATTCACCTCATTAATAGATATTTCCCCTGTCACTAAAAATAAGTATACGTACAAACGAGGTTTAAGATTGAGTTAGGGATGATTACAACCCGAACCGTGGAGCAGGTAGCTGTTCATCATTATTCGAACGCGTCGCGTCACCGTGAATCATCTACCCATCCCTTTGTACCACGATATTTTAACCCCCCGAACTCCAATCCCGACCCCTATTGATTTGTTACCAGCAATTTCTCGTCAGGTGGCCAAACACAGACACACGGTTTCGGATCACAAAATTTAACCCTATATTCATTCAATATTCTAATTAAAATGTTTACACTATAGAATTTTGTGTAGGTACGTTACGTTGTAATGAAGATGTAAAATAAACAAGTTAATTATTATTGTGTCTATTAATAAAATATAAAAGTCAGATAATTTACAACTTTTTTTGTTATTTTTATATAAAATTGCGGGAAACGAAATATTTAAACGATAAAGATTTTAATTACCACACCGAGAAAAATAGACCAAGTAAACTAGTTTAATTAACCCCAATCAAATTTGTAGAATTACTCCAAAAATATTTTGTAAGCTCTCTTTCTGAAATATATCTATCGTAAGCTAGCAGTTTAATTCGAGCAATTTATTTTTTTTTCTGAAATTATTTTAATTATAATGATTATAACAGATAGCTGACATAAGCAAAGTATATTAACTACAATTAATAGATTTAATTAATACTAACGGCAATTTTGCACTTCGCACAAGATCGGCTGTAATCGTCGCAACACCGTGCGTACACATTTGTAACTAAATCATTGGCTACTGATGTTAGGTACAATAAAATAATAAAATAATAAAATAATAAAATAATAAAATAATAAAATAATAAAATAATAAAATAATAAAATAATAAAATAATAAAATAATAAAATAATAAAATAATAAAATAATAAAATAATAAAATAATAAAATAATAAAATAATAAAATAATAAAATAATAAAATAATAAAATAATAAAATAATAAAATAATAAAATAATAAAATAATAAAATAATAAAATAATAAAATAATAAAATAATAAAATAATAAAATAATAAAATAATAAAATAATAAAATAATAAAATAATAAAATAATAAAATAATAAAATAATAAAATAATAAAATAATAAAATAATAAAATAATAAAATAATAAAATAATAAAATAATAAAATAATAAAATAATAAAATAATAAAATAATAAAATAATAAAATAATAAAATAATAAAATAATAAAATAATAAAATAATAAAATAATAAAATAATAAAATAATAAAATAATAAAATAATAAAATAATAAAATAATAAAATAATAAAATAATAAAATAATAAAATAATAAAATAATAAAATAATAAAATAATAAAATAATAAAATAATAAAATAATAAAATAATAAAATAATAAAATAATAAAATAATAAAATAATAAAATAATAAAATAATAAAATAATAAAATAATAAAATAATAAAATAATAAAATAATAAAATAATAAAATAATAAAATAATAAAATAATAAAATAATAAAATAATAAAATAATAAAATAATAAAATAATAAAATAATAAAATAATAAAATAATAAAATAATAAAATAATAAAATAATAAAATAATAAAATAATAAAATAATAAAATAATAAAATAATAAAATAATAAAATAATAAAATAATAAAATAATAAAATAATAAAATAATAAAATAATAAAATAATAAAATAATAAAATAATAAAATAATAAAATAATAAAATAATAAAATAATAAAATAATAAAATAATAAAATAATAAAATAATAAAATAATAAAATAATAAAATAATAAAATAATAAAATAATAAAATAATAAAATAATAAAATAATAAAATAATAAAATAATAAAATAATAAAATAATAAAATAATAAAATAATAAAATAATAAAATAATAAAATAATAAAATAATAAAATAATAAAATAATAAAATAATAAAATAATAAAATAATAAAATAATAAAATAATAAAATAATAAAATAATAAAATAATAAAATAATAAAATAATAAAATAATAAAATAATAAAATAATAAAATAATAAAATAATAAAATAATAAAATAATAAAATAATAAAATAATAAAATAATAAAATAATAAAATAATAAAATAATAAAATAATAAAATAATAAAATAATAAAATAATAAAATAATAAAATAATAAAATAATAAAATAATAAAATAATAAAATAATAAAATAATAAAATAATAAAATAATAAAATAATAAAATAATAAAATAATAAAATAATAAAATAATAAAATAATAAAATAATAAAATAATAAAATAATAAAATAATAAAATAATAAAATAATAAAATAATAAAATAATAAAATAATAAAATAATAAAATAATAAAATAATAAAATAATAAAATAATAAAATAATAAAATAATAAAATAATAAAATAATAAAATAATAAAATAATAAAATAATAAAATAATAAAATAATAAAATAATAAAATAATAAAATAATAAAATAATAAAATAATAAAATAATAAAATAATAAAATAATAAAATAATAAAATAATAAAATAATAAAATAATAAAATAATAAAATAATAAAATAATAAAATAATAAAATAATAAAATAATAAAATAATAAAATAATAAAATAATAAAATAATAAAATAATAAAATAATAAAATAATAAAATAATAAAATAATAAAATAATAAAATAATAAAATAATAAAATAATAAAATAATAAAATAATAAAATAATAAAATCATCAAGTCTTTCTCATAGAATGGGGGCTCGTGAAATTCGTAGACCGCTTTAGAGGCAAGTTTTATAAATTAATTATATTACAATATTCTCTAACTTGTTTTGTCTTGGATAAACAGAATTTTTATTTTAAATACGTAAATTTAAATAGAATACATCCTTATTTTGCGTTTTGTGTTTTGTTCAAATAAATAAAGCGGTCCCGGAAATTTCCGAGCCCCCATTCTATGAGAAGTACTTCAAATTCCGTTTTTAAGCCACGCTTTTGTAAAACAAAACTAATAAAATTTGTCACCAGTCACCAGTCACTATACAACTTGTTTAATTACAGTTAATAAGTTGTTTAATTGTGTTAAGTAAAATATTTAATACACCCAATAATTAGGATTTCTAATGTGATTAATTTTTGGTTACTAACGGTTACTATTTTCTATTTGTTATTAAAGTGTTTAATTAACTCAAGTTAAATAACCCTAATGATTACAATTATGGCCCTTTTTATTATCATAACTAAACATTTGTTGAGTCCTAATACGTATTAAAGTTTTTATCTACTACAATTAAATTCTTAATAATACTGAATAAACTTTTTCCTCAGTGCAGAATTATCTATTCGGTCACATTTTTTCACTGACTCCTTTCAATGATGGTGGTGAGGTTTTCCTGGTTTTCCTACACATATAGCCAAATGGCTCCATCAATCCTCAGTAAGTCGCCCCGGAGCGCTACTGCAAATAATAATAATAGCCGTCCCTTCACGTCGGTGATGTTAGCACCCGGCCAGCCAGCTCCAAGCTTAAACCGAAGTAATATTCGCTCACGGCCGAGGAACTCCAAGCGACACTATTCCACCACGGTCAAATAATTTCACAAATTCATTCTGTCGATTTGGGGTCTACTCATACAAAATTTCTCGTTTTATTAATTTGTTTACATTTTTTGTTGCGTTGATAATAGGCGACCAAGAACAAAAAGTAGGTGATTACATAGAAAAATGGAACCACCATTCAGATAAAATTTCGTCTGAATAGTGCTTCCATTCCTCTATATAATCAGCTAATTTTTGTTCGTGGCCGCCTATTCTCAACCCCCTAAAAAAAATATTGAAATTTGTTCGACCGCTACGAACATCTAATTTTAGATTCTTGGAGCTGGCCCTTTCGGGGAGATGTATGTAAACGAAAAATTTTGTCTGAATGGTCCTTCCATTTTTCTATGTAATCAGCTAATTTTTGTTCTTGGCCGCGTATTATCAACGCAAGAAAAAATGTAAACAAATTAATAAAACGAGAAATTTTGTATGAGTAGACCCCAAATCGACAGACTGAATTTGTGAAATTATTTGACCGTGGTGGAATAGTGTCGCTTGGAGTTGGTCGAATATTACTTCGGTTTAAGCTTGGAGCTGGCTGGCCGGGTGCTAACATCACCGACGTCGTCCCTTCCCCGTACTTGGCTTCTGGGGTTCACTCGTAAGGGGGTGAAAAGTAGGGCGAGTATTATTATTATATTAAACAATAAACGAAAATATACTATTAAAAAGTTTAAAAATTAAGTCTGTTTCTTCACTACAGGGTCTTAATTTATTAAAATAATAATTTTGGGATTACTAGAATTTAAAATTTTTACTGCCTGTAATTTTTCAGTGAACTGAAACCTGACGATAATTTTTCTATGAAAAAATTTGTTCTTCCACTGCTATTATTGCTCTGTTGTCATTAGGCAACCCTTAATTAATTAAATTTAATTTGATCTAGGATAATATTAAAATTTCTAACACATAAAGCAAAATTTTATCTACGGCATAGTTAATTACCTAACTGAAACATTATTAATGCTATAAATTAATCCATGCTACTCGACAAACACACAAGCAAATTAATTAATGACCAAATTAGATCGGGTGGACATCTATCGGCTCCTACAAAGACAAGTGAGTGCCTGTCTAATGGTCTAATGAAGGGCCTCAAAGTAATAGGGCCCTTCATTCCACCGGAACAAGACCACGACGTTAGATGCGCTTGTTGTTTTCAAAGAACTATTATTAGACGATCAATTTGTAAAATATTTCATATTTTGATTTTTTTAAATTTGATTTTTTTTTGTTATCTTTGTTTAAATAAAAATAGATAAAAATTTTGCTTTTACCTGTTGACTTTACCTTTTTATTTCCTTTATAATGGAATATTAAATAAATACTTCATAAATGAATATTATTACTATTAATGAAAATAAATTCATAATAACATTAAAATACTACAAATATCACTATTGTTCTCAAGCAACAAACATAAACTGTAGAAAAAAAGATCGGCTCATTTCCACCGACAATGCATCACTGCTCGAATTAGTAGATGCAATCCCGGGGCAAAATCTAACATTAGAGTGCCATTATTGCCAGGAAAATGACGACGACCAACCGAAAAACTGGTACAAAACAGATAAACCCGGATTAGGAGAAGCGAGGGAAGTGAGACCGGGTATGGAAAATGAAATGGAACTGAACAGGATAAGACTGAACTCTGACCACACTTTGAGCATTTACAATGTTAGCCAAAATGATACCTTTTTGTATTATTATCAGACGTTTTTAGAAGAGGGTGTTGAAGGAAAATTCAATTATTTTGTAGATTTAATCAACGAATAGAACTTTACAGGTTAAGATTAATTTATTTAACGCAGAAAACATTTGATATTAATTTATATACAGCTTCGAAAAAATACCACGACGAACATTTAGCTAATTACATGATTTTAGTTAAAAAACTTCTTTTTAAAAATTTATTTTAAAATGACAAAAATTCGTCGTTGCAATGTTAATGCTTTGAATGCTAGAACTAGACTAAAAATAAAAATGAATCTGAATGAATAGGATAAAAATGTAACGTTATAATTTATTTGTCAAACAAGCTACTTTCATTATATAACGCCTCTTTAGGCAAAAACAATTGTCTTCGAGTCGGTTGCTCTCCTTGGGTTGATTTTCATGATTTTTGGATTTCTTCCAATACCGCAAGTTGGCAATGGCCACTACAGCTGTTACCAATAGTAGGCTAGGGACGTTACAAATTATAGGGTGGACTTCCTTTTCTTGTACGTTTTGATGGGAAATGGCTTCCTGCTGTAATTCTTTAATAACTTTAAAATCTATTAAATATAATTTCAGAGGTTCGCATTTTGGTGGGTTGTGGATGGGTTCCTGGTTTATTTTTGCAGAATTAGCGTGTCTCTCCTATTGTTTTTTCATCTGTGTTTTCATATAAGGAATTTTTATTTTTTTTGCAATTCATTAGTGTGTGTGTGCGTGTGCATGTGTGTGTGTGTTTTTTCTTGTTTCGGTATATTTATGGGGACATATGCTTGAAATTGGCTATGGTTATGGGGACTTCCCAACTTATGTATACATAAACACGTCCACACAATTTTGTATTGTTTTAACGTTATCTACGTGGACTAAATAACATAAAAAATATATTTAGAAAAATGTCTACTGAAGTGCTTTTATAGTATACGTGTGTTTTTTACCAGTAAGATGCATGTTCCGTGTGGACATCAAACCGTCCGGTGGATTTCTTAACTAGTAAGGTAAAATTGTGTAAATATATGGCTATAAAAGTGTGTATATTGTATCGGACATCAAGGAAGCTCTATCAACGACCACATCCTGCTCACAGATCGATGCAGAGGGCAGGTCGATGATAGATGCTTCATCGGTGCCTCTATAGCTTCCGATCACCTTACTCTCCAAGTCGAAACTTCCCTTTTTAATCCTATACCAGATCAAAAGCTACCAGAAAGCAGATTGGTCCCTTTTTCAGAGAACAATCTCTGAAAACCTGCCAGCAGATCCTGTTGTCGAATCGAACCTGGACATCGACGACCTAGCAAACTCCATCGGCAACACCATCTACCAAGTCCTTGATGTTGAAGTCTCCCAAATCACCATCCGCACTGACCAAAACCCCTCTCTCCTAACATCATCTCCAATATCCGGCGGAAACGCCAAATTTACCGCCTTTTCACCAGATCCCGAGATCCTCCCTTCAAAACCGGGTGGAGTCGGTTAAACGCCCTTATCCGCCTCCAAATCAATAACCATAGGTAAGAAATATCCAACATCTACCACAGGGACGGCTCCAGGTTCTGGAACAAACTAGCCGTCCTTACTGGTCAAAAGACCAAGTCCCACTCCCTCCTTCAGGTGAACGAACAAGTCCTCCACACTCCCGAGCAGAACGCCACTGCATTCAAAGGCCACCTCCATAACTCCCTAATAAACACACCTAATCAAAACGTCAATCCCAGATTCCAGAACGAAACCCATATCTTCCTCCAAAACATCCTCCTCACCCCAAACCCCCCAATCCAAGAACCTATCCTCGATTCTTTCACCCCTGAGGACATGGCTACGGTCTGTCAGCAGGGCAAAAACTCAGCCCCAGGCCTGGACCACATCATGCGCCAAGCCCTGAAAAACCTACCTGCTACCATTCTCCCCATCCTTACCATCCTCATGAACGCGTGCCTTCAGCACTCCTACTTTCCAACTTGCTGGAAATCCGCCCACACCATCCTTATCCCCAAACCCCACAAAGACCCTACTTCCCCAAACTCCTACGGGCCTATTTCCTTAATGAATGTTCTAGGTAAGCTCTTTGAATCATTACCCAAGGATCGTATCTGGAACTTTCTGGATGAAAGGAGAACAATCCCCCCAATTCCAACATGGGTTTAGACCTGAACACTCCTCCCAAAATGCACTTGTGAGACTCCACACCCTAGCCACCAAATCTCTCAACTTCGGTCACTGTGCATCGGCTGTCCTGTTTGATGTCCAGAAAGCTTTCGATCAGGTCTGGCACGCCGGACTCGTTCGGAAGCTTTCTAACATGGGACTCCCTATCTCTTTCACTCTTTCATAAAACTGATAAACTCCTACCTCAGAACCCGGTCCATCCGGGTCAAAGTCGGAAACTCCCTGTCACATCCTTTCACTCCACTCGCGGTAGTTCCCGAAGGCTCAGTGCTGTACGTCATCTACACGCACGAAATCCGACACCTTCCCTCTCCTACCCAGGACCTCCAGCTTTACACTGACGACATCCAAATATCCGCTACTGTTCCTTCCACGAGAGCCCTGAACACCAAAATCCAGAAACTCCTTAACCATTTCTCCCAACGGTGTAGCAACTGGAGGATTACCCTCAACCCTAAAAAAACCTAATTGATCATCTTCAAACATCATAGTTACTCCCAAAAACTCCCAATTAGATTAACCTCGGGCTCTGGGGAGAGAAACTCATTCCCTTGTACAAGAGAACCTACCTGGAAGTGTGCTTCACGCGCACCCTCATTTGGGCGACTGAAGTCCAAAGATCTCTGGACAGAGTAAGGAAGCGAACCGCTCTCATCAGAGCACTGGGGTGTCAAATTGGCAGATGTAACCCTCGAACGTTGCTACACACATACAAGACCTACATCCGTCCCATAGTCGACTACAGAGCCCGCAACTTGTCCACTGTTCCCCCTCCTCTCTTGCACTCCGATACGGCAACCGAGAGGAGAATTCTCAGTAAATGCTCCTACCTCCCTTGGCGATTCCCTTCAGACCAAATCTACAGCCTTACTAATATTCCAACAATTGTTTCTAGGTTACAAACGCTGCAGGGAAATCACGTCAGGAGAAGACTGGACAACTCCAACACCCACGCCCAGACCACCCTACGAACAAACTGGATAGACCCTTAACCGAATCTTAGGATTCTGACCGAAGCTACGGATCTTCCGGACGAGCTACAAGATCTCCTCGAGGATGCCCCCTAGGCATCAGATGAGGTGGTCTCCACCACTGACGCCCACTGCTCGCGCTGAGCCTCCCATCCCGAGAGGTTCGCAAGTATCCAAACCAATTATATTCATTAAAATATTTTAGTACTAATAAATTTTCCTTTCCAGTATAACACCCGCCCAGGTAACAGGAATACCCTGCTGTAGGACTGACCTACAGCAGGGTACAAGGAACAGGACAACACCAGGTCAAATAACCGAGGATTGTTTAGCAGGTATTCCCCTGACTCTGCTTGCAGAGTGATCAGGGGTGAGTCCGGCACTACCTCACGCATAGAACCTAGCGTGAGGTGTCTTTAAAAGATTCCTACCTACACAACTCAGGACAATAGTTGTAATAAAAAAAAGTGTTTTCTTATATTTCTCCACTACTAGCATTAGAAGATGTCATTATTTATTCTGAGTTCGAGTCGAGAAGGTAAATTTCTCTCCTACAAGTAGATAATTTTTTATTATTTACTAGTAGTAGATAATAAAAACAATTGAAGACTAAACGTGATATCAGAGGTAGGCGATTTTAGGAAATCTTTAAAATATACGCAATTGTCATTGCGTTTGTCAAAAGAGCTTATTTAAAAATTATTATAAAAAATTCGACAGCAGTCAAAAGAGCTTTTTTAAAAGTTATTATAAAAAATTCGACAGCACATAAGCTCTTTTTATTGAATTCCTATCATTTAAAGTGAATTTTCGACGTAATCAAACAAAATAGGGGTAAGTAATTCTTTATCAGATATTTCAGATTTCGTAAAATTGTAGTGATTATTATTATACAGGGTGCAGCAAATAAACCGCCGGTTAGAAAGATCTCGACAAGTAAAGGTATTGAAAACTGAAAATTGGAATATAAGGATTTGGAAGGGTTAACTATTTAATGACAAAATTGACATCACTTTGCTACTCCCGGTTATACCAGAAATTGGTCTTAACTTCGTTTTTTTTATGGGATATATATTCAGCAACATTAGGAATAACTAGGTTCTGAACAACTTTTGTTAATACTTCCCTATACCTATCTCTCACAGTTTTTGAGTTATATAATTTTTTTATTTAAACTGCACTTTTTCACCATTAAGGAAAAAACTCTAAAAGTACTGCGATACGAGCTAAAATTTTTCACAAAAAGTAAACGACATAATGTTCTATCATTTGTCTTGTGAAATTCTTATTTTTATTATACAGGGTGTTGTCAAAGTTAGAATAAAATCCTACCGCAAAAAATCCGCATTTTTCATGTTTTTTAAATGAAACACCCTGTATAAGATTAGTTTTTTTTAGAAGATCACATTGTCTGCTATCTATATGTACTAGGGTTTCCTATACCTATCTTACATAGATTTCCAGATATTCGATTTTGTAGATTTTTTCACAACCAATTAATTTTTGTGGTATATTTTTTTAAACACTACAACAAAAATTAACATGTGTCGTTTTTTAAATAAAAAATTTTTATTTAATTCTAAAAATTATCGTGCCTATAACTTTTTTTCTTCTTTCTTATCATTATTGTAACATAAAAATATGTGCAAAAATTAATTTATTTTAAAAAGAATCTATATAATCTATAAAATCGAATATCTGGAAATCTATATAACGTAGGGATAGGGAACAATAATACAAATAGATAGCGGATAATGCATTCTTCTAAATATAGTAATCTTATACTGGGTGTTTCGTTTAAACAAACTGATATATGCGAATTTTTTGCGTTATGATTTTATTCGAACTTTGACAGCACCCTGTATAAAAAATAAGAATTTCATAAGGCAAAGCACAGAACGTAAAAATAAGCTCATATCCCATTACGTTTAGAAGAAATTTATTTTTTTCTTAATGCGGTTTTAATTAAAAAAATTGTATAATTCAAAAACAGTTATAGATCGATATAGGGAAGTATTAACAAAAGTTGTTGGGAATAACGTAAATATTTCTAAAGTTGCAAAATATACAGAGTATGCCGTTAAAAAAAAAAACGAAGTTAAAATCAATTTCCGGTATAATCGTAAGTAGAGTTTGTTTAACCATCCTTTGCCGTTGCGTCATACATTATCCATCTCTATCTCTCCATCATGAAATGGATGAGACGGAATTATGACGTCATTGACGTATTTCTTAACTAATTCAGATTATTTATTACTTTTGACAGTTAAGTTGTCATATTTTGATTTGTATTGAGTATTTTTGATTATTTTCGCCTTTTTCAATTAATTGTTCATTGGCAAAATGCCTTCCCGGTATAATGAGAAAGAGCAAACTTTAATTTTGAAGTTGATTAATTACTTTTCAAGAGAAAGATATGCTGGAAAACCGCTTTTACCGTTAAATGCAGTCTACAACGTAAATATCTAGCTTTATTATGCAAAATGTAAGCATTTATTGATTTGATTTTATTAAATTTTATAGCATGTTGCTGATGCTCTAGACATATCTATTAGAACCGTTCAAAAAACAGTTACTAGTGGAATAGAAATAGATAAAGACTACAAAATCAAAGTTCATGCTGGACGTATTTCATGGAAGCACTATTTCAGGCACACAGATCAATTAATCAATAATGACTGGGAATAAGAAAAATACCTTGATGCATCTCATTTTATTCCTGTTATCATCTGAGTGAATCGGACTCCCAAAGTGATGATGAAGATGATTTTGTCAGTGATGAAGCTTAGATTTTGCATTTATTTCATTACATCTATTTTAGTTTACGTTTCTTATCCGTTTTTTCGTTCCTTTTTTTCCTATTTGAATTGGAAGTTTTTTCAGAAATAAATTTATTTATTGCCTGTTTTCTCCCATACATGTGTTTTATTTTCATTTTTTAGGAATACTTACGAAATTATTTCTCATAATAACACAGACAATAATTACTATACAATTTTTAAAAATATGAATAGTTATATCCCCACACTAGAAATTTGAAACAAATCAGTTAAAAAAAGGAGGTTTCAAGTTAAAAAAAATTACTTAAATTATGTAAAAAGGTACGCAACTCATAAAGCAAAATACAATTTTCGGCATTACCAATTTATTAATACAAACACACCTTAACATGGGTCATTGAAAACAATCCTTAACATATGTCATTAGTTGTATTTTAATTTTGAGGTTATGTGTAAAAAAACATTCAAATAATATACGACAAACGTAAAACAGCAGAATACGTCACCGATTATGACGTAACGGCAAAGGATGGTTAAACAAACTCTAGTAAAAGGATGCCAATATTTTCATTAAATAGTTCAACCTTTTAAACTAGTTGTACCACTACGAGTTTTTTATTATCCTTTGAATTATTATATTATTTGCAATTCTTTTTATGTATGTGATTTGCAAGTACTAGACTTATATTTTTATTATTTTTACTTTAACTTTATATTATATCTTGAAAATGTTCATGATAAAAGTTTTAATGTTTAAAAAAAATAAGATTTAATATTTTTATAATATATAATTAATACTGAAAAAAAATTAAATTTTTAAATAAGAAATAAAGTTCGTCGAGGTAAAAGATATACTCCCAAAAAGTTCGAAACAAAATCTAATCAGTGGATACACCAGGATTTTTAGACATCTTATGTTAAACTGAAACTGACAGGTAACAAGACGGTTATTTTGAATGCAATTTAAGGAGGAATTATAAGATTAAAGTCTTAAATTTTGATTTTATTTTTAATTATATTCAATAGGGCATAAACATTTATGTATAATAGGTATATATTTAGATTTGTATTTAAATTTATAAAAAATAATTACCTATTCAAGTAAAAAAAATTATAGATTAGGAATTTTTATTATATGTAGCTAATTATTTATTTAAAATTCATATCGACAACTACAACAATTTAAAAATATACTTATTACATAAATTTTACTATAATTACTACGCAACATCATGCATATTAAAATTGAGAAAAGACCTATAACTAGGTTTCTATTTCACTCTTCCTACAATTGAAACACAGATAAATATAATGGAAAAAAAAAGTTAATATTTGGCAACAAAATTTAAATCCTCTGAATGTATTGGTACACGACACGAGACATACTGGATATGAATATTTGAATTTCAATGATTATTTCCTCGGCCGCCGGCGTCGGTGAAATCTGAATGGCCAATTTTTACTAAAATACCTATATTTAATAAATGATAAAGTTAAATATTAACTAATAAAAAAATGATACTATAGCTCATTACAGCACATAAGAAGTTTAATCATTATTCTCCAAATAACGTATTTAACCGAAATATGATTAACTCTGGTTTATTGGACAAAGCAGTTATTTTGCTCATTGAATGCTATAGTGGCACAAGTCGAAAATTTGTTGTTATGAGAATAACCATATTAAATTTTTTGAAATTTCTGTTGCGTTATTTTTTTAATAATGACCTGTAATTACTGTTCTTTAATGCGATATTTTGATTATTAGTACTATTTGCATACAGTATGCATGTTTTTAACGTCTACAAAATTATGGATTGTATGTTTTTGATTAAAATTTTGTCCAGGTTCGGAATTATGTAAGTATTGCATAAATAAATATTAGGAAACTGAACACCTTGCCATATGACTTAAGTTAAAAAAGGGATAAATACTTAAAAAAGCAACAAGTAAAAAAATTTTTTTATTCAGTTTTCGGTAAAAATAATGACTAAAACTAAATAAACAAAATAAACATTTCTAAATTCTTAAAAAAAAATCATTTTTCTGTATTCTTGCAGGCATAAAATATAATAAATTTTATCAATCCAAAAAATTAACTACTTGTATTGCAAACTATTGAAGAATTCTTGATGACAGCGTGGTATTAAGTTCATTTTTACCAACGTTTGAAGGTCGTCGTACTTTTTTTTTGAAATTGCATATGAGCCAGGATAGGCTTGACGTAGTGACATGTTTTGTATTCCTTTCAATGATTTTCTGGTAGTCTTTGATTTAACATTGACTGCACGAAAAGTTTTATCTTTTTACGATGTCTTAAAAAAATATCGATTCGGACTATTTTTTTCGACTATAATTACACAAATATCATTAAAATTAAATTTTTATTCTTGTTCATCTATATTAAAATTCACACAAGTTTCGGAAGAGAGATGTTTGAGGTCAAGAAAAAAGTCGTGATCTATTTCATGTACCATCAACGGCTTTCCAGTTTTCTTGGCAGTCCTAATGATGGCACTAAATTGTGACCGTACGTAAATGGGACCTGATTTCATGGCACGTTTGATATTCTTTTCGATCAAAGAGTGGCAAGCATCTCCCTCATTTTGGGTATGACCTACCACCAAAAACTTGTGGGTAATATATTTAATTGTGTATTTAGAAATAGCATACTGATATGCGGTGATAATAAATTTATTTTTTCCCTGGCCTCCACAGTTATCGGAGAAAAAGGTTAATTCTAAATTGCTGTCATTCACAGAGGCTGCTACTTGTTCCAAATAGTTCAGTAGACATGAGCCAATTTCAATTGAACCTTTCCCTCCCTCTCCTTAATGCCAGATATAGCAATGGATTTCATCCAAACCAGATTTTTGTAAATTACAAATTGTGAAGTTGTATGTTGACAGTTTACTTTTGTAGTAAAATGTAGAAATCTCTCCTTTGGGAGTTGGAAAAACAGCCTGCAAGTCAAAGCAAGCTATACATATGTAATTTATCGATCTTCTCTTTATTTTCTCCTTTTTCCTTCCTACCAAGGTCTTTCCCTTCATGATGGGATTTGTATGACGCTTCTTGTTCTTGTTTCGCTTCATTTGTTAAATTTTTAAAAGATTCACATGTTTGGCATAAATCTTTTTTTGGTTGAAAAAAATTTAAATTATATTCGAAATTGAAAATGTTTCTGTAAATTGCTAAACTTGAGTATTCCTTATTGTCTGCTTTATAATCCCTGTATAAATCAGCTACTGTTTTACTACCGTCGATGAATAACTTGGAGGTGTTGGCTCGCGTATAGTGACTGTCTATTGCAGGTATGCTAGAAATGTGATCACGTACACCGGCTTTTATACTCTCTGAAATTACAAGTTTTTGGTGTTTTCCTCTCTTATCATGTTCTAAAAAGCCATCCTGTGATTTGGCAATAACTGTTCTAATTGTTCGGTTAGTTATGTCTAATGTAGCCAAAGCACAATTATTTCTACGATATGATCCGTTTCGAACAACAAGATATCTATATTTTGGAGTGATAAATTCAATCGATTTCAAAATAAACTGCCGTTGTTTGTTAATCTCACCCAACTCCCAATACTTTTTAAAAATATTGGAATGCTCTTCAACCATAAATGTATCACCACACTTTAATCTGCAGGATAATCCACAAGGAGGACGTACCTCTTTTGAGGATACAGGTATTTTTGTTTTTAAAGTTTGATAGGCCTGTCAAGTATTTCTTAATAGCTTACTTTGATTCCTTTTCCCAAGTATAGGGTTTGCACGTTTCTTTCTAGTTTTCAGTGGTATAATGTTTTCTTGATCATTGGGCAAAATAATATCATTATTCGAGTGGGGTTCTTCAATATCCGCTTCAGAGGACATAACGAAATTCGGATCTTTATCAAAATCGTCATAAACAGAGGATCCACTGGATTCGTCTTCTTGATTATTAGTGAAAATATTACAATTGTTCGTGGAGGTAGACGGCTTTGCAGGATTATTATGTACAGTTGTCGTTACGGCTTCTTGTGATACATTTTGTGTAACACGTTCGTTAATAACTGTGGCATTACTGTTATCACAAATAATATTCCCCACTCCTTCATTTACATTCGATACAAAAGTTCCCACGTAACAATCGTATTGTTGTGTTGAACAGCTTAACGCATTCGCATTTTTACTATCTTGAACTTTCGATTGTCCGTCAGATGTATTTTTTGTTATTCTGAAAAAAAAAATGAAATCAATATTACCTACTTAATTGTGTAATACACGTGTTATTCTTAAAATTTTTAACAAGTATTAATAGGTTATTTTTGAATTTTTGAAATTTTTCCGTATTATAAACTACTAAATTTACTTACCGAATTCCGATTTTTTCCAATTTTAAAATCCAACTTATCAAGTCAGAATTCTAGAGGCAATTAAACATTACCTAATCCCATATGTAATAGAAAGATGTTTGTTAAAATTTCATTTAATATTTATATCTGTGTTCGAAACTACTCGCGCCATCTGCACATGAGATGCAGAACCGACCAGTACAAATGTAACCGAGTCCTTTCGGCTAATATTTTAGTTCCTATGATTTCCAACGGAGAGCGATGACAGGACGAGTTTATATTTATATTCATATTTAGACTTTTCTATTTTTATAGTGGGATCTATACCTTTTCAGGATTTGGCTTCAGTTCATCTTTTATTATTATATTTCCTAGAAACTTTATCGAGTTAAGTCTTAACTGTAAATTCTTTTAATTGAACTTTATGTTATTTCTAAAATTTGATCTAAAATTCGATCGTATACTTTAGTTTCAGCTGCTTAATCAAATCATCAGTGACTACTTGCACTCAACCATTATTTTTTGAAAATTATTTAGCACTGACTTTATTCCAAATGTCATTTTTTTAAACTGATACCTTCCAAAAGGCGTATTAAAAATGTACATAGATCAGAACATTTATTGTCGAGCTTTACTTTATAAAAACCACTCATATTAATTACACTAACATATTTTTTATTATTTAATACTGAAGTTATATCTTCTTACTTTGGAATTTGGTAGTGTTGTCTTTTAAGAGGGGCGTCGAAACGGGCTGTCACGATTTCAGTTGGCAATACTGAAATTGACGAGAAAAATTGACGATTTTGTAGAATACAAATCTCGAGAACGAAAGTTTGTTTGTAGAAATATTTATACCTATAATAGCTTACACATTGGAATACGACATCTCCTTTTTTGAACTAAATCTAAGCAGTAATAAAGAAGATATCAATCATTTAGTGAAGGTGTGTTTTTGACATTTTTGACAATTTGTGATCACCAATTTTAACGTGAAAAGGAGATGTCCTAAATCAGGTATACAGGGCTTGTGACGCGCTTTCTTTCTCACTAAGAGATTTGCCGTCACTATGACACCCACGGCATCGGTATTTCACTAGGTTGCCTCGGGCGCCAGATTTTTGGGATGGTTTACTCCACTTACTATCGATCTACTGCCTCAAGAGTACCAGGATAGCAACAGATGGAGGTTACAGCAATTCCAGGAGTCTGTTGTCATAGACTGTTTAGCGATGCACGATGTAAAACAGGCTTTAATTGTTTCACAGTGCTCAACCTGAATTTACCGGTTGCTTTTGTTAAAATAATTTTTTTAAATTTCAAATTACTATTTATCTTTATATTCATTAACTCATGCCTATGATTCCCTAACTACGGAAAGCTATATTAAAACTTGCGGTGTTCTTAAGCAATTAATACCCAAATGCCCCAGATTATATGCAGATTAAATTCTTTTTTTTTTTAATATGCAAGCAAAATTCTTCGGTATATGATAGGATAAATAAAAGCAGTATAAGATAACGTGTAATTCAACAAAATGTACGTGAAAATAATTTACAGTTGTAATGGTGAAAATGATATATATCCAGAAAAGCGTTATTAGGCAATATAAAATAGATTTTCCGTTGTATTTGTGTCTAAAATGCAGCTATGCCGGTATTAATAATACATAAATCAAAATTAATAAAATTAATTTAAAAAAAAGAAAAATTGTACGGAATTTAAAAATAAACAGAAAAATTACTGATCTTCTAAATTTGGTTCAGTGTTCTCTGAATAAGAGGCCCCCTATGGTCCTGCTCCGTGCAACAACTACTAGGGCGATATTCCCGGACCTCTGAACCCAATTCCCAAAAACCAGCTTTCCACTTTTAATTCGAAGCGTTTCGGATAAACAGCCGTGTATGTCCCTGCTCTATGCAGAGGACACCAGGGATGTCACTCCAAAACCTTCGGACCAAAAGAGTTTTAGATTTTATTTGTTTTAAACTTTATGAGTTTAAAACAAGTATGAAATATTTTATTTTACACAAATACGCAGGAAATGTATTGCCAATTAAAACATCAGTGCAGTCAAATGATATTTATTGTTTAACCAGTAAAATAAAATTATATACAAGAATAAAATATTCTTACCTTTGAAAAAACAAAAAAACAAAAACGTGCACAAATCAGTTCGGTCGTTCGGTATACAGTTTTAATTTAAAACGGCACAAGCAGAAGTAGAAGAGTCAAGAGTCAAGATCTAAGAGCCAAAAGAGTGATTTTAGCGGCTCCTGGCCTTTTTAACAGTTTTACCAGCCCCACTTAGCAAAGGCCCCACTAAATCAGAAAATATGCGCGATAGTCTACGGAACTGATTTGTTCGGTTTGTTTCAACAATTTACAAGATTAAAACTCCAAAGAAGTAGGAAATCCAAAGAAGGAATTTCAAAAGAATAGCTAATTTTGATACATGTTAATAAATTAAGAGGGGTGTCAATAAATCAAAATTAATGCAGTTAAATACCCTAAAAATAAAATTAGTTATATAATAATAATAATAATAAAAAAAAATAACTTCGTTACAGGCTCCGTTCAGACAACTTTTTATCCCAGTGAATACTTGGAGGAAATTCATCCGACATGCGCAGTTTGAGCACAAGTCAATGTTTTTAAATGGAATGAACGTCTTTTAACCTCACAAATATCACAAAATTGGCAATTGCCTTATTAAATAAATAAGTGAAATAAATTAAAATCTGATTAAAATGAATTCAGACTCTACCAAATTTTTATTATCTTGTTCAAGATGATGAAAACAATTTAATAAGAAACAAAAATAATTTGGTATTATTACAAAGGTAGGTGAGATTATGTAAACTTGATTTTCATAAGCTGCACGTATTAATCGAAAATTTTCTCTGAAATTTTCCATTCTTGCTTGATTTCTTCTATTTATCCTGTTTCTCATTCTATATATTTTCAATCTCTTACAATTTCTTCGTCGCTAGAATTTGATTCAGAAAAATAAATAATAGCTTACAAAAACACCCCAGAGTCGTTCATATTTGCAAGACAATTCGTACAAGACGTCACAACATCCTGGGTGTAAAACACACTTTAAATCTGAACGCAGCCCATTATTAATTTCTGAAAATATTAAATCTCAAAAATTTATATTTGTCGAGATTTGTATTCTAGAAAAAAAAACTTATGCAACTTGCGGTACACAAGTTCAGGCATTTTCCGCATGAAAAGTGGCGCTTATTGGTTAGCATTTTTAACAATTTATACAACCAAGATTACGAATGAAACTTTAGAAAATATGAGCTGTCATTAGTGTCATTGTCACTGGCACCTGACTGTTTTGTTAGGTTATAGAATCATGTCGTTTATTTTGCAACATATTTTAAACTTTTAAACAAAACAAATTAACTAAAACCAGTTTCAAGCTTTTTTATTAAGTTGATTCGTGCGAATTAAAACAAAAGTGATTAAAATACGTTTTGACAAGTGGGACTTTGGTAATTGTTATGGTACTTTTATTAAAATGTGCAGTTCAAATAATAATAATACATATTGTGATGTGTAGTGTATAAAAAAGCGAATTGACTCTTACTAATAAACTACAGAAGAGGTGTTTCTTACTACCTTACTAGAAAAATCTAAACTTTTAAACAATACGTATTGACGATCTTATATTAACATGTGGTATAATTTCCTTGAATTATTCATCATATACTTCCCAGATAGCACATGACATCTTTAAGACGTCCAAATTACGTCGTTTTTAAATCTTAACGCCTAAAGACTTTTATAGGACATCTTTACGATGTCGCACCTACGACGTAAATACGTATATCACAAAATGACATAAAAACTTTATATCTGACCGAAATCTTTTTTGGATGTGATTTCAAACATTATTGGAATATTTAAAATATATCTTTTTTCGTTGGTAAACATCAAAAAATTGGCATTTTTATAACTCGAATTAGGAATTACATTTTTTAAATACTTTTTATATATTTTTTTTCAGTAGAATTAATATTTCAAATTTGATCGGGGGTAAATAAATTAATTGAATCTGGATAAACATTGAAACTTGGATATTTTATTAAAAACTGCGGGTATTGAATGGCTGTTTTGGTGGAGATTAAATAGATTCAATCCATCAACAAAAGAACTTGCCAAGATCGTTTCCGTACACAAGGCGTGGCTACAAGTTCGCTTACCGTAAATACTCCATGAAGTGCAAGTATTTCAATGTTTTAAGTCGATTATAGTTAACACTGCTTTGAGTACCCTCGTAATAAAGCTTAAAAAACCATTCTGCGTGAATTATTTACTTCATTATTTTATAATACTGTTTTCAATGTATTTAACATAACCAACTCTTACACGGCTGCATAGCTATAGCCACAGCCACTAACGATCTAGGAATCTACCATCACTCTCACTTTTTTGAGGTTATCTTTAGGCGGTTGGCGGTTTGTTGCACGTTTATTTGTAGTTTGTATGTGAAAGTGAAAACATATAGGTAAGTGCCTCCAGGACTTGAAAAAATATAAGAAAAGACCTTTTACAATCTCATTTATACATAGTATTCTCTCTCTCTCTTTGTTTACTTTTTAGCTGTGCGAGAAAAAATTAAATTGGCTGCATTAAAGTCTTCTAAAAAGGAAAAAAATGGAAGAAAAGACCTGGACCATTGTACAATTTATTGATGATGCGACAGTGGAGGCTGTACCCTCAAGCTGGGTGCAAGGTGAATTATGCCATTGGCCTTCTTTATCAAAACCAAAATTATTTAATGCAATTCGAAAAAGCGAGCCTTTGAATACATGCTGGCCTGCTCATAAAGTTAATTTTTTTAGGAATGGAACATATAGTAAGTAGTTTGTATTTCATTAGTTGACTTGATACTTATGTTTCCATTGTTTTAGATGATTATATAAAAGCCAGTCAAAAGGCAAGGACTGCCGAGGAAACCAGTGACTTGACTAGTGATGCAAATGAAGTGAAAAGCAAAAGAAAGAGAATTCAAAATCTTCTTTCATCTAGCGGGAGCAACAGTAGCAGTGACAATGATTCCTTTTCTCTTATACCAATGCCACCAAAAATAAGGCAGGAAAGTAAGTTATATACCTAAAATGACAAGTAACTAATAATACTCTTCAGTCTCAAAAGAGCTGGGAATTTACACAATTCTGTAATCAATTGAAATTATTTCAACGTTGTTTTACAGCGGGTAAATAAAATCCTAAATCTGCATAGATTAAAACTACCTAGGTACCTGCCAATAAAATAATAATCTCGAATTTCTATTTCTATTCACCCGCACACAAACCCATCTCTAGACCACCACCATCCAAACATTTTCGGGTATCGAAAAAGTTGAGACACGGCGTCTTATTACCCGTGATACTTTTTAGGCTACGTCAGCACTGCACAGGCCTCGGTCCATCTCTTTTCGAACTATGTGGGTGCTTCCGACGTTGAATTCACAACTCGGTGATGTATTCACCTTCAAATCTTTTCTGTTGAAACAGTATAAAAAAATTATCCTTTCAAACTTCATTTTGACTGTAAATACACCTAATAATTGTTGTAAATTTAATAATGATTTGTTGTTATTGAAAATATTTTGAAAATAGAAAATAAAATTGCATTTTTAGGAAAAAAGTTTTTAAAATTAGAAAGTTTTTATAACATATCTGTTAATTCAGTAGAATTAGAAATCTATTTATCAAGCAATTTAGGAACTCTTGGAATGTGGTATCTTTCAGATATATCACATAAATGTCTTATGTTGAAATTTGACACTTAATTTGCACACAAAATTAAATTAATTATTTTTTGTTCTTTTTATTAGTAGTAATTATTATATTTATTTATATCATATGTAAATTTTTCTGTTAGGTATACCTTTTTATAGTGCTAAGCAAAATGGGAAACTTAGTTATTTGATTTTTATTAACTTTAAAATTTCTTTTCAAATTGAAACATTTATTATAAGTTATGGACAGCAAAAGTTGGACAGTGGTAAAGTTTACTGAAGAAAATACAGTTGAGGCAGTTCCAACCCAGTGGATCAGTGGACAGTATTGCTTCTGGCCTACATATACCAGGGACCGAGTTAATCAAGCGATAAGGAATAGTGAAGAATCGAGCTCTTGTTGGCCCCTACATCGGGTAGATTTCTTTAGAAATCGAACGTTTGGTAAATACAGTTTTGTTTTTGTCAATTTTTTAAAACGATTCTCATAGTCATTAAATTAATAGGTACATATATTTTAGGAACTTATTTGGAAGCCAGAGGCAAAGTTAAAATAGCAGAGTATGAAAGTGATGATTTAAAAGAGGATAAACAATCAAGATCTTCCAGGAAAAAAAAGCATTTAACTCTGAAAGTTCTAATAGCGATGATGAAACTTTCGATTATTTAAACTTGAAAAAAAGTAAATAAATACATCTAATTCACTTGAAACAATTTTTATTAGTCATAATTAAAAGTCTCATATGGGCATTTGTTGGTTTTAAGAAATAAGATATCAAAAATAGACAATCCACCTGTGAGGAACAAAAGGACAGATGATATTTGTGACATATCTACAAGTATGCAAACTTGTTACTAAATATTTTGTTTTTTTTCTTTAACTTCAAATAAAAAGTAAATTTTTGTTTTTTTAGAATCATGTGCAAGTGTGGAGAGAGCATCAGCAAGTGTGGAGAGAGCATCAGCAAGTGTGGAGGGGACTTCATTTCAATTCCTATATGTACCTATAGAAGTAGTTGATACAGATGCAACAATAATTGTTGAATCTAGTTGTTGTTCTCTACACAAAATGTGTAAATTAGAAACTATCAGATAGATAGATAAAATTTAAATAACAAATATATGCATACTTCACAATAAAATTACATTATCTATATCATTTAAAAATATCCATGTTAAAAGTGGGCTAGGCAGAAAAAAATTCTGTTCATAACAGCATAACAGCATAACAGCATAACAGCATTTTCTATTTCTATTTCGACGTTTTTTGAGAGTAAATTTTCATCAAGACCGCCGATAACAGTAGGATGATCTTCCAAAAATTGCTCGCAAATATCTCGGCAGAAGGAGCACCAATCAATAATGGTGTGTCCCTGGCGTTGGAATAATCCTGCCTCATGGCTAATGGCATATTGAGTATAACCTTTGGACCAACCATAAATTATAATTATAAGTTGATCCAAAGATAAATGGCTTCTTGTAAAGAAAGAATCAGTCCTGATGCTGGAAGTCGTGCGGCACAATTTACGTTTCCAGGAATATCCGTCTGTTAATCTTCCAACAATTACAAACGACATGGGCTGCTGACATCTTTGGCACTGGTACGAATTGTGTAGCAGCCGTCGTTTTACCAGGTACCTTATGCAATCTAACTTAGAAATAAAGCTAAAGTCAATGAACCGCACTAATTCTTCCCGAATTTAAAATATCGTCCTCTTCCACTATCCTAACTGGTGCAAAACCACCTCTTCCCGCCATATTAAAATAATAGTATGTGTGGTATATTTTACCATGCAAATTGTAACGCCACTGGTGTGTATTTGCAAATTAATAAAACCCTTTTTTGTATGTGTTTTTCGGTAGACACCGTTTACCTGTTCGATACCATTTTAATAAATACACAGTTATCTTTGTATACTCGTAAATGAACTTACCAATTAAAGTTAATATTAGTTATTGGGAAAGCAAGTTTTATTTAAATATCCCACAGTATGATTAAAATTTTTCTCGAAAAAAAAACAACGAAACTTTCAATTTTTGTCCTGCACACTAAAATACTGACTATAAAATACTAACTAAACTTATAATAATTAATTAACTTAAAATTTACTAGATCAAAGAATATTAAACACGTAGGTATGACTATTAACACTTATTTAAACTGAATGTATATTATCCCTTTTCCGCCTTCTAATGCCTTTAAATCTAAATCTATCAACACATTATTATTTACGAGTTCAAGTGGTCTAGCCCATATCATCAAAAATTCCTTATATTTACTACTCAGTAAATCCCTTAGGGAGTTTCTAAATTCCGTGTCCACCAATATCCACTTATAGTCGAAGGGATGCTGCCAAGTTGTAAGCAGGTACTTTAGGCACTTTAAAATTTTGTACAGTGTGTTTCATAAGGAATGTTAAAAAGTGAATATGGTGAAGTAAATTATACTATAGATACTGTGGCTGGAGTATTTTAAAAGCTAATATTTCGAAATGTGCTGAATTTATGCTATTAAAACAAGTATACATTTTTTGTTCAAATTTACAGGGTGTGTCATAAAATCTTGAAAAAAAATCAAAAATGGCCGAGATTTAAAAAGAATGGATAGTGTAGGTGGCGCCCTCTTTGTCTAATTTCAAAATTGATAATACAATTATGATTTACTAACTTAAAAATATAACCATACCAAATTTCAAGTCAATACGTTAAATAATAAAGACATTATTGCAAAAAAAGAAAAATAAATTTTATTTTCAACACCCTGTATCTCAGTGGTAGATAACATTTGACTCAAAGTTATTCAGTAAAATATTAATATTTAGAGGTCCTGAACCGCTGATTAAAATATTGACCGCTCCTTATGAAGCACCCTGTTTTTTGCTTTTATACTGGTTGAATAGGGAGTGGAATACCTAACTTGATGTTAGCGGTTATTTATGACATCATAAAATTTGTTCAAAAATTATTACCAAAATCTATTCTTTAGCATTTTGAAATTTTATTAATTTTAAATTTAAGACCATTTAAAATAAAACAAACACGAGAAAAAAAAATCGATGCATTTTTAACGATAAAAATGCCAAGCTGCTCCAAGTTTGTGTTTTGAAAATATATAAAAAGTAGCTATTTACCTAGTGTTAAAAGTGGCATTTTATTATGTAGAGTTGCTCAACTTGTTTAACGCTCGTTTCGCAATCGTATCTAAAAAATAAAATGCCACTTTTATCATAAATAGCTATTTTACATATTTAAATATACTATATAAAAAAACTCGTTAAAAAAGTACGATTTTATTTATGCGTAGAAAATGCACTAAAAAGTAAGAAATAATTTTTCTTTGCTGCTGCTAAATGTGACCCAAAATCTTTGACTAAAATAAAAGCGTGAGACGCTCATGATAATCCATTTCTGTACCATATACATATTGTTATGAAATTTGTTATACCCTGTAATTTTGGGTAATTGTTATGAAATTTGTTATACCCTGTATAAAATATTATAGTAAGTAGGTGTTGGTTGAGTAAAAAAAAATGGATAGTAATTTTAATTAAAATTAACAGTGTTCCTTTATTTTTAACATTAAAAAGAAAAATGTAAATTAAAAAGAAATTTTGGTGACTGGTATTAAAAGTATAAACTAATTTTTGTAATATGAATAGGGCTTAAGCCATTTGAAGTATGAAATTCCTGTGACAGGTTGGATGGCATTTCCTATCAGAGAGTGTACCCATTCTTGAAATCAAGAGAAAAGTTACTCCCAAAGTAGCTCCCTACTTTTTCTAGTCCCAGCTTTTTCTCTCGGTACAGAAATACCTTATTCTTGAAATAAAGGAGTGAGTGAAAATACACACATAGTTGCCAAGTGTTGAAATTCAATTTTATCCAATCGCAGCAATGTCTGATAGCCATGTGACATAAGACATAACCAAAGAATATCTTTCGTATTCTTTGACATAACTGTAACGTATTAGATATGGACCGGTGTCGTATTAAAAAAAAAACATTAACAAAACACAAAAAGAAATGCTGGGCCCTTATTCTTGACGGCGATAGAATAGAACATTCCCCAGGGATCGTTCCATGATTCGATTCTACTACTATTCTATCGGAAGTATAAATCTGTATTCTTGAGGGTTGGGGAGGGAATGAAAGTGCAAGGAATAAAAAGACAGCGTTGCCAGAATTGTATACCAATCACAAACGTACCTTTGGACACGTGATTAACGTTTGACGTTTCTATTGCGGCGCTATTTAATTGATGAAAAGTGGATACAAGCATGGGCAAACGACCAAAATCAAATCGGATCATATCTCGTGAAAAAGAAATGTTAGTTAAATTTATTTCAAACAGGAAAGATATGAATACAGGAAAATTAACGGTAAGCTATACCAAGGAAAAAATGAAAAGAAATTGAATGAAATTAACTAATTTATTGAACAGTGTTTCTGCAGGTCCTGTCAAACAATGGTAAAGAATTCTATAGCATCATAAATTTCACTTAAGATATTGTCGCATAATAAGAGTTGGGGAAGATCTATCTTAAAACACAAGACAAATAATAATTAAAAACTCGGTAATATTTTTATTTTTAAGGTTATAAAGGCAATAATGGCGACCTTCCCATATCGTTCCCTTCATAACCATCAATAGAATAAATCGGGAACTATGTTCTATCGCCGCTCTATCAATTCGCAGTAGAAGAGAGTTCAAGAATACCGCCTGGCTAATGTCAGTAGAGACACGCCCACTTTCTCTCGGCTTTTATATTCTACCGTCGTCAAGAATAGGGGCCCTGGTCGATTACATTTCGCAACCACCACAGATGTATTCGGGCACATTTACCCCCACATTCACCGGGCTCAGTGCCAAGCCCTCTGGTCTGAGCTGGCCACAATTTTAACTTTTATGCCTGAGGAAGCCAATAAAACCTGGGAAGCTTGGAGGAAAGTATTATGAACTCTTCCTATTTCAACCTCCTCCAGAGCTTCCTCCACATCGTCATTCATGAGATTATTTCATATCAATAATTCATTAATATTATCCTTTATATTAGTAAACTTCCCAGCAAAACTCGTAAAAATAAAGACCGAAATTCAAACAAAATAAATCGGACCGACAGATTAAATAGTTAGGTTAATGTTTCAAATAAATTTATACTCCCTACAAATTTCACTCGCTAATGACCAATAAAAGTTTTATACTCCCTGGGGGGCTATTCTCGAGTCATGCGATTACGATTCTCATAGGAAAAGGGGGCGTGGTTCCATTGAAATAATATAAGTCGTATTCTCGAATTTCAGGAATATTCACCTCCTACAAAAATCGAGAGAGTGTTATTCTACTGCTTAATTTTAGGAGAACGTGGTCTTCTCATGAGAATAAATCATCTTACGCTTGCGCATTTGTAATTTTTTGTTTTGATGTCCAAAAGTAAGGTTAGGATTTTATGTTGATTTGGTCAGACTTGGATGAGATTTGTGAATATCAATAGTTATTTTCTTCAAAGTACTCTGGGCTTAACTTTTTATTTCTTTATTATTTTCTGTGAAAAATATGGAAGGTGGATTAGGCAGATTTGTTGTGCTTAATGATCTCGTCGATGCAGAAGAACAACAAAATAGGCCAGTGAGAAGATTTCATGGACGAGAAAATGCATTTAAGTTAAGAGATGAAAAATTTGTTAAATTATTTAGATTGATCAAAGAACTTGTGCGAAATCTAATAGATTTATTGACGCCATTTCTCCAAGGTCCAATTAGAGTTTCAGCTTTAAGTATTGAAGTAAAGGTAGCAACAAATAAAATTATGTAGATATATCAATACCAAAAAGGATAAACTTTTCCAAAAGTCATTTGGTCTTGTGTACTTTTTGTATTTATAATTTTTAGGTTTTTAGGCTGGTTGTAATGTCCTCCCATAAATTCTGGGCTTTTTTAAAAGTAAAATCGCTGGCAAAGTTGCTACTTTGGAGATTTTCGTTCTTTTTTTAAATTCTGTAAACATTTCTTTTTGTACTTTGTTTATAGAAGAACTTCTAAATTTATTTTATGATAGATCGACACTCTTTTTTATTACCAACTTTTTTTTCTTCGACTAAAAACACCGTAAAAGTTATCTAACTCAACAAATGAGTAGAGACTTTTTGTAAATTAAAAGAAGAAGACGAACAAATTACTATTGGCAACACAGCACGATTGTTTCAAGCGTTCGATCATAATCCTCTACATCCGAGAATATGGTTTTGTGGCACCGAGAGAACAAGGAAAAGATGTGACAATTCACTTCTCTTAAGAGAATGTTCACTTCGTCCGAGTTCGAGAATAGCCCCCCTGGGGGGCTATTCTCGAGTCATGCGATTACGATTCTCATAGGAAAAGGGGGCGTGGTTCCATTGAAATAATATAAGTCGTATTCTCGAATTTCAGGAATATTCACCTCCTACAAAAATCGAGAGAGTGTTATTCTACTGCTTAATTTTAGGAGAACGTGGTCTTCTCATGAGAATAAATCATCTTACGCTTGCGCATTTGTAATTTTTTGTTTTGATGTCCAAAAGTAAGGTTAGGATTTTATGTTGATTTGGTCAGACTTGGATGAGATTTGTGAATATCAATAGTTATTTTCTTCAAAGTACTCTGGGCTTAACTTTTTATTTCTTTATTATTTTCTGTGAAAAATATGGAAGGTGGATTAGGCAGATTTGTTGTGCTTAATGATCTCGTCGATGCAGAAGAACAACAAAATAGGCCAGTGAGAAGAGATGAAAAATTTGTTAAATTATTTAGATTGATCAAAGAACTTGTGCGAAATCTAATAGATTTATTGACGCCATTTCTCCAAGGTCCAATTAGAGTTTCAGCTTTAAGTATTGAAGTAAAGGTAGCAACAAATAAAATTATGTAGATATATCAATACCAAAAAGGATAAACTTTTCCAAAAGTCATTTGGGCTTGTGTACTTTTTGTATTTATAATTTTTAGGTTTTTAGGCTGGTTGTAATGTCCTCCCATAAATTCTGGGCTTTTTTAAAAGTAAAATCGCTGGCAAAGTTGCTACTTTGGAGATTTTCGTTCTTTTTTTAAATTCTGTAAACATTTCTTTTTGTACTTTGTTTATAGAAGAACTTCTAAATTTATTTTATGATAGATCGACACTCTTTTTTATTACCAACTTTTTTTCTTCTACTAAAAACACCGTAAAAGTTATCTAACTCAACAAATGAGTAGAGACTTTTTGTAAATTAAAAGAAGAAGACGAACAAATTACTATTGGCAACACAGCACGATTGTTTCAAGCGTTCGATCATAATCCTCTACATCCGAGAATATGGTTTTGTGGCACCGAGAGAACAAGGAAAAGATGTGACAATTCACTTCTCTTAAGAGAATGTTCACTTCGTCCGAGTTCGAGAATAGCCCCCCTGGGAGAATAAAAGTCCCACATATTTAGATCTAAATATTTCAAGAATAGGGTTATTTTACATTTCAGAGAGCCACGCCTATTTCTATTTTAATTTCTACTCCCTGATTTTCAAGAATAGGTAAACATTCTCGAGTCATGCGATTACGATTCTCATAGGAAAAGGGGGCGTGGTTCCATTGAAATAATATAAGTCGTATTCTCGAATTTCAGGAATATTCACCTCCTACAAAAATCGAGAGAGTGTTATTCTACTGTTTAAAGGCGAGTTCATGTAAATGCAAATCGCGATTTGCGAATTACGAAGATCCCTCCCATTGGTCAATTTCAAGGTCAGAATTTTGACAGATCAAAATTTTAAGTTCCTGCGAATTCGCATTATTTAAAATCTGGGGGGCGGGAAAATTGGAATTATTTTAAGATTTTGCGAATATCGGACGAATTTTTACGGGCGCACATGTGTAATTGCAGTGTTTATGTGGTGTTTTTGATTTTAGGTTATGGTAAAGTATACTAATATATAATATATACAACATAAAGGTGTTGAATTGTTAATTATTTGAGCTGGATATTTCATAGCAATGATCCGTGAAAGCGAGGAGGTTAGTTGATAGTAAATATATTTCGTTGTATGTATTTTGTATCTAGTACCTATCGGTCTTTTTTTAGTATACTTTTTCACTTAGGCCAGTCTTAAAATGAATTACTTTTTTTATTTGTGTTTAAAGGTTGAATGTTCTGAATGTGGGGCGATTTTTGTTTTGGAAGACCATCACTTACACGAATGTGGCCAAGAAGTAGCTTCCCAGCCGAAGAGGAGGAAGGTGGAAGAATCACCCCAATCTGACAATTTTATCAGTACATTGGTGGAAAGTGTGCAAGCACGTCCTGCTCTTTGGGACCATACACTTCCTCTAAAAGCTAGAGGAAAAGACATTCGGGGAAAACTGTGGAAGGAAGTGTATGAAGATATAAATAGGATTATCCCACTAGAGGCGGTAGAAAAGTATTATGGTATATTACTGAGAGACACTTATTTGTAGTTTTATATGTATCAATATTCTTTATTTCAGTATTAATCTTAACAAATAAACAATAACAAAATAAACGTGTTGTTCTACAATTTTACAGACTACATTGACATTCATGTCTAAAAACAATGTTACCAACTTAACCTATAAACATAGAGGTTCCATAACAAAAAGAAGTGGAAGAACCTGAAAGATATGTTCCTAAAGCATTTAAAGTAAGTATCTTATCTAAACTTACAGTTTATCACACAATCTATCAACACTGCATTATTCGCAGACATCCAGATTCATATTGTTTTGCCATTTACTACCTGTATGTAAAATTTATTATAAAAGTATGATAATCCATGTTACTACTGTAGTTTAATTTCTATGACACTGTGACTTGCAAAGATAGAAGTTTAGGTAGGTATATGTTTGATGTTTATTTTTTAGAACATAATTGCCATCGGGAGCAGGTTTGGATGACAAAAAGAAATGGAAGCATTTTGATTCCTTACTTTTCTTGGCTGACATTAATTCTAATAGGAAAACTTTTGGAAATTTTCCACAGGAGGAAACATCTGTGGAACTCCCGTCACCTACCTCCTCTAAAACAACAAACGGCTCTGACATCAGTAGTGACAAGACTCCATCCAAGAGGCAGAAAAAACGTGGTGAGTACTTAACTCTTAGTCATATTAATATGACTGCTGGATAATCAATATTATCATTTTAACAACTACTTTGCATTTCAGATGAAGCTGATCAATTGCTTATTGAAATCTTGAAGCAGCCGCCTCCAACTCCAGTTGCTCCTGTGGCGGTATTGAATCCTGCATTACTTACAGTACAGGAATTGTTAAATAAACTTCCATCAAACATTAGGATGAAAGCAGAAATAGAAATTTTAAATAAGTGTATTCTCTATATGCTGCTCATTCACAAGATTAAGACATTGGAGAACAAGATGGTGTCTGCCAATAAGTTATATTATTTTTTGTGAAAGCAGCACATAAAGTGTCAAAAACTGTATGATTATGCTCCTTTTCGGTCTTCACTAAATAAAATGTTCATTATTTAAGTATCTTGTATTTTATTATCTAAACAATAAACAAATTCACTGTAAATATAACAATCAAGAGCAAATTATTTAGACCATTGAACATCAATTGTGTCTATATGCAAAAAATAATAAGAAAATAGGGAACGCATAATGGTTGCTTGTTGTGCATATGCATTTCTCCCCATTCTTTGCACACTTGCTAATCTGTTCTGGATTACATTTCTCCATTCCCCTTCTTGAACGTTTCCTGATTCACTTTCTGAGCCTACAAAATTCGGAGGACAGTATTTCTTGTTATATGCCTTCTCGGAGTCCCGTTTTATCAAAAAATTATGTAGACAAACTAATGAACCCACTATTTTTTCAACTGTCTCTAGTTTCGCAATAATTGGACGTTGTAGTATTCTCCATTTAGCAACAAGAATTCCAAAGGAATTCTCAATTATTCTTCTGGCACGACTTAACCTACAAATAATTTTTAATATATAACTAAAATTAATAAAGAATCTATCAAAACAATACTTATTAACAAGGTATCCTAAAATAACATGCCATAAATTGGTGAACTTGTTGATCTTTAATAATAAAAAAAAAACTATAATTTTCTTATAAACTTCCACTTCTATAGGGTGATATTAATTTTATAAACTAGAAAAACAAGAAATAATAAATAGGTTTCCTGAAGAATTAGTTCTACAAGTCCCCCAATTGAACCCACTTTATCGTGAAATATCCTGTAGAAAGTATATCTTACCTATAGTTAAAAACTCTTTCATTTCGTGGAAGATATTTGCCTGGATATGGTGTCATTATATTAATATTAAATGGAAATGCCGAATCGGCAACAAAACAATACGATGTTGGTTGACTTTGTGCCCATAGCTTTCTTGGGCAAGGTAAATTTAATGTATTTGAATAGAATCTCTGTCCAAAATTACTACTTCGGAATATTCCTCCATCGCTTTGTCTACCTTTTGCCCCAATGTCAATAACAGTAAAACAATAATCCGCATCGCATATGGCTAATAAAACAATACTAAAGAACTCTTTATAATTAAAGAAATCCGAGCCAGTGTTAGGGGGAGCCTACAAACAAAACTGTAACAGAATAATGGTCAAATCAAAATATGTTTATTACTACTTGAATTCTAATATGTTTCCCATCCATTGCTCCCACACAATTTGGATAGTTCCATTTTGTGGCAAAACCATTTGCAATTTTTTTCCATATTTCTTCAGTTGGTACTGGCATATATTCCACATTTAAAACTTCCCATATTGCAGAAGTAGTATTTTTAATATTATCAGACACGGTATTCAACCCCAATCTATACTTATATGAAATACTCTTCATGCTTGAACCTGCTGCAAAGTATCTGAAATTATTTATATCTTGATTTTTGTATATTAAAAGAATAATAATGATTCAATAAGTACATTGCGTCTGATATAAAATAATATATACATGAGCGTAGCTGATAACATTTCTCCTGGTGAGATGGGTTCCCTTGCATAATATATTTTACTTATAATAGGAGAAACCGTTTCTAACAGTAAATCAAAGTCTTCTACTGACATCCTGTGGTAGTTTTTAAATTTCTTCACATCTTTAAGGCGCATTTCTCTTACTAGATTATGATATACACCTTGTTGTTTCCTGTATTTGAATATATCACAGGCGTCAACTTTTCTGATCACTCTATTTTATCTTCTTTTTAATAACAAATAAGCAGCTATAACTTTTCTTCTACGCCAATAAAACCAATTTATTTGGTTGAACATTTTGTTTTAAAATTTTTATTTATTGTGATGATGGTACAATCCCAGTCAAAACTAATCAAAAATGTTAGGTAAGCAGCAGTTTGGTGCCAACTGTTTTTTATAATTTAGTGGAAATAATTAATATTCCACAATGACGCCATATCGTTCGCATTTACATGAAATGACATAAAAAAAACGATTTTTTTTACAAACCTCGTATTCGCAAATCGCGATTCGTATCTACATGAACCCTGCTTAATTTTAGGAGAACGTGGTCTTCTCATGAGAATAAATCATCATACGCTTGCGCATTTATAATTTTTTGTTTTGATGTCCAAAAGTAAGGTTAGGATTTTATGTTGATTTGGTCGGACTTGGATGAGATTTGTGAATATCAATAGTTATTTTCTTCAAAGTACTCTAGGCTTAACTTTTTATTTCTTTATTATTTTCTGTGAAAAATATGGAAGGTGGATTAGGCAGATTTGTTGTACTTAATGATCTCGTCGATGCAGAAGAACAACAAAATAGGCCAGTGAGAAGATTTCATGGACGAGAAAATGCATTTAAGTTAAGAGATGAAAAATTTGTTAAATTATTTAGATTGCATAAAGAACTTATGCGAAATCTAATAGATTTATTGACGCCATTTCTCCAAGGTCCAATTAGAGTTTCAGCTTTAAGTATTGAAGTAAAGGTAGCAACAAATAAAATTATGTAGATATATCAATACCAAAAAGGATAAACTTTTTCAAAAGTCATTTGGTCTTGTGTACTTTTTGTATTTATAATTTTTAGGTTTTTAGGCTGGCTGTAATGTCCTCCCATAAATTCTGGGCTTTTTTAAAAGTAAAATCGCTGGTAAAGTTGCTACTTTGGAGATTTTCGTTTTTTTTTTTTAATTCTGTAAACATTTCTTTTTGTACTTTGTTTATAGAAGAACTTCTAAATTTATTTTATGATAGATCGACACTCTTTTTTATTACCAACTTTTTTTCTTCTACTAAAAACACCGTAAAAGTTATCTAACTCAACTGGATAAATTTCACTGGAATATTATCCAGAAAATACCAAATAATTCATATTTCATTAAAAATTAATAATATTAATCTTTCAGTTCATACTAATGTCTATCATTGTATATTTTAAAATTCTAAATATAGATTTAAACTCAACACAAGAGTCATTCCGTCTTTCTCTCAGACGTTTTTTCTTTCTACTTTCAAAATACCGTTAACGAAAACAAAATACATAATCGATCGTTGCTATGCAAGCAATATTATTGTTCTCTCATATTATCCCATCATTATAAAAGACAAAAAATATAAATATATTTCTTCCCGCTAAGATTCTGAATTCAAGGTTATTTGGATACCACGTATCGTGTCTCCTACCAACGATCTGCACCTGCACCCGCTAAAATTCAGACATAATCGGGACTCGCTTATCGACTGTCTAAGGATGCAGTCGCATTTTAAATAGTAAAAGTTTCGTCAAATAATTGTAATGTTGCGAAATTAACCACACCCAAAAAAGTTTTCTGAGGTTTCGTAATAAATAAAAAATGTAAATAGTTTTACAGTGAGTGAAGTGATGAGTTGTTTGATTTCGGTTTCATAATTATTTTTCTGTTCATGTTAGTACTTGGAGTAAATGGAATAAAAAGTACATTCTTATTTCAAATACTCTTTTATTTTGGTTTAACTCCTACCTAAAGAGTTTGGTCCTTCGATGCATATATTTAAAGAAAATACAAGTCCAGTGTTCTTTCAACATTTATGAATACTATTATTCGTAAATCGTTCATCAACAAATGACTAGAAACCTTTTGTAAATTAAAAAAAGAAGACGAACAAATTAGTATTGGCAACACAGTACGATTGTTTCAAGCGTTCGATCTTAATCCTCTACATACCGTTTATGGAAATGGGATTCAGAGCACCTATCCTAACGACGATATACTTCTTTAGGCTTTTGTTTTAGTTTTAAAAGTTAATTTTTGTTTTTTATATTGAAACTGTCGTTTTAATTTTAATACATGGTATATATGCTGAAAACCCTTTTGTGAAAAGACTCCTAGGTTTAAAATTATAGTTAATTTATTTATTAGTGAAGACATTTTTTTTGCCAACACTAAAAGATGTTGCCAATATTTTTCCTTCTAAGAAGAAGGAGACAAAATCTTCTATCCATTAGACATAGAATATCGAACCGACAACAGTTTAATAGTTTTGATTTGTCGCATGAGCGCTTCATTGAACTGTACCGTCTGAATAAAATGTTAGCGAGGCAACTTATAGAAGAGTTAAGACCCTATATTACAAGCTCAACACAACGTAGAGGTGTCACTATTGAACAGAAGGTATTATCAGTCTTAAGATTTTATGCAACTGGCTCCTACCAGCGCGGTATAGGACAGGAATACAATACCAACGTTAGTCAAACTTCAGCACATCGATATATTCATGAGGTGACGCTAGCAATTATAGATGTATTTGGCCATAATATAAAATTTCCCCAAACAATAAGAGAAAGAGTTGCCGTGAAACAACAATTTATGGAACATTTTGGATTCCTAGGTGTTTTAGGGGCTGTAGATTGTACACATGTGGCTATTTTAAAACCTACTGAAGAACATAATTTTATAAACCTTATAAATGAACAGAGCGACATGTTTTATTTTCAGATTATAGAATATTCAAACTACTCGCCAAATTCAGTTTAGTTCCACCAATCCTCCCAAGGCTGTAGATCAGTCGCTGAAAATGAAACATGTCGCTCTCTTATACTTACTCTATGACGAATGACATTTGACAACGAAATTTCAACCAATCACAAGTAAGATTTTATTAAAATCATTATATTTCGTTAACGATACATTCTGGAAAGCTTAATAGAATTTTGTACGCATATTTTATTATTGCGAAAATAATGAAGTAGATTTTGACCAAAAATAATCCTTCCCCGTTGGAAGACCTTTTTCTAGGTTGGCAACATTGAGGGAACTCCCCAATTCGCGGTAGTGGAATTGATATTCTCGCTTGGAGAAAATGGGATGTCTAAACTACACGTTCACCAAACTTACATTTTTGGCAAACTACTTCATACTTAATTTTATTTTTCTTAAAAAAAATTTTTGGAGGTTTATGATCTTTTCCGGAAATCGTATTTATAGTTTTTAAATCAAATAAATCTGTTTGGATACCTAAAATTTCATTAGTATTATTACATTTTTGTTGTAGGAAATTATCTTCCCGGATGATGAAAATGTATGTTTCTTGAACGTTCAGAATTTCTAATTCAGATAGTAATAAAGGTTCAGGATTGACTTCTATTAAATTTGTGGAAGAATCTTCCAGTTTTATTTCAATTTCGCTTTTTATAAGCGATATGTCTATTTCGCTATCTAGAATTTCATTTTCCATATTGCCTTTGTTAAACTTAAATTCGTGTGGTTGATGATTATTTTCCAGAAGAACCAAATGATATGATTCTTCATTTTTCTGAATTTGTGCGTCAGAAAGTAATAAAGGCTCAGGTTTGACTTCTAACAAATTCGATTCGGAACATTCCTGTTTCATATCCATTAGTTTTGGGTTGTCTTTATATTTAAAACATTAACGAATAAAGGAAATATAAGACTATAATTTCACTTTTTTACAAAAAAGAATGTAGAATGTATGTCACAGCATACCCCCACTTAGCACTGCAACTCCCATGTTAAAAAATAGGGATAAAATCTTTACCGCCACGGGCGATTAGCCGCTCAACTAATATCAGAGTGGCGGTAATTTCAAATATTTATATTTTAAAAATACTTTTTTTATTTATTAACTGGAACGCTAATTTCATTTTGATAACTAAACAAGGTCAAATTAATGTTAATACATTTAATTGGCATATGTTTAGGTATCTAAATAAAATTAGTGTTCCAGTTAACAATAATGTCCATTTTTTACTTTCCCGGACCCATCAAAGGGAAAGTAAGGTGAACGAGCAAAAAAAAATCGAGATATCGATGGAAATATCCATCTTGAGGTCCCCCAAGAAGATTGAAACAATACACTTTAGTGCAAAATGTTGTGGTACAAAGTTTTAGAGCATAAAATTCCCTATAACTTTTGTTTTAAACTTTTTCCAGAATTTCCAATAGTTGCGCCACTAGAGGGCGCATAAAAATGTGCATGTAGGTTTTCTCTAGTTTTTCTTGATTTTGAGGACAAATAATACACTTTAGTGTAAAATGTGTTAGTACAAGTTTTAGAGCAAAAAATTCCCTACAATTTTTGTCTTATGCTTTTTTCAGAATTTTCAATGGTTGCGCCACTGGAGGGCGCGTAAATATGTGCATGTAGGTTTTCTCTAGTTTTTCTTGATTTTGAGGACAAACAATGCATTTTAGTGCTAAATTTTCTCGTGAAAAGTTGTAAAGCATCAAGTTTTCTTTAACTTTTATGTTTAACTTTTTATCGAATTCCTCAAAGTTTCGCCGCTAGATGGCGAAAAAAATACACATTTAGGATTTTTTAAAATTGGAGGTAAATTATACTCTTTAGTGCAAAATCTTTGAGTGCAAAGTTGTAAAGCATAAAATTCCCTACAACTATTGTATGATTTTATTAGATCATAATTGTAGCAATGTGATATACAACGTGCGCATGCGCAGATTATGTCATTATTAACATTAAAATATCAATTCGGTAGACGTATTTACCATCGGCTCGCTACTTGTAATGTGTTCCATAAATTAATGTAATGCTTAGTAATTTGTAATTAAAATAATAATAATAAATAACATATTCTCTACGGTCGAGCCGGTAAAGTTCTGGGCTGACACAGCCGATTTTTTAATATATTTTTAGGAAAACAATATATAAATAAATAATAATGCTTTATTCAACAAAGAAAATTACATATCCAAGAAAACAAATTCAAACACAAGTAAATAAATAATAAGAGACAATATCAAAATGGGAATAATAGTTAAAATAATTTATAGTAAATAGTAGTTGTTAATGTATATATTATATTTTCTTAATACAAATACAAAATATTAGTAAGAAAATAGATAAAAATATGGACAATAATTTATGAAAAATAAAAGAAATAAAACAAAACAATGATAGGAAGAATAGTAGAAGTTGAGAAATTACAAGATGAAAAATTTAATATACTTTAATATACAGAAAGTAGAAGAAACAAAGAAAGTAAAGTTAGACATAAAATAGAAATACCAGAAAAAATTGCAATACAAAATATTAAAACTATTGAACAATTAAACAATTATTTGAAAAGAATAGAAATGATTAAGCATTGTATGATATAGGGTAGGCAACCAGTTTATATCAGACATATATGACGTGTTGCCTACCATATATATTATTTAGTTTTTAAAAAATGAATATCAGACCTCGTTCAAGGTTGTTGCCATAACCTAACATTTGATGTACCGGTCTTGAGAATGTAACAAGAAAAATAAAGTTGTTGAAGTATAACTCTGTTAGTTTATTCTTATGAAGATAAAACATGGTGTCAGGTTGGTTTTGACTATAGTGACTAGTGGTTCTTGAAGATTTATAGTTAAGCCGCGCTGTAAAATGGAAAACTATTTTAGACCCCCCGAGCCACTCGGACTAGATGAAAATATTGCCGAAAATTAGCGCTAATTTGAACAAAAATTCAAGGTTTTAACTGCCACAAGCTTGGCTGATAAGCAATATGACAAAAAATTTGCTGTTTTTCTCAATTTGGTTGGAGATGAGGCCCTTGACTTGTATAATACATTTAATATTCCAGCAGCGCAAAAAACTATGGAAAATGTGTTAAAAGCGTTCTCAGACTATTGTTCCCCAAAGAAAAATGTTATTTTCGAACGATTTAAGTTCAACAGTATAGTCCAACAAGAAGGACAAACATTTGACAATTTTCTTACTGAGCTACGCAAAGCAGTGAAAACAACTGAGTATCCAGACTCAGATCAGATGATACGTGACAGGATAGTAAAGTGAGTTCTGCAGGGCCACAGAAGCAAGCAAAACCCAGTTTAAAGCACTTCAAAATGAGACAAGTATTCATGAACTTCGATCATCAAAATCAGTAGACAGTCAACGTATGTTATGCAAATTTTGTGGATACAGCCACGCAAGTGGGAGATGTCCCGCTTGGCAAAAAACATATGCTAGATGTCAAGGACGAAATCATTTTGCCAATGTTTGAAAAGAAAAGAAATTCTAGGGAAAAGCAAGTGGCAGTGGCAATCAAAGTGAAAGAAGAAATGGAAAAGGAAAGAAAGTGATTAAAAAAGTCTATGAAATAGCAAAATGTGTAACACCTGAGTGTAGTGATACCAGTAGCGAAAATGAAAGTGAAGAATATGAGTTTTTTGTCAGCTCGATTGATACAAAAGGTAAAAAGAAAACTGATGATACTATGTGGACCGAGCAGATATTTATTAACAATAGTTTAGTTACGTTTAAAATAGATACAGGTGCAGAAGTCAGTGTTCTGCCAGTTGATGTATTAAAAGAGGTAGCTCCGAATGCTCAAATTTTTAAGTCTAACATTGCATTGATTCCCTATGGTAACTCTAGTGTTCAAATTAAGAGCTTAGGTGAAGTTAAACTTAATTGTTCTACCATACACAAATTCAAATTCCTGTCATTTGTAGTAGTCGAAGCAGATAATCAAGTGCCATTATTGGGACTTAAGGAATGCCTAAAATTAAAATTAATTAAACTAATAGATTCTGTAAAAAAAGAACAGGTTAAGTTTAACAAGCTTGAAGATGTACTTATTAAGTATTCCAAAGTTTTTGAGGGATTGGGAAAATTCCCTGCTCAACACCACATAACATTACAAGAAGGCGCCAAACCACATGTTGGTGCAATCAGGCGGTTGCCAAAAGTGTTACATGATAAGTTAAAAAAAAAGCTATGCGATCTTGAGCAAGAGGAAATTATTAGAAAGGTAGACAAACCTACGGACTGGGTGCACCCGTTGGTCATTGTGGAAAAACCTAATGGTGACCTGCGGCTGTGCCTAGATCCCAAAGAGTTGAATAATGTAATTAAGCGGGAACATTTTCCGATTCCATCTGCTGAGGAAATCACAGCTACCCTCAGTAATAAGCAGTATTTTACAGTACTGGACATGAAAGATGGATATTGGCAGATTGAATTGGACGATGAAAGTTCAGATTTGATGACCTTTTGTACTCCGTTTGGTAGATATCAGTTTACTCGATTGGCTTTTGGAATCTGCTCAGCACCAGAAGTGTTTCAAAAAAAGAATTATGAGGTATTTGGTGATCTCGAAGGGGTTAAAATCTACTTTGATGACTTGATAGTCACTGGGTCTGCTGCGGCTGAGCATGACCAAAACCTAAAACTTGTTTTAGATATAGCGTAAATTATAATTTAAAGTTCAACAAAAGTAAAATACAATTCAAACAAAATAGTGTAAAATATATGGGACAGATATTTACAAAGAATGGCGTTAAAACTAATTTCAAATATATACAAGCTTGCGACGGCGCTTCGGTCGTTGCGGGTCACTTTGGCGCCTTGGTCCAGGTTTCGGATTGCCTCGGGCGCCACCTTCCGTTTAGAGTGTGAAGGCCACTGCACGGGCAGCGTCAGTGGAGAAAGAAATACTCCAGGGGTCGTTATGGTATCGACCAAAATCACTGGCGGCCAGAAGGGCGGTCTTTACTTGCCCTACTAGGTTTAAGTACCTGGGTATTAGCTGCTTAGAAGTTAAAATAGAAACAAATAATAATAAATAAAAACTTTTATTTATTACGAAAATCCGGCGGAGAAAAGGTGTGTAACGGACGATTGACTTGGCGGCGTGGTGTAGTCGGACTGACGGTTCTAGACTCCGGTACAACTTGAACTTGGCTTCAGCTTGACCTATCTCTGAAGGTCGACGGACTGCACTGCTGTTCCAATTGGGACGGCCACAGCAAGTCTGTCTTCTCGCTGCCTCTGCAGCTGCCGACAACGGTATGAATTGCCCTACTCGATACGAACTTCGGCGTCTAAGAAGCAGAGACGAGAGTGTCTCCATCTGCCTGGCGACGGTTCAACTGGTACGACTAGTCTTTTATTCACAATTTTAATTTAATTTTACTCCAGTGCCGTGCGCGATTTAATTTATATATTTTAAATAATACAGAAAAAAGTAACTTTGTTGCAAGCTATTATAGAGATGCCAACTCCGCAATCGAAACAAGATGTTTTAAGATTTTTAGGTATGGTTAAATATGTTGGAAAATTTATACCAAATCTTTCAAAAATATCTGCCCCACTCAGAAATTTAACAAGATAAGATGTTGACTGGGAATGGACTGCAGATTATTAAACTTCATTTGAGAATCTAAAAAATATGTTGACTTGTTCGCCAGTGTTGGCATTCTTTGATAAAAAAAAAAATTGAATTAGAGACCGATGCATCCAAAGGCGGCCTAGGGGCATGCCTTTTGCAAGAAGGTAAGCCCATTGCATTTGCATCAAGGAGTCTAACTAAAACAGAGCAACAAGATGCTCAAATAGAAAAAGAAACTCTGGCTATTTTATTTTTAGCTAAAAAATTTCATTATTTTATTTACGGACTTCCTGTAAAAGTTCACAGTGACCATAAGCTGGAGTCGATTTTTAAAAAAGAGTTACAGATTATTTCGCCTAGAATTTTGAAAATAAGACTAAAACTTTTAAATTACAATTTAACAGTTTCCTATAAGGCAGGCAAGTATATGTACGTATCTGATACGCTTTCAAGAGCTTATTTAAAAAATAAAAATGTTAAGTCTGATTTGGAAATAGAATATGCTGTCCACTCCCTTGTCCACACTTTACCTATGTCAGAAGACAGAAAAAATCAGTTTAGACAAGAAACTAATTGTGACTCGCAATTGAAAATAATCTCAAAATTCATCGCTAATGGTTGGCCAACTCAAAAAAATAAAATTCCAGAATCAGTTCGAATTTTTGAAAAACTTAAAGAACAATTATTCATTTGCAATGACCTAATATTTGTAGAACATAAACTAGTAGTTCCAAAATCTCTAAGAAAAGAAATGTTATCCCTACTACATGAGGGACATTTAGGAATAGAGAAAACTAAAGCACAAGCGCGGAAAATTTTTTATTGGCCAGGTTTAGCAATGGACATTGAGTTATTCATTCAATCATGCAAAATATGTGAAAAGTTTGCTAGAAAAAATCCCAAACAAAATCTGTTGTCATATCCTTTACCAAGTCGACCATGGGAAAGGGTAGCGTCTGATATATTTACATATGCAGGCCAAAGTTATGTTGTTTTGTTTGATGCTTACTCAAATTGGCTTGAGTTACTGACAATTAAAGACAAAAGTGCAGAGAGTGTAATAAACCAAGTAATAACAGTTTTTTCTAGATTTGGGTCACCAGATTTCCTGGTATCTGACAATATACCATATACTAGTGATAAGTTTAAGGTCTTTAGTAAAAACTGGAACTTCACTCTCATTTTTAGAAGCCCAAATTATCCTCGTTCCAATGTATTAGCTGAAAAAGCAGTAGCAATATCAAAAAGCTTAATTAGAAAAACATTGAAATCAGGAAAAAACATAGATATTCAAAGTGCTTTATTAAACTATAGAAATTCACCACTAAAAAATATGATGTACTCCCCATCACAACTTCTAAATAGCAGAAGAATGAAGAGTAAGGTACCAGTTTTAATAAGTTTGTTACAACCTAGTTTGTGTGTGTGAATGTCAAAGATAAAATGCAGCAAGCCAGAGAGTCCAGTGCAGAAATTTATAACAAACCCTCTAAAAAGCTAAAGCCTTTGGAAAAAGGCAGTGATGTCACAGTATATGATCATATAACTAAATATGGGCTCCTGCAAAAGTCTTGGATGTTCATGACACACCTAGATCATATGTACTACAAAATAGTGTCGGTAACACTATCAGAAGAAACAGACAAGATATAAAAGTATCTAAAAACAAATTTAAAATCAAAGCCGGTGTTCATGATCATGATTATGAATCTTCTGATAGTGATGCCCTCACAAGAACCCCATATGTCTCCTAAAAATGTGCCACATCAAGATGTGACTGACAATTTATCAAGCAAAGCCCAACCCGATGATTTAAACAAATCTCAAGGTAATATGACTTCTCGTTCTGGGCCAATTATTAAAAAGCCTGATAAATTAAATTTGTGAATAAGTATTTATTCACTTTACAAAGTTCATTAACATAAAGTCTTGAAAAAGGAGATGTATGATATAGGGTAGGCAACCAGTTTATATCAGACATATATGACGTGTTGCCTACCATATATATTATTTAGTTTTTAGTTTTTAGAAAATGAATATCAGACCTCGTTCAAGGTTGTTGCCACGTTGTCAGCATAACCTAACATTCGATGTACCGGTCTTGAGAATGTTGAGTTGTTGAAGTATAACTCTGTTAGTTTATTCTTATGAAGGTAAAACAAGCATTACAGTAACAATTATAATCATAATAGAACAATACAAAATTTGACAAAACAATACAATATCTACAAAATAATAAGGAAAATAATAGCTGATTAATAGACCAAATCAGAGAAAAAATAATAATGAATATAAATAATAATTTTGATCAATTTTACCTTATCATATGATTGAATTGTTCTTATTGCAATCCACGGCCAGCTGTTTTCTTTGCTTTTGGTGTATGTTATTTTCTCCTTGTAACTTGTATACTTTTCAAAATGTTCTTTGTACAAACACCTACAAATAAACGATACAATTCAACTCTAGTATATTATCTGCAAAAAGCAAGTACATGTTTTATAAAACATATATTATAATACTAAAACACCTTATATTTAATATATATTAATTAATAATATTGATTAAGTACTCATTAATCGAGTTCAACTTACTTTTGGATACAACAATACACTACATTTTTTCCATATCTGCTTGGTTATCGATATGGTCCTCAATTTCTCGATTATTGGATGTGGATGGCTGGTATAAATCTATAAATAATAGAATTGTAACACAACTCAAAATTTTTGTTTTATTGCTGTGAATTACCATCAATGGGGTTTCCTCTAACTAACTGACCAACACAAACATTAAAATTATGTGGAATCAATTCGAAAAAGCTTTAAGCACGCTCAAATAAATTTAATACAACAACGCACTTGTAAACAAAAACATTAAAAATTAAAATGGCCGTTTCACTATTACGTCTCCCATCCTTCTCACCCCAAGTATATACTCTCAGAAAAGTAAACAGACACCTTCAGCGTCCTCACTTCTCTAATTTTCCATTTGTTCTTTTGTTCCCCACTTCTCTGATTTTTAATGTTACGGTCGGTTTAGTAATTGGACAAAAATTGTCTCAAGCAGCTTAGCCAACTATTATCAACGAATCAATACCAACTGTGATTCGATGCCAGCGCCACATGCGATCGGCCGGGGCGAAACACTATGCTCATTTGCCCTATTGTCACAGGGATATTTTCCCAAAATATTCCTATAAAGAAATATTAAAATTAAATATTTAAATCTCGCCTTGTGCAGTTCATTGGTTCATTGGTACCACTGAACGCGTTTGTTTAGTTAATGTAGAAACGTATTAGAACTGCACAAGGCTAATACCTGAATGGAGGAATAACAATATGATATATAAATACGACAGGTATTGTTGGGAGGAAGTCAGTCAAGAAAGTCTTTTAGACTTTACTATTGACTGTCGGCCCTCTGCCGACAGTTTGAGTAACCGACCCTAGTGACATGTCTCCTTAAAGTCTCCGTTAGTGTAGTGTTAAGTTAGTATGGTCAGAATATTTATTTGTATATATTAGTTAGGTATTTATTTGAGTGTTTGGTTTTTTATCTTATTGTTGTTATATATTTTAATGTTAATTATATATTTATTGCTCTACCACCTGTTTAATATATCCACCCCCTCTTAATATCGTGACACTATACCAGTTGCACTGGGCTCCGTTCAGATTTACGTCCAGAGTGCACACCGAACGTCAAATTTCGTTCGGATTTAGAGGGCGTTTTGTCCGAGTGTACATACTTTTGCGTTCATATTTATCGTCTAGACGACAACTTTTCATCCCAGTGAATACTTGGAGAAAATTGATCCGACATGCGCAGTTTGAGCACAAGTCAATGTTTTTAAATGGAATGAGCGTCTTTCTAACCTCACAAATATCATAAAATTGGCAGTTGCCTTATTAAATAAATAAATGAAATAAATTAAAATCTGATTAAAATTGATTCAGACTCTACCAAAATTTTATTATCTTGTTCAAGATGATGAAAACAATTTAATAAGAACAAAAATAATTTGGTATTATTACAAAGGTAGGTGAGATTATGTAAACTTGATTTTCATAAGCTGGACGTATTAATCGAAAATTTTCTCTAAATTCCATTGCGGTGAAGTTAGAGATGGTTTGAATGAAATTTTCCACTCTTGATTACTTCGATTTATCCTGTTTTTCATTCTATATATTTGCAATCTCTTACAATTTCTTCTTCACTAGAACTTGATTCCGAAAATAAATAATAGCTTAAATAATCACGCCCCAGTCGTTCATATTTACAAGACAAATCCTATAAGAGGTCACAACATCCTGTGCACCTATTCCTGAAAATGAGGGAGTAGAAATTAAAATAGAAATAGGCGTGGCTCCCTGAAATGTAAAATAACCCTATTCTTGAAATATTTCGATGGAAATATGTGGGACTTTTATTCTCCCAGGGAGTATAAAATTTCTATTGGTCATTAGCGAGTGAAATTTGTAGGGAGTAGAAATTTATTTGAAACATTAACCTAACTACTTAATCTGTCGGTCCGATTTATTTTGTTTGTATTTCGTGTCTTTATTTTTACGAGTTTTGCTGGGAAGTTTACTAATATAAAGGATAATATTAATGAATTATTGATATGAAATATTCTCATGAATGACGATGTGGAGGAATCTATGGAGGAGGTTGAAATAGGAAGAGTTCATAATACTTTCCTCCAAGCTTCCCAGGTTTTATTGGCTCCCTCAGGACCTCAATTCTTGAAAACGGGGGAGTAGAATGCTCTCCGAGGAGTGGTCCCTGCTTTTTTTCTACTCCCTTGTTTGAAAACTAGAAGTCTATATTCTTGAACACAAGGGAGGGAGCAAAATGATTGCTCCTTACGTGTTCTCACTGAGCAGTGTTGCCAAAAGCTTTAACCAATCAGAAACGACTATTTTGTGACATTTGACAAATTGTAAGATAACCTAATTTATTTAATATTTGGTTTGGGATCGGTTTGTTTTAAAAGTTTTTGATTAATTATTATGGAAAATAAAAAATCACTTTCAATAACCCCTACCCAAAAAGAAGTATTAACTGAATATATCTCCCAAAGACCGGAGATGTATATGGGTCGGTTCACACCAACATATACTAGAGAAATTATGAACAACAATTGGAGGGAAGTAACAAATATTTTAAATAGTATTCCGAAAGGACCAGCGAAAGATTGGAGACAGTGGAGAAAAGTTAGTTATCTGGCATGAAAATTATAACAAAACATGACTGTTGCACTTTATACGATTATTCTGTTGTCATTAATTCAATAATTTAAACTCGAATTTGTAAATACTATGTCTGTGTAACATTAATGAATTCCTATGTCGGTCAGTGAAGTAAATGCAAGATGTTAATATACTTGTTGTTTCAGACATGGGTTGACATAAAAAAAAATACCAAATCAAGGGCAATAAAAGCTAAAAATCATGCAAGGTGTACTGGTGGTGGCCCTTCATTACCACCAAACCCTGAAGACGATATTGATCAAAAAATATTAAATATCATACCCTCAGTAAATATCAGAGGAGATGAAAATATTCAAGAATCCATTGTTTCTTTCCTGGAAGACGAGGATGTAGTGACATATGTAAGTAAAATATTATTTAAGGTTTACCATAATTTCCCATTGTATTTGGAATACAGTTTATTGCCTACAGGATGCTATTCAACTATTGTTTTTAGGACGGAGTAAATTGTGATATGGAAAATAAGAATACCAACATTATTATCAGTGAACAGAGACAAAGTGATCATATATACTGTGCTAATAATGAAGTTGAAAAAATCCAAGAGAAGACTGCCACAACATCTTATAGTCACATTGTCGAGACACAGTCCAGCCCGATTGTTAAAAAAAAAATAGAATTAACAAATCACAGCGCTTGGAACAATCTCTTAAAACAAATTCAAAGTTTATTGACATAAACCAGGAAAAGTTTAAAAGTGACAAACTTCATCAGGAGAAAAAAATCTATATAATGGAAACTAAAATAAACAATAAAAAAGCTTATCAAGAAAGGAAAGCATCTGCTTTAGAAAACATTGCAAGTAGTTTGGCAAAAATTGCTGACAAGTTCACAAAAACGAAATTTTAGTTTTTTATATAGTTTTATTCATTTTTGTTAAGAATTTTGTATTTTTTATAACAAAAATTAAATTTTTTCAATACCCCCAATTTTTATTAAGATTGATAAAAGGTTTGTTTTTATTCAGGATACAAAACGTAGACCAAAGATGTGAAACATGATTGAAATAGTAATTCTGTTGACTTTGTATGACTAGGCCTGTCCCAGATGTTCATTAAATAAATAAGAAGAATGGTAATAAAAATATATGTATGTAAAATGTATTATAAAAAGTGGTTATTAATAATATTCTGTCTTAATTCTCTTGCTGCAAGTAAATCTGGATTGACCCTTCCATTAGGTCTTTGTTGCCCAGCCAAAGGCCTTGGTGCATAAATTCCATAATCAACTTGGTCTCCTTGCTCCTCTTCTTGTGGCTCAGGTACGTCAGCTTCTATACACATGTTGTGTAAAACAACACATGCATTAACAATACTAGCTGCAACTGTTGGAGAATAGTGCAAGACACGGTGTTTCAATAGGCAACGGAAACCGATTTTTTAAAACACCATTACAGCGTTCACTTCTAATGCTACGAAATCTTTGGTTGAATCTTTCTTCTTCAACAGTTTCTGGGTGAGGAATGGGCGTCAATATCCATGGCCTTGTAGGATAACCTGTAGAATTTAAAATATAACCTTTTGACATTGAAAAGAGTAGAATTAACAAAGTCTTATTTTTTCAAATGTAATAAATAAGTTGCATAAATTGCATATATAATATTTTATCATCTTTTTCAGTACACTGTCACATATCTACAAAAAAATGTGGTAATAACTCATTTTTTTTTTAATAAATATTTCATTACCAACTGAACATTAAGTGAATGATAATTTTTTCTATTGACATAGGCTCTCTCTGGCTGTTCTACATTGAGTATTTTGGGTGAAACAATTGCTACATGGGTACAATCAATAATCCCAACTATTCCAGGAAATTGATATTTTTGATAAAAACTAAAAAAAAGTACAGTTTATTGAAATACGATCCATCAATTTATTATATTTTTTACAATCAATTCCAAAAATAAATTAGTATTACAAATGTTAATGGTTAAAAGCATGTCTATATTGTGAACTGGATATACCTACTCACCTTCTTCTCATGTTCTCCAATTCTTCCATGTTTCCTGGAAAATGAACCCACCGATTAAATATTAGAGGAGAGTTTAAAATGTTACATATTTCATTCAAGCTACGGCTCACACTAGCTTGGCTTATTCCAATAAAATAATTAGAACCGGTGATTTCTTGATAACTACCAGTTCCCAAGAACCTCAATGTGGATAAAACCTAAAACAATAATTAGGTTTATAATAAAAAAATAGGTTTAGGTCATAAAGATGTTTGATTTACCTTTAATTCTACAGTAAGAGCCGAGGCTCTAGTTGGTGGTTCCACGAAAGGATTAATAATATTAATAAGTTGCCTGGCTAAATCTTTATTTAATCGAAACATTTTATAAATTTTTCATCAGACAAATCAAACGGGTTTTGTTTTGGAAGTACAACCACACCTATGTTATTTTGTATTTCCGCATCCTCAATATCCTCATTAATTTGATCCCATATTATTGCATTCACCATGTCCATATTTAAAGTAAAATATAAGTTAGATAACCAAGTATGCTAATGTAACCGTCAACACATTCAAGAAAGAATTAATTGATTACTGATGAATCACATGATGGGAAGGGAGCCAATCATAACAGTTCCCTCTTTTCTTCTCTTACAAATACCAAGAGATGTATTACCGCTCCTCGGGGGAACGCTGTTCTACTGTCATTCGGTTCAAGAATAGAGTTTTTAGTTCGAGGCCGCAGACACGCCTGTTTTCTCTCAATCGTTCTACTCCCCGGTTTTCAAGAATCGAGGCCCAGGCATACAATTTAAAATTGTGGCCAGCTCAGACAAGAGGGCTTGGCGCTGAGCCCGGTGAATGTGGGGGTAAATGTGCCCGAATACATCTGTGGTCGTTGCGAAATGTAATCGACCAGCATTTCTTTTTGTGTTTTGTTAATGTTTTTTTTTTAATACGACACCGGTCCATATCTAATACATTACAGTTATGTCAAAGAATACGATAGGTCTTATGTCACATGGCTGTTAGACATTGCTGCGATTGGATAAAATTGAATTTCAACACTTGGCAACTATGTGTGTATTTTCACTCACTCCTTTTTTTCAAGAATAAGGTATTTTTGTACCGAGAGAAAAAGCTGGGAGTAGAAAAAGTAGGGAGCTACTTTGGGAGTAACTTTTCTCTTGATTTCAAGAATAGGTACACTGGGTGTAAAACGCACTTTAAATTATCTAGAACCAGCAGCCGGATTCTCTTTGCTATCGAGTAACTCGATACGAATCTGACGATAAGAAAGTCATTTACGAAGGACAAATCGTATCGTCTTGATTATATTCTGAAGTGCCTTCGTATACAAATCGCTGCAGTCGATCGTAGCATTCATAGCTTAAGTATTAAGAGCAATTTGCACCGATCGACATCTAAGCTTGGTTTTTTAAAAGTCGCTTAAATATTTAAGTGAAGTTTATTTTTCAAACCATTGCACCACACGTTTTTAAAGCGAGCTTTCTTAAGCGAGTACAAGCGAACTATTTATGGTAATTTTGTTTATTTACAGTTGTGACCACTGTTGTAACTTACTTCATAACAAAAATTCTAACCTAACAAAAATTCAAAAACAGTGAGTGGATGTGAAAATATAATACATTTTATGTCGTATGCCTTATTTCTGTAATCTGCATGTTTCAAAATGAGTGAAAAACGTTAGCGAAGCACTAATTTTTAAAATGAAGAGAAAACAACTATATTAAATATAATAACAAAATATGGAAACATAACTGAAAATAAAAAAACAGACGCTGTTTCCACAATGGAAAAAAATAAGTTTTGGCAAAAAATTGCTACCCAATTTAACGCCATTGTACCCGATAATGTTCATAGAGATGCCTCGGTGATTAAAACATTTTATGAAAATAAAAAAAAACAAGTAAGAAAAACTGTGGCACTTCAGAAAATTTATCTCGGAAAACCGAAATTAATTATTTCAAGAACATCGAAATCATCTTCAAAAATATCATCTAAATTCATTTTGTATTTTTAATACAAAAGATCTAGTATAAAAAAATCTGATGTGGCCAGCACATGACCTCTCGCCATTTTTGAATCAAAAATTTACAGGTTGACACAAAAAAGTATGAAAAAAAATTATTTTTTTGTAAATCTGGCAACAATGGCAAAAGTTTCAAAAATTTTAATGAGATGAAAATTAACTATAGGGTATACAAAATATATGTGTAAAACTTTATTGCCGTTTTGTATAATAATGGCGTCATCACCCATAGCAACTGCCACTTCCGGTTGTCCGATTGGCACCAAAATCTAATCAGATCTAATCTAGGGTATCAGAAACCTGTATGCAAAATTTCAAATTTTTTTATTCAGTAGTTTTTGAGTTATCGTTACTACAACATCCATCCAAACACACACACACACACACACTAACACACACACACACTAACACACACACACACACAGACATCATCGCGAAAATATTAAAATCGTATTCTAGGGACCCTAAAACATGTTTATCCATTGAAAACTCACTACCCAATTTTTAGCATGATTCCTATACCTCTCTTACCTGAAGGGCGAGAGGTAAAAATTACTAAAGATTATAACAACGTCACACAAACATCAAGAAGTAACAACACTATAGAAAATTTGTTTTTTGGATCAAATGGCTGGAAACGATAAAAGTTTGGTTATGAAATAAGGCTTTATAAATTAAACCTTCAATTTTGACGGTTTAACTTAAACTTTGCTTAGACCACTTTAAACCAAGTTTGTCTAGCTGTACAAATGAATTTTTATTTAAAGCGATGCTTACTCCAAAGCTGGATTTAAATTTAGTCGGTGCAAATGGCCCTAAATGCGTTAATTTTTTTAGACAAGTCTTTGTTATTGTTGATTTTGTGTTTGGTAAGAGTTTATTATTCATTTTTTGTGGTAATTAAAATAAAGTTAAAAAATAAATTTTACATATTATTTTCAGGTTACACAATAGGTTTTATTTATTTTTTTGAAAAAATATTTAATGTTTGCAGCACAATTTAATTTTGCTTTTAGAAAATCGGCAATTTCGTAACAAAACTAAAAAAATCTCCTAATGTGTCTTCTTAACCTTGAAACATGCCTTAAAATAATTTGAAATATTGATCAAAATTAACACCAACTTTGAAAACAATGTTTTATTAATATTAAAATTATGTTCCTTACATGGCGTCACCAATTATATTAGAATAAAATAAAATACAGAATGCATCATGGCATCTATAAATCTTAATAAAAATAGCCATCAGTGTGTTAAAAAAGGATAAATAGATAAAAATGGTGGAAACGAGACCTCCAGAGGTACCGAGTAAAATTGACAGTTCTAGACGAAATCACGTGACTTCTAATTCGATTCGATAGGAATGAGAATCACACCATCTAGGAAAAATGGCGTAAACGATTCGGATCGGACGATACGATACCAAAGAGAATCCGCCTGCTGAGAAAAAAATTAAAGTTGATCCGCAGTGTTGCCAAAACCAACGTCTGGTCGCTACTAGTTCGGAGCCAATCCTGAACTATTTCGGAGCTAATCCTGAACTATTTCAGAACACATAGGATTACAAAAGGACAAGTTATTTGCGCATGTCCTATTCTGAATTAATTCTGGATTTTATCTACCGCGAACGCATTATTAATCTTTATGAGTGCAATCTTGGAGTCAGATGTTCAACAAGCTATTTTAAAACTAAATCATTCTTCTTGCATTGATTTTTATAACGTTAACAGCAGAATGATTAAAGAATCTATGAAATGCTTGGTAAAACCTCTTAGGGTGGGTTGTATAAAACTCAGTTACCGGTAAATCCAAGTTTAACTACTCAAAACGAGTTGTATAAAAGGCGTTTACCGTAAAACCCCGTTTAAGATAGTCAGTTTACCAAACGCCCAAAAATGAACGTTTAGGAGTTAACGATGCTATTATAACCTAAAAATTAGCTGTCAAAAGGTTTAGGAGCTGCGGTTTTTAAAGATTTTTATTATTTTTTTCCATACTTAAAATGGATTTAACAGATGATGAAGATTTCAACGATGTATTTACATCCTCGAAATCCCAGGACTTTTAGAATGAGAACCAACCACTTTACTGAGTGGAGTGAAGAGGAATTTAGGTGTAGGTTTCGGTTATCGAAAGCAATTGAACATATTCTGGAAGAACTTTCTCCGGTATTAGTTTCGGTAACAGAGAGGTTAGTAGGTTTTTTGTTGTATCGAAAGAAGTTTTATTTAACAAAACATTTCTAGGAATAAAGCATTGATGGTATCTGAAAAAATTCTCCTAACGTTAAGATTTTTGACCACAGGCTCAATTTTACAAGTTGTTGGTGACTTTTGTGGCATTGATAAGTCCATTGGCCACAATTTGTGATGATACCACGCTTTATTTTTTCCTGGTTGGAAATGGCATCAGTCCTTTGCACTCAATTTTATTGAAATATTTTTGAACTATTTCAACAAGAAGCCTCTCTTACTTAGCAGAAAAATTAGGAGACCTTGTTCATTATTTTTTATTTACTTTTACCGTTTTCGAAACCGGCAATATACACCCAGTTTTCAGACTGCAGACCATAGAGAAAGTATAAATACTGGGCTCCGTTCAGATTTACGTCCAGAGTGCACACCGAACGTCAAATTTCGTTCGGATTTAGAGGGCGTTTTGTCCGAGTGTACATACTTTTGCGTTCATATTTATATCGTCCAGACGACAACTTTTTACCCCAGTGAATACTTGGAAGAAATTCATCCGACATGCGCAGTTTGAGCACAAGTCAATGTTTTTAAATGGAATGAACAAATATCACAAAATTGGCAATTGCCTTATTAAATAAATAAGTGAAATAAATTAAAATCTGATTAAAATGGATTCAGACTACCAAATTTTTATTATCTTGTTCAAGATGATGAAAACAATTTAACAATAAACAAAAATAATTTGGTATTATTACAAAGGTAGGTGAGATTATGTAAACTTGATTTTCATAAGCTGGACGTTTTAATCGAAAATATTCTCTAAATTCCATTGAAATTTTCCATTCTTGCTTGATTTCTTCTATTTATCCTGTTTCTCATTCTATATATTTGCAATCTCTTACAATTTCTTGGTCGCTAGAATTTGATTCAGAAAAATAAATAATAGCTTACATAAACACCCCAGAGTCGTTCATATTTGCAAGACAATTCGTACAAGACGTCACAACATCCTGGGTGTAAAACGCACTTTAAATCTGAACGCAGCCCTGTAGACTTGCTGAGACAGCATATTATAGAACCAGTAGAAACAGAAACAGACTATTTTTCTTTTAGTGTTAGGTTATATTCTTGACAGTTCAATGCCATTTGAACTATTTTTGCGTTGCCAACCTTATAAAAACAGCAGTTAACAAAACGGCTGCCGAAAAGTTTTATACAACAGGTAGATTTTTGACTGGCCAATTAAAATAAAACGACTGTTAACCAAACTCCAGTTAATACAATTTTTATACAACCCGCCCTCACTAACTTATTTAACAAATGTATCGAAGAAGGATACTGGCCAGACTCCTTCAAAATTAGCAAGATTATACCTCTGCATAAGAAGGGAAATGTGGAAAATCCAGATAATTACAGACCGGTAGCAATTTTACCTATTCTAAATAAGATATTCGAGATTATCATAAAGGAAAAGCTGACTTCATACTTTGAGATGAAGTCTCTTTTAACTGAATTCTAATTCGGATTTCGGAAGAATAAATCCACTATTCGAGCTTTGATTAGTCTTTTGGATGAGATAATAGAGAATCTAAATGGCGGTCTTAGCACAGTAGCAACTATGTGCCATTTAACTAAAGCATTCGATTGTGTTCCCACAAATCTTCTCTTAAATAAATTAGAGTTTTATGGCATCAGAGGTAGAGAATTGCAGCTATTTCATTCGTACCTTAATAATAGAACACAGTATGCAGTACACGGAGACAAGAAATCTAGTCTTAAGTCAATTAACAATGGGGTGCCGCAAGGTGCAATTTTAGGACCTATCTTATTTATTATATATGTGAATGATCTCCCGGGTGCTATAGATAAAGTCTGTGTACTCTTTGCCGAGGATACTACTTTCTTGACTGATGGTAATCAATCGGATGGTGACAAGCAAGTAAGTGAATGGTTTTCTACTAACAAATTAAAACTTAGCGACAATAAAACCAATAATTTATTAATAAGTTCGGATAAATGGGCTACGAAATCAAAGCCTGTGAAATTATTAGGTATATACTTGGACACATAGAGTTTGTTTAACCATCCTTTGCCGTTACGTCATAATCGGTGACGTATTCTGTTGTTTTACGTTTGTCGTATATTATGTGAATGTCATTTTACACATAACCTCAAAATTAAAATATAACTACTGACATATGTTAAGGATTGTTTTCAATGACCCATGTTAAGGTGTGTTTGTATTAATAAATTGGTAATGCCGAAAATTGTATTTTGCTTTATGGGTTGCGTACATTTTTACATAATTTAGTAATTTTTTTAACTTGAAACCTCCTTTTTTTAACTGATTTGTTTCAAATTTCTAGTTTGGGGATATAACTATTCATGTTTTTAAAAATTGTAAAGTAATTATTGTCTGTGAAATTGTGAGGAATACTTTCGTAAGTATTCCTAAAAAATGAAAATAAAAACACATGTATTGGAGAAAACAGGCAATAAATAAATTTATTTCTGAAAAACTCATAATACAAATAGGAAAAAGAAACGAAAAACGGATAAGACACGTAAACTAAAATAGCATGTAATGAAATAAAATGCAAAATCTAAGCTTCATCACTGACAAAATCATCTTCATCATCACTCTAGGAGTCCGATTCACTCAGATCTATGATAACAGGAAGAAAATGAGATTCATCAATGTATTTTTCTTTTCCCAGTCATTATTGATTAACTGATTTAAATGCCTGAAATAGTGCTTCCATGAAACATATCCAGCATGAACTTTGATTTTGTAGTCTTTATCTGTTTCTGTTCCACTAGTAACTGTTTCTTGAACGGTTCTAATAGATATGTCTAGAGCATCAGCAACATGCTATAAAATTTAATAAAATCAAATCAATAAATGCTTACATTTTGCATAATACAGCTAGATATTTACGTTGTAGACTGCATTTAATGGTAAAAGCGGTTTTCCAGCATATCTTTCTCTTGAAAAGTAATTAATCAACTTCAAAATTAAAGTTTGCTCTTTCTCATTATACCGGGAACACATTTTGACAATGAACAATTAATTGAAAAAGGCGAAAATAATCAAAAATACTCAATACAAATCAAAATATGACAACTTAACTGTCAAAAGTAATAAATAATCTGAATTAGTTAAGAAATACGTCAATGACGTCATAATTCCGTCTCATCCATTTCACGATGGAGAGATCGAGATGGATAATGTATGACGCAACGGCAAAGGATGGTTAAACAAACTCTACCTAAACTGGATAGAGTTTGTTTAACCATCCTTTGCCGTTACGTCATAATCGGTGACGTATTCTGCTCTTTTACGTTTGTCGTATATAATTTGAATATCATTTTACACATAACCTCAAAATTAAAGGATAACTAATGACATATGTTAAGGATTGTTTTCAATAACCCATGTTAAGGTGTGTTTGTATTAATAAATTGGTAATGCCGAAAATTGTATTTTGCTTTATGGGTTGCGTACATTTTTACATAATTTAGTAATTTTTTTTAACTTGAAACCTTTTTTTAACAGATTTGTTTCAAATTTCTAGTTTGGGGATATAACTATTCATATTTTTAAAAATTGTATAGTAATTATTGTCTGTGTCATTGTGAGAAATGCTTTCGTAAGTATTCCTAAAAAATGAAAATAAAAACACATGTATTGGAGAAAACAGGCAATAAATAAATTTATATCTGAAAAAACTCCCAATACAAATAGGAAAAAGCAACGAAAAAACGGATAAGAAACGTAAACTAAAATAGCATGTAATGAAATAAAATGCGAAATCTAAGCTTCATCACTGACAAAATCATCTTCATCATCACTCTGAGAGTCCAAATCACTCAGATCTATGATAACAGGAAGAAAATGATCAATGTATTTTTCTTTTTCCCAGTCATTATTGATTAATTGATTTGTGTGCCTGAAATAGTGTTTCCATGAAACATGTCAAGCATGAAATTTGATTTTGTAGTCTATCTGTTTCTATTCCACTAGTAACTGTTTTTTGAACGGTTCTAATAGATATGTCTAGAACATCAGCAACATGCTATAAAATTTAATAAAATCAAATCAATAAATGCGTACATTTTGCATAATACAGCTAGATACTTACATTGTAGACTACATTTAACGGTAAAAGCGGTTTTCCAGCATATCTTTCTCTTGAAAAGTAATTAATCAACTTCAAAATTAAACTTTGCCCTTTCTTATTATACCGGGAAGGCATTTTGACAATGAAAAATTAATTGAAAAGGGCGAAAATAATCAAAAATACTAATACAAATCAAAATATGACAACTTAACTGTCAAAAGTAATAAATAATCTGAATTAGTTAAGAAATACGTCAATGACGTCATAATTCCGTCTCATCCATTTCATGATGGAGAGGTCGAGATGGATAATCTATGACGCAACGGCAAAGGATGGTTAAACAAACTCTACCTCACATTGATTACCTCAGCTCTAAACTAGCATCACAAATATTTGTTATCCGCCAGCTAAAGTCGTGTTTACCATCTTATCTGCTCAGAACAGTATACTTTTCTTTAATTCACAGTCTTATAACATATGGAATTAGGCTATGGGGAAACTCCACGAATGCATATAAAGTATTTATCCTTCAGAAGGCTGCAATACGACTTGTTGATAACGCTCCCTTTAATACACCATGTCAACCAATATTTAAGAAATTGAGAATATTACCTCTCCCTTCTTTATATATTTTCGAAACATTGCTGGAAACACATAAAAATCAACATAAGCTAGAATAGCATGAAAATGTGCATAACTATAACACTCGATTTTGTCAAAATATAATCATAAAAAATTCTAGATTGAAAAGTACGAAAATCAACACTTTAGATGTATCTCTCTTAAATATCTTTTGTAACTACTTTCGTCACATTAACATTGCAAATATGTCAAATAATCAATTTAAAACGTTCACTACAGACTTTTTATTAACTATTGCTTTTACAACGATAATGAGTTCCTACAAGAACTAAAATAATACATGTACCGAAATAGAAAATTTAGGACTGGTTTTATATATTTTATATTTCTTATTTTATCTTGATTTAAACTATTTTTATTTAATTTGTGTTCGTATTACTTTGTTCTTTTACTATACTACTGATTACAATTTTATTTAAATATTAATTCAGTGTAACATTTGTTTATATAAGTATATCTCGACGTCATAATTAATGTATGAATATTTTTTATTCTATGTAGACGCAACAGGTGTCATGATATTTTGTATTTATTGTAAAATTATTGTAACCATTTATTATATTATGACTTTAAACGTACCCTGTATGTATAGTGGTCAATAAACGCTTTCTTTTCTTTTCTTTTTTCATAACCTAAATAAACAAATTAATGAATTTTAAATTCTCACGCGGCTTTAAGACGCAATACACAATACACTCTGATTAATTTATTTATTTGGTTGTATTGTATTCACGTACACAATATATCTTATTTAATCTAGAACCAATGATTTTTAGCAAATTTTGGAATGTATTGCATGCAAGACATTCTTAGGTAGTTAATACTTCTCCTGATCTGTCAACCTCATTTCTTGTAACAAGTTGTGGAAAGCACCTTGTGTTTTTCGATGTTTAAACAAATCCCTAACCCAAAATCTTTTTCTTTTTTTTTCTTTTTTTACTTTTATTTTTATTTGTCCATAAAAGCGACAAAAGCAAGATATTATTGATTCGACGCTTTGTTTGAATTTGAAGTTCCATTAATCGACGAATGTTAAAACGCAAACCGAATAATTATTTTTATCCAATTTTGACACATTAAAATGACTATTAATTCCATAACAACAGTAACAAATAAAGTTTTATTCACTAGCAACTAAAAGAGTGAGTTAAAAATTTTTTTAAGTCACTAGTGACTTAAAAAACTAGTTAACTTAATAATGTACCTATATTACTGTCAACAGCCCTCGTTAACTCCCTTAACCTGCTTTTTGTGTCGCCATTGGCAAAAAAGCATATACCCCTTCTCGTACAATTATTTAGATTTATTGGGTACTATTTCTGCTATAGCCTCATTTGCTGCATTTAATACTTCTTCTGGAACAAGTTCACGAAATCTAATATATCCATGTTTCCAAAATTTTAAACGAAAATTAACTCTTTTGCCGATGTTTTATATCGTAGATTTTAGTCAATAACAGTAATATTCAACTAACTATAAACAGAGTCAAAGAATACATATATAACAAGAAGCGAAGGCCGGCGAAAATTCTTTGATGTTGGAAGGGCAAAACTTTTTGTGACAGGTGACGGATAACTAATACAACAGCAAAGTTCGGCTTCATTACTCTTTTCACTCGTTTTACCCCGCTCTTGATCTATCCGTTCGGGAACTGACAAAAATTCATTTAAATTCATTTTATATATATGTTTAGAAAAAAAAGTAATATTTACAATAAAATAATATAAAATAAAGCAAATGAACAAACAATCCGCACTTTATTCAAAAATATTGCACCTTTAGACGGAATTGACATTGACGTATAACTAATATAACTCGCACATACGAGTACAAATTTCGGTCCATGCATATACCGTAGCCTTCCCTTCTTTATCGTGCCGGAACGGAATGTCTACACATACATGCATACATACATACATACATACATACATACATACATACATACATACATACATACATACATACATACATACATACATACATATATACGTACAGCGATCCGTTCAACCCCCAACTCGATACAGATTGATCCCTTTGACCCCATTTGTGCCTTTTGAACCCCGGGGTTCAAATATCACTTAGTTTTTAACGGTTCTTTTGGACCCTTGGGAGCTAAAGGGATCATTAAATGACAAAATAGCATTTAAGCTGGTGGTTAAAGGGATCGAACGGTAGACAAAGCCTAAAGTAGTCAAAGGGATCAATAGAATAATTTCAACCGGGGCTTAAACAGCTAACAGCAGTTTGAACCCCTATCTTAATTTACCCACCATTTCTTTTTTTATTCCAAATTTTTATTAGTCGAAAACCTTTTTAGTCTTATTTTTACGATATTTTAAATCATATCAAAATTAAAGAGTAATATGTTTTATTTCTTCGACGAAAATTCAAATTTTATATTTTAATTAGATTTGATTCGCTTTCTATGTCAAATGGAAAAATGTTTGATACAACTAGTTCTCGCCTATGTATGTTACATCTTATTATTAAAATAAATTCAAAATTAGCTTCTTGCATATCTAGACACGATGACGAATAAGTTTTCAACAACAATAAAATTCCCTACAACCGTAACAAAAAAAACAAAGAAGGATATGTCCATAATCCTATATCTCGTCGGCATCTTAGAGTCGCCATCTTGAACTTATTATTGTTGCCAAAAATTTTATAATCTCCGGCCCAAAAACCAACACTAATCATAAATCTCGTCCGCTAATTTGGAGACGCGATCTTAAATTTATTAATTTTGATGAGAAATTCATAATTTCTGACACCAAGAACACGCTATATACCAATGTTTAACATAATCTGTTAATAATCTTAAATCTCGTTCTCCATTTTGGAGTTGCCGTGCTAAATTTATTAATTTTGATAAGAAATCCATAATTTAAGATGATAATAACCCCCATGTACCAATTTTGAATAGAATCTGTGTATAAGTCACCATCTTACATTTGTTCATTTTAACACGAAATTCATAATCTCCGATCCCAGTAACCCCCACATGCCAACTGAATAGGTCAATAAGCATAAATCTCATCCACCATTTTGAGTCGCCATCTTGAAATCTTTAATTTTACCCATAAATTTAAAATCTCCGACACCAAAAACCCCCACATACCGATTTTGAAAAGAATCTGTCAATTATCATAAATCTCGTCTTCCACCTTAGAGTCACCATCTCGAATTTATTAATTTTGACAAGATATTCATAATCTCTGGCCTAAAAAACCCCAAATATCAATTTTGAAAATAATCAGTTAATAATCAAATCTCGTACGCCATCTTGAATTTATTCATAATCTCCGACCCCAGTAACCCCCACATAAAAATTTTGAAAAGAATCGGTTAATAATCAAAAATCTCGACCGCCATCTTCAGTCGCCATCTTGAGTTCATTAATTTTGACAAGAAATTCATAATATCCGACCCCAGTAACCCCTACATACCAATTTTGAAAAGAATCTGTTAATAATCATAAACCTCGTCCGCCATCTTCAGTCGTCATCTTCAATTTATTAAATTTGACAAGAAATTCATAATCTCCGACCCCAGTAACCCCCACATACCAATTTTAAAAAAAATCTGTTAATAACCATAAATTTCGTCCGCCATCTTTAGTCGCCATCTTGGATTTATTAATTTTGACAAGAAATTCATAATCTCCGACCCCAGTAACCCCCACATACCTATTTTGAAATGAATCGATTATTAATCATAAATCTCGTCCGCCATCTTCAGTCGCCATCTTGAGTTTATTAATTTTGACAATAAATTCATAATCTCCGACCCCAGTATCCCCAACATACCAATTTTGAAAAGAATCTGTTAATAATGATAAATCTCGTACCGCCATCTTCAGTCGCCATCTTGAATTTATTAATATTGAGAAGAAATTCATAATCTCCGACCCCAATGACCACCACATACCAATTTTGAAAAGAATCTGTTAACAATCATAAACCTCGTCCGCCATCTTCAGTCGTCATCTTCAATTTATTAAATTTGACAAGAAATTCATAATCTCCGACCCCAGTAACCCCCACATACCAATTTAAAAAAAAAACCTGTTAATAACCATAAATTTCGTCCGCCATCTTTAGTCGCCATCCTGGATTTATTAATTTTGACAAGAAATTCATAATCTCCGACCCCAGTAACCCCCACATAATAATTTTGTAAAGAATCGGTTAATAATCAAAAATCTCGTCCGCCATCTTCAGTTGCCATCTTGAATTTATTAATTTTGAGAAGAAATTCATAATCTCCGACCCCAATGACCCCCACATACCAATTTTGAAAAGAATCTGTTATTAATCATAAATCTCGTCCGCCATATTCAGTCGCCATCTTGAATTTATTAATTTTGACAAGAAATTCATAATCTCCGACCCAAGAACCCCCACATACCAATTTTGAAAAGAATCTGTTAATAATCATAAATCTCGTCCGCCATCTTTAGTCGCCATCTTGAATTAATTAATTTTGATAATAAATTCATAATCTCTGATTTTAAAAACCCCTACATACAAATTTCGAAAAGAATCTGTGAATAATCGTAAATTTGGTCCACCACCTTAGAGTTGCCATCTTGATTTTATTAATTTTTACAAAAAAAATTCATAATCTCTGACATCAAAAACACCCTATATACCAATTTTGAAACTAATCAGTCATCTTGGGGTCGCCATTTTGAATTTATTTTAATCAATTCGTCTGGGGATGTTTATCAAAGATACTGGAGCAGCGCCGGACTTAATAATTCGACAATATTATAGAAAATCATTGTACAATAAAAAAATACTATAACTCAAATTCTCATAAACCAAATTTTATAGTTTTCGTGCTGATTTAGCGGGCCATAAAATTGGTCCGCTTGATCTATCCAGTTCTAGAGTTTGTTTAACCATCCTTTGCCGTTACGTCATAATCGGTGACGTATTCTGCTGTTTTACGTTTGTCGTATATTATTTGAATGTTATTTTACACATAACCTCAAAATTAAAATATAACTAATGACATATGTTAAGGATTGTTTTCAACGACCCATGTTAAGGTGTGTTTGTATTAATAAATTGGTAATGCCGAAAATTGTGTTTTGCTTTATGCGTTCAAATTTATAGTTTGGGGATGTTTAACATCCCTGAGCGTGATTAAATGGCGAATTATACATATAATATATATTAAAAATATATTATACATATAACTATATTTTTGGGGTGAACCCGAAGTTTATTTAAAATTAGATAGAATATCTACTCATATTTTTAAAAATTGTACAGTAATTTTTGTCTGTGTCATATTGTGAGAAATACTTGTAACGAAGTTACTTTTTTTTATTTTTTTTTGGGACATTCTGTATATAAATAATTGTAATTTTTGTTATTGTATCAACCGTTTTACTTTGAATTTATTGACACCCCTCTTATTTTATTGCCCGATATAATCATAATTTATTTTTTGGGAAATTCCTTCTTTGGATTTCCTATTTCTTTGGATTTCAAATTTTATAAATTGTTAAGACGAAACACACAGGTCAGTTCCGTAGCCGACCGCGCATATTTAATTTTGAGTGGGGCCTTTGCTAAGTGGGGCTGGGAAAATTGTTTAAAAGGCCGGGAGCCGCTAAAATCACTCTCTTTTGCTGACTGTTATCCGTCTATACCGTTTTTAAGAATTAATTACCGGCCGAAGTGAACGTTCTGACCTGTGTGTGTGTCCTAGGTAAGAACCTGTATAATTTTATTTTAATAAATAATTTTGCATATTTCTGATTTTTCTTGTGTATAAACTGAATAACTACATATCACTCGGCTTACATATAAAGGTTATAATTAACAATAAGTTTCTGGCGTATTTATGTCTATTTAAAATATCTTCCGATTAGTTATAAAAGTTTCAAAGGTTTTGATTTATTTAACTTAGGGGGGTTTGACTTAATTGATTCAAAGATTTTTGAATTAGCTACCCTTGCGTTCGCTGTCTATTCACAGGAACACAACGGCGGTTCTTTCAAGAAATCCTGAATCCAGTCAATAGGGTTTATTTAATTTAAGGGGGGTTTGACTTAATTGATTCAAAGGTTTTTGAATTAGCTACCCTTGCGTTCGCTGTCTATTCACAGGAACACAACGGCGGTTCTTTCAAGAAACCCTGAATCTAGTCAATAGGGTTTATTTAATTTAAGGGGATTTGGCTTAATTGATTCAAAGGTTTTTGAATTAGCTACCCTTGCGTTCGCTGTCTATTCACAGGAACACAACGGCGGTTCTTTCAAGGAACCCTGAATTTAGTCAAAAGGTTTACTTAATTTAGGAGGGTTTGATTTAATTAATTCAAGGAATCTTGAATTCTGTTTCGGAAAATCATTTTATCTGTGGGATATTTTCATATTATACAAATTTTAGATACCGGTTAATTCCTTTAATATTATATTCAGACATAAATACCAAGGAAAACTCCTGAGAATCATTTAGTGCCTAGTAACGCTTTTCCTGTGTAGATATCATTTTCACCGACACTGCAAATTATTTTCACACGCTTTTTCTAGAATTTCACGCTATCATGCATTGCTTTTAGTTAAGTACTGCTTACCGATATATATATTTTTTTTTTTTTTTTAAAGAAGGTGATCTGTATTTTTTTTTATTGTTGCTTAAAACACCGCAAATTTTAATATAGCTTTCCATAGTTGACAAGAAGTAATAATTATAAAAATCATTATTTATTTGCAATTTTTCATTATCTTAACAAAAGCAACCGGTAAATTCAGGTTTCGCACTGTGAAACAATTAAAGCCTGTTTTACACCATGCTCCCCTATTCAGTCTATGACAACAGACCCCTGGAATTACCGTAACCTCCATCTGTTGCTACCCTGGTACTCTTGAGGCAGTAGATCGAGAGTTAGTGGAGTAAACCATCCCAAAAATCTGGCGCCCGAGGCAATCTAGTAGGAAACCGAAGCCGTGGGTGTCATAGTGACGGCAAGTATCGTTTGTAGAAGGAAAGCACGTCACAAAATGGCGCCCGAGCAGGGACCGTTGTTTTAAAAAAAAAGTACCGCTATTTGAATAATAACGTATAAGCCTGTAAAAGTGTGTATAAGAAGAGACCGTCCACTGACCGCTGTGAAAAAGAAAAAGTGATATCGTGAAAACTGCTAGAAAAGAACCGTAAACAGGTCTAAGAGACCATCGAAAATTGTACCTAAGACCGCTGCAGATAAGCCAGTGAAATATAAGAAAAATTATCAAAGTCCGTTGGAAAATACAAAATTTACGTGAAAAGAGCACAGAACCGAGAGACAAAGCGTACATACTGCTAAAAAAAATAATTAAGGAAAACCGTTGCTGAAAACCCCAGACCGCTGTTTTTGTAAGAAGAGTAAAAAAAAATTAAACGACAGAACAAGTTACCGCTGTAAAATAGCAAAAGAGCACCGATTATATCTTTTAAATAAAATTAAAGTGATAAATCCAGACCGAAAACACTCAGTATATGTTTTATTTAAAATAAAATAATGATTTTACATGTATTGCAAATCTATTCGATTTAAAGCCGTTTTTCAATTTCTGAACTCCTGCTAAAAGATAAGAAAACCAGTTTTTTTTTGATAACGACATTTGTTACTTTTTTTAAAATAGCAGATTTTACCGGTGATTTTAAATAGCTTTATTTCAGATCAAAATAAACACTAACATTTTACATGTAATTGGAAATAAATATTTTAATATTTATTATACCGGCTGTCCCGTGAATATTTTATTCGCGTTGTGGGTTGAACTTTAGAATTGTTTTTTTTAATTTTTCTGGATATTTGACTTGAATTTACAATACGGAATACTTGTGATACCGAATAAACAATTTTTTTTTTTGGAATAATACTTTGAAAACCTTTCGTTAATTTGTTCTATAAATAAAAATTTTGATTTCAATCTGAACCGACAGTGGAAAATATTGCATTAATTATTTTATTTGACCGTACTTGTTTTTTTGAAATACTTCATTTGCAAATCGTTTGATTTTTTTTGAAATTGAGTTTCAAAAGTCTGAATTTTTTTTTTGAATTTATTTGAAAAGATTTTATACTGAGTAGTACCGGTTGTCCCATTGAAGTACATTATTGTGTGTTTAAGTAGTTTTCACTAATTAAGAAAAAAATCGGTTCAATCGTTAAAAAAATAAATTATTTACCTATTGGGAAAATTTATTCAGATTTTTTTTTTTTTTGTTGTTACTAGACCGAGTGTACTTAAAATTATTTTAGAAAATTTTGATACCATCTAAAACTGATTTTTTTTTCATGATTTAAAATTTTTTTTTTTGTCGTTCAGTGCCGTCCGTTTTATTATTTTCCAAGAATAAAACTTTACATTTTCGAATTTAATCGCTACGATTGGATATTTAAAATTTTGATTTTGAAATAAATTTCTAATTATTTACGACCGTGTTTTATACCAGTTGGACTTATCTCTAGAAGGTTGAGTGTTATTTTTTTTTATATACCGAGTGATTTTCACCGTACATTCTCCGATTAAACCTAATTCTGTAGCAGCACCGAACCGTACCGCTAGTACGAAGGCCAGTACTGATAATAGCACGATAATAATGGCAACTCCACATCCGATAAATGTTCATGATTGGAAAATATCTTTTGGAAGCCTCGATGATCCGGCAAGCTTTCTAGAAAGACTAGACGAAATTTGTACTGCTAGGAACGTACAACAGGATCAGTTACTTCCGGTATTACCTGAATTACTAACTGGCGAACCAGCATTGTGGTTCCGCAATAACCGCAGTCGTTTTACGAACTGGGACGACTTCGAAAAAGACTTCCGTATTTTCTTCTACCCAGTAAATTATGAAATTGATTTGGAAGCTGAAATTGGAAGACGATTGCAACGCCGTAATGAGCCTGTATCTTCCTATATTACCGATTTACAAACATTGATGCGACGTCATGGGAAACTTAGTTCCGAACAACAACTAGCCTGGTTGTACCGTAATCTGTTACCCGAATACCGGCAGCAGATCAGGAAAAATGACTTCAAAGATTTTACTTCTTTCTGTCAAGAGGTGAAGGAATTTGAGTTACTTCGAAAAGAACTCCAAAATATTCCAAGCACCAGTGGATGGCAAAGAGGAACAAATCAACGTTTTCCATCTTCAAATACATCCAGGAACGTACCGAATGTGAATACGAATCCACTTCCGACCCGAGAACCAGTAGCTAGTACTAGTTCTCCTAGAACAAACGTACAAGTCCATCGAACACCGTTAACTGGAAATTCTGACACACTTTGTTGGCGTTGTGGTCAAACAGGCCATCTCCGATCACAATGTAGAAATCAACCGAAACTGTTCTGTTCCCGCTGTCGTAAGGAAGGAGTCCTTACAAGAGACTGTTCCTGTTCGAATCAGGAAAACTAATCCGAAGCTGTCCCGCAGAGAGGCCGCCGCAGCTTCCCCATCTCTTAGCCTCTCAAGAGCATCCGTCATACGAACCGTCAGATCCACGACCGCAAATTGATGTCCATATCGAAAACTTCAAGTTTAAAGCCTTATTGGATACCGGAGCTGTCCGATCATATGTTGGAGATCAAATAGTGAAACACTTTTCCCATAGAAAGCGGACTGCAGTCTGTGAGACTTCGAAAGCACGTCTCGCTAACGGAAATTTGGTTTCTATCACCGACACATATGATCTAAAGTTGATGGTAAATGACATCATTATGGAAGAACCTCTGGAATATTTTCCAGGTCTGATCGCTGACTTGGTTTTGGGACTGGATATACTCAAGAAGTATAAATTTTGCTTAGAACTAGGAACAGGGAAGATCTACCAAGGAGGCAGACTCTTAGACTGTCAACAGCCAGATACACTGCCTGATACTATAGGAATTCTAGAAGTAGTAAGATCACCGCCAGAAGAGTACGACCCCGGACATTCTTACGAACTTAATGTAACTGATACCGCTAGACAAAATCCGACTGTTAATACCGCTAGAAAGAATTTGGCTATTACTGATTCCGTTAGGACGATTTGTGAAAAGGTTAAAACTGATAGGATATTTACCGATAACTCCCAGTCAGGCTTGGAAGGAGTCCAAGATGATGTAAAGGGGTCTAGTACAAAATATCCTCTAGTAACTGCCGCTAGGACGATTTGTGAAGAGGTTAAAACTGATAGGATATTTACCGATAACTCCCAGTCAGGCTTGGAAGAAGTCCAAGATGATGTAAAGGGGTCTAGTACAGAATATCCTCTAGTAACTGCCGCTAGGACAACCTTGAAACATTTTGAAATGGCCAAAATTCCTGACCGCTGTGAATTGAATACTTTTATCGGAATTTCATGCTCTGATCTAGACTATTACGAGGACGATGAAGGACTATCTGGTTTAGGATGTCCTGTAGAAACTATTGTGCCGTTACAAGACCGAAATCTGACCGAAATACAGGAAGAAACTTTGAAAAGTTTCCTAGACAAGGAATTACCGAAGTTTGAGAAAATTCTGGGACCTACAGACGTAGTAGAACACGAGATACGTCTTCTAGACTCCACACCGATTAAGCAAAGATATCGTCCACAGAATCCTAAGATGCAGGAGATCTGCAATGCAGAGGTGGATATGATGTTGAAAGAAGGGGTAATAGAGCCCTCAAACAGTCCGTGGAGTTCACCCGTAGTAATCGTCAAGAAAAAGGATGGAAAGAATCGTTTCTGTATTGACTTTCGAAAAGTCAACGAGGTCACGATGAAGGACGCCTACCCTCTTCCATTTATAAACGCTATTCTGGACAAATTGCGTAGAGCAAAGTACATTTCCAGTTTAGATTTGAAGAGTGGTTACTGGCAAGTTCCGTTATCGCCTGACAGCAAGACTATAACTGCTTTTACCGTACCAGGACGAGGACTTTTCCATTTCACTGTCATGCCATTTGGTCTACATTCAGCACCAGCCACATTTCAGCGGCTGGTGGATCGAATTATCGGTCCAGATTTAGATCCGTACGCATTTGCATATCTCGACGATATTATCGTACTAGGGGACACTTTCGAAGAACATCTAGAAAATCTCGCTGAAGTTTTCCGTCGTCTCCGAGATGCCAAGTTAAGACTGAATCCCGACAAGTGCCATTTCTGTCTACCGTCTATGAAATACCTAGGCCATGTCGTCACTGGTAATGGTATCAGTACCGATCCCGAAAAAGTAGAGAGCATTATGAAGTTTGCACCTCCTGGAAATATCCGAGAGCTACGAAGATTCTTGGGAGTAGCCTCGTGGTACCGCCGATTCGTACCTTCATTTTCACAGACAGTAGCTCCGCTGACGAAGTTACTTCGTAAAACACAGAGGTGGACATGGAGGGAGGAACAGGACACTGCTTTCGAGAAAATCAAAACTTGTTTGTCCGAAGCGCCGGTGCTAAGCTGTCCTGATTTTAGCATACCGTTCATACTGCAAACTGACGCTTCTGAACACGGGTTAGGAGTGGCACTGACTCAAAAGATAGATGGTAATGAACATGTAATAGCCTACGCTAGCCGCACGTTAAGTTCAGCTGAAAGAAATTATTCTGTGACTGAAAAAGAATGTCTAGCCATAGTTTGGGGGATAGATAAGATGCGCCCCTATCTAGAAGGATACCACTTCACCGTTGTGACCGATCACCAATCCTTACGATGGTTACATTCTATATCTAGTCCGTCTGGCCGTCTAGCCCGTTGGAGTATTTTTCTTCAACAATATGACTTTGAAATTAAGTATCGTCGCGGCGCCCTGAATCGGGTAGCCGATGCACTGTCTAGAAACCCGTTGCCGTGCACGTCCGAACAACCGTCTGAAATGTGCTTAACTGATGTTTCCGAGGAATGTTCTTGGTATCGGAACAAGAAGACCGAGGTTTCGAAAGATCCAGAAAAATTCCCGGACTATTGCATTAAAGAAGGACGACTGTACCGACATTTCTGGGATCTAAATGACTTGAGAGAATCGGAACTCTCTGACCCCTGGAAGTTGTGTGTGACTAAGCCACAAAGAAACCGAATTCTGCAAGAAAATCACGATGCACCGACTGCAGGACATTTAGGGATTGCAAAAACTATAGCACGAATTGCTAAGTTATACTACTGGCCAGGAATGTTTAGGGACATCACCAAGTACGTACGTAGTTGTCTACAATGTTTGAAGTACAAGCCCTCTCAACAACAGCTAGCCGGAAAGATGCAACCATCCCCTAACCACCGTCCCTGGGAAACTGTCAGTACCGATATTGTTGGACCTTTGCCACGAAGTAAGAAAGGCAATAGTTACATCGTGATGTTTCAAGACCGATTTACGAAATGGGTACAGTGTAGACCGATTCGAAAAGCAACAGCAAGTTCGATTAGCACTGCATTTTACGAGGAGGTTCTGACAGCTTTTGGATGTCCTCGAACCGTGTTATCGGACAATGGAACTCAGTATGACAGTAAACTTTTTAAAGAAATGCTTAAGGACTTGGGAATCCGTCATCGTTTTACTCCGCCGTACACTCCGCAAGCTAATCCAGTTGAACGAGCCAACCGTACGATGAAAACTATGATAGCTCAGTATTGTGAACAGGATCACCGTGACTGGGATTTGAGGATATCCGACTTGAAATTTGCAATAAATAACTCTAAGCACGACTCTACTGGTTTCACTCCAGCTTTTCTTAATTTTGGGAGGGATCTTGAGGTTCCGAATACTTTAAAGCGTGAAGTCGAACAAGGTCAAGATGCTGAAGAACCGGAAGAATGTTCTGGAGAGAAAGACGCTGAAAACAGAGTTTCCGCAAATTACCTGCTTCGCTTGCAAAAGTTACAAGAGTGTTTCGACCTAGTCCGCTTAAATTTGTCTAGAGCTTTTACGACCCAAAGTCGGTATTATAACTTGCGTCGCCGTGACTGGAGATGTACCGTAGGTGACTCCGTCATGAAGAAAGAACATACTCTGTCGTCCGCAGTTGATCATATAGCCGCTAAACTAGCTCCTAAATATTCAGGTCCATATAAAGTGGTGAAAGTTTTATCTCCGGTGGTGTATGATTTAAAAGACGAACAAGGCAAACGTTGTAACCGAGTGCATATCAAAGATTTGAAACCCGTTTCCGCATAGTCTCAATGATATGTTTTAAAAGATGCAACCGACCTTCCACCAGTTCCAACCGCCGCCGTTTTACGTCACCACCGTCACGTGATCTAGGCACTCGCCCCGTTGCCAGTCAGGCATGTTTTGTGTCCCGCTCCCGTCAGGACATAGGCGTACAGTGTAATGTCTGCGACTGTCCCCGAAGAGTTCCGGATGCTCCAGCTGATGCCCCGTACGGTCTTCCAGAGTCCGTGCCGTTACCGGAAGAAGAAGTTTTGGGAACAGATCCCAATTTCCTTATCCCAGCGTGCGCACCAGGATTCCTAGGTTCCAGTAAAATGGGTGACGACGGACATAAAAGAAACAACAGCTCGCCGGATCACGTAGATTGAATACGTTACTAATAAGGTTTGATTTCTTGAGGGTACTTCTAGGGCCTATCTAAAAAAAATGCAAGCTTCACTTTCATTTTTTTTTACCGAAGTAAGAGGGGGATGTAACGAAGTTACTTTTTTTTATTTTTTTTTGGGACATTCTGTATATAAATAATTGTAATTTTTGTTATTGTATCAACCGTTTTACTTTGAATTTATTGACACCCCTCTTATTTTATTGCCCGATATAATCATAATTTATTTTTTGGGAAATTCCTTCTTTGGATTTCCTATTTCTTTGGATTTCAAATTTTATAAATTGTTAAGACGAAACACACAGGTCAGTTCCGTAGCCGACCGCGCATATTTAATTTTGAGTGGGGCCTTTGCTAAGTGGGGCTGGGAAAATTGTTTAAAAGGCCGGGAGCCGCTAAAATCACTCTCTTTTGCTGACTGTTATCCGTCTATACCGTTTTTAAGAATTAATTACCGGCCGAAGTGAACGTTCTGACCTGTGTGTGTGTCCTAGGTAAGAACCTGTATAATTTTATTTTAATAAATAATTTTGCATATTTCTGATTTTTCTTGTGTATAAACTGAATAACTACATATCACTCGGCTTACATATAAAGGTTATAATTAACAATAAGTTTCTGGCGTATTTATGTCTATTTAAAATATCTTCCGATTAGTTATAAAAGTTTCAAAGGTTTTGATTTATTTAACTTAGGGGGGTTTGACTTAATTGATTCAAAGATTTTTGAATTAGCTACCCTTGCGTTCGCTGTCTATTCACAGGAACACAACGGCGGTTCTTTCAAGAAATCCTGAATCCAGTCAATAGGGTTTATTTAATTTAAGGGGGGTTTGACTTAATTGATTCAAAGGTTTTTGAATTAGCTACCCTTGCGTTCGCTGTCTATTCACAGGAACACAACGGCGGTTCTTTCAAGAAACCCTGAATCTAGTCAATAGGGTTTATTTAATTTAAGGGGATTTGGCTTAATTGATTCAAAGGTTTTTGAATTAGCTACCCTTGCGTTCGCTGTCTATTCACAGGAACACAACGGCGGTTCTTTCAAGGAACCCTGAATTTAGTCAAAAGGTTTACTTAATTTAGGAGGGTTTGATTTAATTAATTCAAGGAATCTTGAATTCTGTTTCGGAAAATCATTTTATCTGTGGGATATTTTCATATTATACAAATTTTAGATACCGGTTAATTCCTTTAATATTATATTCAGACATAAATACCAAGGAAAACTCCTGAGAATCATTTAGTGCCTAGTAACGCTTTTCCTGTGTAGATATCATTTTCACCGACACTGCAAATTATTTTCACACGCTTTTTCTAGAATTTCACGCTATCATGCATTGCTTTTAGTTAAGTACTGCTTACCGATATATATATTTTTTTTTTTTTTTTAAAGAAGGTGATCTGTATTTTTTTTTATTGTTGCTTAAAACACCGCAAATTTTAATATAGCTTTCCATAGTTGACAAGAAGTAATAATTATAAAAATCATTATTTATTTGCAATTTTTCATTATCTTAACAAAAGCAACCGGTAAATTCAGGTTTCGCACTGTGAAACAATTAAAGCCTGTTTTACACCATGCTCCCCTATTCAGTCTATGACAACAGACCCCTGGAATTACCGTAACCTCCATCTGTTGCTACCCTGGTACTCTTGAGGCAGTAGATCGAGAGTTAGTGGAGTAAACCATCCCAAAAATCTGGCGCCCGAGGCAATCTAGTAGGAAACCGAAGCCGTGGGTGTCATAGTGACGGCAAGTATCGTTTGTAGAAGGAAAGCACGTCACATACTTTCGTAAGTATTCCTAAAAAATGAAAAAAAAAACACATGTATGGGAGAAAACAGGCAATAAATAAATTTATTTCTGAAAAAACTCACAATACAAATAGGAAAAAGAAACGAAAAAACGGATAAGAAACGTAAACTAAAATAGCATGTAATGAAATAAAATGCAAAGTCTAAGCTTCATCACTGACAAAATCATCTTCATCATCACTCTGGGAATCCGATTCATTTAGATCTATGATAACAGGAAGAAAATGAGATGCATCAATGCATTTTTCTTTTTACAGAATACCTTATTTCGGCCTTACTTAGATATTTTAAAATTATAGCCAAAACTTCACGCAATCTAACTATAGCCAGAGGTTTTATCATATTTGAAATACATACAGGGTATATATCCCACCTATATCTTTTTTCTGGTAAGTGCCTTTTTATTACATCCCACAGTTGTTGAGCTTTCATAGCAAATTTTTTATAGTTAATTTGCTTCTCCTCGAGCCACTCCACCAGTGATTGCTTCCAGCATTTCTTTTTCTTGAATGGTAATTAATAAACTTCAAAATTAAAGTTTGCTCTTTCTCATTATACCGGGAAGGCATTTTAACAATGAAAAATTAATTGAAAATAATCAAAAATACTAAACAAATCAAAATCTGAAAACTACAACTTAACTGTCAAAAGTAATAAATAATCGACATTAGTTAAGAAATGCGTTAATGACGTCAGAATTCCGTTTCATCCGTTTCATGATGGAGAGACCAAGATGGATAATGTATGACGCAACGGCAAAGGATGGTTAAACAAACTCTATCCCTAAATGGTGTACAAAAATAGTCATACATTTCTTGAAAAATATACTGAGGCTCCATCGTACTGGAATATATTTTGTAGGGTATTTAAAGGAATTTCTGAAAGTTCTGGTATAATTCATTATTAAACGAGCGTAGAAAGGTGGCTATTATTTACGTAGATGAAGTTTTCGACAAAAACGAGTGCAGCGAGCCAGTGTTGGAATCAAAGTCAATAATTGCCACCATTCTACGCAAGTAGAAGACTATACTTTCTCTACGATTATGCGACTTATGCAAGAAATTATATACCTAAGTCATAGTTTTTGACACAAAGCTTGAAATGACACTTAAAGTATTAAACTTTGACGTTAGTTAATTTGACATTGCAAATAAAATGGCAACTTATTAGGAGGTTGCTAAGATGCGATTGGTTAGTTATTTTCAAAGCAATGCGATTTGTTGATTTCAGTGTGAATTATTATGTTATTATTCAATGAGTGTATTATTTAATAGTCGTAGAGAAAAAATGTTAAGTATACTGACGCGTTTAAATTCACAGGAAACATATCTGATCTTATTAAACAATCGATTACAATTCCAGTCGATAAAATCACAGAAATAAAACTGTTTAGAATTTTTACTAAATAACTAACAAAACATTCATAAAGAAAATGATATTTTTCTCGAAAACGGTTAATTTTAGCATAGTAAAATGTTATTTTTTTACTAAAGAAAGTCGATATAATTCAAAAATATAATCATTTTAAACAGTTACGGGAAATTCAGGGGTGGTAAAAGGTGCTTGATCCCTTCTGCACGCCTCTGGAAAAATCACTAAATTATCTATTGATGTTAAAACAAGTAGTTTATCAACCTTATAATCCTCCTAGAGTTTCATTACAATCGATCGCACCGTTTGAAAATTAATAATACACTAATTGATTTAAAAAACTTTAACACCCTGTATTTTAAAAAGGGTGAATTTACGTACATAACTTCCCTACTTGTAACGTACATTAATATATTTTAATATAATGACAAGTTATTATCATTAAATAAAAATACCGCTTACTTGTTAGAATTTGTATACTATTTTATACTATTAATTTATAGAATAAATTCAAAATAACTTATTAAAAAATTAGGGCCATTCTCATTTTTGACCATAGGCAAAAGGGTCTCTCTCTGTGCGTTAAGATTAATTTCCGAAAATAAATATACCTGAAAAAGGGCAAGGGCAAGACAAACAGTTTAATTTTCGTAAAATCGTATCTTTGGAAGTTAAATCACTTGAATATAATGTTAAAAATATATACAGTGTGACTGAAAAAGATAGCAACAAATGGGAAACATTTTTATTGTTAGTTTTAAGGAAAAAAGCTATTCTTTATAAAAAGTTCTGCATGGTCTAAAAGATAAAATACAACCATCACTTAATAATTTTTTTTACCTGTATACGAGGTGCGTCAAAAAAATTAATGTTCCTTAAAACTAAAGTACCCTTCTTTTAAAAATTATAGAAAAATGTAATTTGGAAAATTTATTTAGAAAGAATATACGTCCAAATATGAAATCGCAACTTCCTATTTCAAAGCGATATTTTTTCTTATACCAAAGTTCTATATCTACATACAAAATTAGTTTCCACAATTTTTTTAAGTTGCTTTTTAGTTAAAATAATAAATTAAATCTAGTTTAATATGCAAATTTTATACATAGACGTTAAAAAAATTTAGAATTACGTGTTTTCTTCAGAATTCGTAATATCGTTTTAAACTAGGTTAAATCTATTATTTTAACTAAAAACTAAAAAATGTTCTTAAAATAATGTGTGGTAAGTAATTACTTTCCGTTTTATAAAAAATTGTGAAATTTAAAAAAAATGGATCAAAGAAAATTTGAAATTTTATTACATTTTTAAACTAAATTGAATAACTTAAAATATTAAAGATATTACAATGGGATTTTTACCGTTCGAAAGATAATATAAAACTAAATTTATAATGTATTTCAGTTTCTTCAAATTTAGAACTATAATTATTTTAAAATATAAATATAATAAGTAAGCTATACTTATAATAAAGTTATAAATATAAAATAAAGAATTTTTTTAATTTTTTTGTAGTTTTGTGAAATCAAAGAGAATTAAAGAATAAAATAAGTAAATACTATATCCGCAGGAAATCCAAAAGTACTGTATGTGTAAATTGTTTCATAATTTAAAAATAATATTTTAGGCATAGAATTTTCATTTATACAAATATCAAAAAATTGAAATGAAAATTTGTATTTCTACTTCTACTGAAAATAATTTAAAAAAAGTGCAACAGACACGCTCTAAAGAATTAACTACAAAATCGATAGGTGAAAACCGCAGCTTCCTATCTATAGTATTAACGGAGCGCCCGTCCAAAAACGATTTCAGGCAAGATAACATGTGGTATTGGCGCCTCTTAAAGGCAAGCATCAAGTTTTTTCAAATACGGACCTATATTTATATCACAATTCTCATTTTAACGACATTTTCATAATTTTCATATTTCTAAGTGAAAGAAATCTCAGGTTTTTCCCAAAGACGATTATTTTTCTGTTTGTTTAATTTCTACTATTTTGATATTTTTTTTTAGTTCACTAGTAATGAATCTTTTTTATCGAAATCGTTAATATCGAAGTATGCCTATTGTTACATTCGCTTTGATGAAAGGAAGAACTACGACAGGACCGTAATTAAAAATTATTCTCACTGTTAGTTATTTCAGGTAAAAAATTGTTAAAATGACAAGAATGGCAGAATTTGAATTTTGACGGTTTATCAATTTTTGTAATAAAAAAGACAGTTCCGTATTTAACAAAAATAACTTGATGATGGCCGTTAAAACTCGAAACAACGTATTTAAGATTTATTAGTACAATTTTGTAGCAAATCTCAGATGCAATAAAACTTTTTCGATTTTTTGATATATATTTTACATAAACATTTTCTGCGTAAAAAAAAAATGGTATTTTTAGTATTCCCCATAGATTTTTTTCGATCAATGTAATGTTCTCCAAAATAATTTTGGCAGCTGCCAAAATATTTTAAATTGATTAAAATTTAATAACAAAGAAGATTAACTTTGTTCTTAAAAAGTTAATATCTCATTTTCTTTTCATTAAATATTATAAAAAATGTCCTTTTCATTTAAGATAATTGAATTAACATTGAATTTTGAATTATTTCTGGTGTTTTTAAAGATAAAAACATGAAATTTTGGCCGGTAATTTTTGTTTAAATATAAACGGTGAACATTTCAATTATTTAATATAACTCAATATTGTAAATAAACCTTGTTTTAATTATTTCCGTGGCTAACTTATGATTTTTCAGAACAATTTTTGATATGTGAAACCTTTATAACTTTAAGTATGTCATAAATTTTATTTCAGATTATACCTATATACAATAAGTAAACACTTTCACAAACTTTATAATTATGAACTTATTTATGAATCTATTGTATAACAAAAAAAAATTTAGAATTATATTTAGAATAATATTATTTGAATAAAAAAAAATAGTACGCCTATGACAGAGCGATCGGCTATTTTTGTCCCTTATTTTGTGTACCTAAATATGTTTATATTAGGTACCTAGAAATACTTTTGGATTATATTTTTTCTTTTTTAATTTCATTAGAAATAAATGCCATAAATATTTGTATATTTTTTTCTGTACCTGTACGATGAACTTGGATATTAAAGGTATAATTTAAAATAACTGGAACTGTCTATTAAATATTTTTGAGATTTGTGTACGATTTTATTTGTAGAAGAATTTAATTAAAAACCAGCCATTGACAATACTTTCAATATATTTGCTTTTGCTTATTTAAGCAGTGCTAACAATATAGTTTACGTATGTCATTTTCCTCCCTTAAGTCATGAAAGCACTTGATATAAATGTTAAGAGCGCGTCTGTGGTACTTTTTTTAAATTATTTTTAGTAAAAGTGATACGACTATCAACTTTTTTCTCTAGACAAATATGAAAAAAATAGCACAGACGCGGTCCTCTGATATATATTTTAAATATCATGAAAAAAACCGCGTATTTTCAGTTGCTATATTAGGCGAGTTCTCTTCTAAAAACGAATAATTATGTTCTACTCTGTTCTGCGCAAAAAAAATAGATTGGAGGGTAGGATTACCTAACATTCACAGGAAAATACTAAAATACAATTTTTACACCAAAGATTTTCAAAATTCAAGTACATTTTCCTTGGGTAATTCTCTAACCGGCAACCACAAAAATCACGTGGTGGTTAGGTCTTACGAAAATTAGCGAAAAGGGCCTACTAAAGATGTAAAGATAGAATACTTGCATATGATAATGCGACGTTGCCGTATGTATATTTTTATAAGTATCTTAAAGATGTTTGAAAAATTAGAACGATTCAGTAGGACGGGCATTTTATTATGAAGTTTGGAACTTTTCATCAAACATTTTGTCAGAAGGGTAGTTTTAGAAGGTTGATAATTATTTAATGATTAAAATAAATAATACTTCTATGAATTTGTTATAAAAAGTTAAAGATACTAATTATAATAATATCATTTGGGCTTTTGCGTTTGACTAAGTTTGTTCAAAATATTACATACAAATCTTAACATTGGCTAGTAGAAAAAGAATCGCCATGTATACAGTCTTAGAACTTTTCATTAGAATTCTTATCGACAATATTAATATTACAATTAGTATATTTAACTTTCGTCACAAACTAATTGCCACATTATTTATTTTCTCAAGGTAACAATCTTGCCTCAGCATGTTTAACACCCTGTTATCTCAAAAAATGTCCTTTACATCGCGTTGTGCCCAATGAGATATTTCATCAGGAGATCGTAGACTATACAGTGTGTGTCACGAAGAGGGTAAACTATCTGTATATTAAAAACTACTGACACAATGATTATGAAAATTTGTATACGAGGGTATGTCGTTGTGTCACATCTAAATAAAATATTTTAAACTTTCGATCTATACAGGGTGTTTCGAAAGTAACGTTGTTATTTTAAATATAACAACCTGTGTTTTTTTACATTTTTAGATTTGTTTGGAAAAGCTGATTTCAAAAACCTCTTACACCTATATTATAAAATAAATAGTTTTAAAGTTATAGATAATTCAAAATCGCAATTTTTCAACTTTAAGTCATTGCTCCGTCCAAACAACATAAAATCGGATAAAACGGCTTACATGTCGTCCCTATCTTAACTTTCCAAGTACTACTTGGTAATATATGAGAAAAATGTATACAATGTTATCAAAAGTACGAAAACTTTGAGCCCCCTGTATACTTTTCGTTCTTATATCACCAAGTAGAACTTAAAAAGTTTAGACAGGGGCATGTCAACTGTTTTATCCGATTTTACGCCGTTTGGCTGGAGCATTCACTTAAATTTGAAAAAATACGATTTTCAATTGTCTATAACTTCAAAATTATTTATTTCATAATATAGGTGTAATAGGTTTTTCAAATCACCTTCTCAGAAATAATCTAAAAATTTAAAAAAATTTAAAAGAACAAAGTTGGTCGTTACTTTCGGAACACCCTGTATAGACCGAAAGTTTAAAATATTTTATTTAGAAGTGGGACAACGATAAACCCTTGTATACAAATTTTCATGATTATCGTGTGAGTAGTTTTTGATACACAGATAGTTTACCCTCTTAATGACACACCCTGTATATTATACTAAATTTTCAGCCAATTCGACTGGGGCTCTTTTCCATAAGAACCGTGCAGGGTACTTTCCATCTTATAACGGATATCTTTGCTCTAAGATTAAGGTACATAAAAACATTGAGATTTTTTTTAAGAATGGCAATTATTTGGCTCTTACCTACTTACATATCTGTTTAAATGAGTAGTAAGTAGGTATATACATGTACTATTGGATAAATAAGAGTATATTCTTCAACAGGCATAGAGTGAAGGCCATTATTCACGAGAATTAATATTGCGACACGAGGCATCGAGTGTCGGAATTATTGGACTGAATAATAGCGATAATTCTATGCCAGTTGAAGACTACGCTTTCTCCACGACTGTACAAGAAATTATATACCTGATATTAATGTGAATTCTATAAATCAAAGGATGTGATTGGCTAATTTGACGTGGATTCATAAATTTATTCTTCAACTAGTGGAAGAATGTATATCATTCTTCAACGAAAAATATAGTAAGAATCAACTTATTATTAAAAAGTCGTGGAGAAAAGGTATTCATAATCTCTGGATAGGTAAGGAATATTGGTACATATAAATAGTATATAGGTAAATAAGCAAATATTATTTCTAATTAATTGTAGCAAAAGTATCTCTTTTAATGTGACTATAAATTGAACGTGGCAACGTCGCTCCAAATTGAAGTAATGCCTCCTTATAAAAAGTATGTAGGTAGTAGTGTAATAATGAGCACTAGTTAAAACCAAGTCATGGGCGTGCGGATAATATCAAAAACTAGATGTAAAATCTGAGAGAAAACTTTCGATAGAAATGATCAGCAGTTTAAAAAAATTCGATATTCTTAAATGTCAAAACTGCTAACAACAAAATCTTTAAAAATTATGAAAAAAACACTTTCGAATCTATAGAAAAGAATATCAATAGTTACATAAAAACCTTGTGTACATTTTTTTAAACACCGTTTGAGCATCCCTAGAATTTTGATAATTTTTTTATTCAGTGATTATATCACTCATAATATAATAATGTCCTATACTGTTACTTGATTAATAATCAATAAGCATCCACTAAGTAGATCTGTACTTTTTATTGTATCATTGAAATACCCACTTCTTTCCTCTATTCAATCGTGTAAACTACTTAATTTTTTATTAGGTTTCGACAATAAACTGTACTTTGTTAAAGTACGATCCTGTTCATTTTTAGCCTGAAAATATGAATGTAAGAATTATAAATTATCTCGAATAAGGGGGAGGACAATTTGATCAATTCTTACAGACTCAATATAAATAAAAATGACTTGTTAGTTTAGTACATTGTAAATTCTAGTTATCAGTTATCATTCAATAATTGAAGTTTAAATAAATTTTCTTTATTTTCTGATTGTAGTTATTTTAGAAAATTTAATTCAGCTATTTAATAGAAAATAAGTATACTTAGGGCGTTAAGCTGAAAGTATGCTCAATTTATAATTAATTTTATTTAAAAATATTTGGAGTGAAAATGGGACAGGACCGTACTTGGAAAAACTCCCAAAGTGCAGATCATTGTCAAACCTTCATAAAAAGTATTTAGACATGGTCGGATAAAGGAAAATCGAGGATTTCAAAAATTAAATAAAAAGGACAGGTCCATATTTACAAAAAATAGTTATGTTAAACGGTATTTAACTTTCAATAAAAACCCTTATATAGTTTTTTCCTTTAAAAATTAAGATGTTAATTAAATAAAACAAAAATCGTCGATTTCGGTTTTTCTCAAATATCTCTAAAACCGGACCTGATATTTTAATTTTGAAAAAAACCAATTAATTTATCTTGAAAATACACATCTTTTTTCCCATTTAACCGATATGGCATTTATTGTGATTTACGTGCTCTGTAGAGGCAAATTAAACACCACCCTGTATATTATTATTGTGGTATATGTAGCGGAAAAGTAAAAATAGGTCAAAGTTTAATATCATTTTAGGGGTATTTAAATCAAGCTTACAGACGGACGGACGAACAAAACCGTTTTATAAGAGTTTTTTTTTTGGAAAATTCTAAGCCTAAAAATCCAAAAATAGAATTTGGTATTTTGGGGTCGAAGATTACAAATTTTTTTATGGCAAGCGATTATGAATATTTTATCAAAATCATTATTACAAGATGGCGACTCCAAGTTGCCGAACGTGATTTTTCATTATTGACCTATTCTTTTCAAAATTGGTATGTGTGAGTTCTTAGAGTCGGAGATTATGAATTTTTTGTCAAAATTATTACATTCAAGAAGAGAAACGAAAGTGGCGGACGAGATTATTGATTGTTGACCAATTATATTCAAAATTGGCATGTGGCACATTTTGAGGTTGTCACAATTGATAAATTCAAGATGGCGACTCCAAAATGGCGGACGAGATTTATGATTATTGAAGTATTCTTTTCAAAATTGGTATGTAGTGGTTCTTGGTGTTGAAGATTATAAATTTTTTGTCAAAATAAAGGACCCTGCACTTTTCTTATGCAAAGTTTCTCTCTGTGAAATTCGCTAAATTTTTGACAATTTGTACATTTGACCATCCTGATCAAAAGTATCCATGGGCACAAGCTTCAATAATGGACAGTTTTTTTCTACAGAGTGTTGAATTTTAGAATTACCTATTTTTACTAGGGTATTATCAATATATTCCTAATCTTTCGTTATTTCTTTAATGCCACATAAATATTCACTAATACTTCAGTTATGCAATGGACCACGAATATTACGAAAATTGCAAGAAGCTACAGGGTGAGTCAAGAGTAAACTGTGTGCTATTTATGTTTATAACAGGAAGTAGTAATTTTTTATATACTATATAAAAACAACTAACATTTAACAAAATTCTATCATACTTTGTAAACAGAGTGAGTCAAGAGTATTGAAATATGCGTGAACAATATTTAGTGAGATATATTTTGTAATATGTCACATGTGTTTGTACACCCCCTAGCTAAAATAAAAAAATACTTAAAATATCTACAGCGTGTTTTAAAAGGTGTGACATAAAAAAAAATTGGGAAAAGTGTGCATTATTTTAAAAATACCCAGTATTTCAAAAACGTTGTCAGTGAAATTCCGCATTTTTCTTCTATGTGGTAAATGTGAGCTCTCAAATATATCTTCAAGATATGAATATATTTTAATGACCAGTTTTCCGAGATATATGGTTTTCAAGTGTCCAATCTCAACGTTTTTTAAACAGATGTATTTAAAAACTATAAATAAATATTAGAAAAGGTATATTTAAGTACTACAAACAAAAACTAGGAACAATATATACTTAATAAGTAGATGTGGAGGTATTTTCTAGGTGTTAGGTTATGTTGGTTGGAAATTAACAAAAACAAGAATCGTTTGTACACCACCATAGATGTAGAGCTATTAATCTGTTTAAAAAACGTTGATATTGAACATTTTAACACTCGATATCTCGAAAATATGTTCATATTTGGAAGATATATTTAAGAGCACATTTAGCACAGAGAAAAGAAAATACGGAATTTCACCGACGAACTTTTGTAAAATAAAATAATGCAATTCTGCACAATTTTTTCCTTTTAAAACACGCTGTAGATGTGTTTTTTTTTAATTTAACTAGATAGTGTAGTAATACATGTGACATATAATAAAATATACAGATTGTCTCACCAAATAATGGTCACTTACATTTCATTACTTTTGACTCATCCTGTATACAAGGTATATGTTGTGACATATTATTCTTAAATGGTAGTTGTTTTTATGTAGGATAGAAAAATGTTACTGCTTCCTGTTAGAATCGTAAATACAGGTACCATGAAAATAGCACTGTTTACTCTTGACTCGCCCTGTAGCTTCTTGCACTTTTGGTAATATTCGCTGTCCATTGCATAACTGAAGTATAAGTGAACATTTATGTGGCATTAAAGAAATAACGAAAGATTAGAAATAGATAGATATTGCTGTACTAAAAATATGTAATTTTAAAATTCAACAATGTAGAAAAACAACTGTCCATTATAGAAGCTTGTACCCAGGGACACTTTTGATCAGGATGGTCAAAAGTACAACATTTCAAAAATTTAGGGAATTTCACTTTAAGATGGCGACTCCAAAATGGCGGGCAAAATTTATGATTATTGACGAAATCTATTCAACAATGTGGGGATTTTTATGATTCGTAAGCTTTCACACTAGTGCAAAATATACTACATTTAAAATTCTGTTTTTTTATTATTTCATATACAATATGTCTCAGTAAGTTGGAACCATATGGGAAACTTTTTTATTATTAATTTTAGGAAAAAAATGTATTCTTCATAAAAAGTTCTGCATGTTCTAAAATCTAAAATACAATCAACAGATATCAAATTTTTTCAGTCGTGTACGAGGTATGTTAAAAATATGAATTTTACTCACGAGTAAAGTACCTTTAAATTTGACAATATCGAAAAATGTTATTAAAAAAAAGTTTATCAGTACCAAAAACTATGTTCAAATATGCAATTACATTCATTTATTTTTAAAAAATAGGTTTTGTGCTTGTTTACTATTGTTTCTATTTTGAATAAACATTTATCTCTTGTGATTGTAAAAGTCATGATAACCTCGTTTCTTAATGTTTTCTAACTATTTTGCAATTTAAACACGTGTTGAATGCATATGTATTTATTTTACAAAGAACAAAATACAAACAAATAATAAGTTGTGCAACTAACGTAATATTAATTCTAGAAATAAATAGAAACTTAATTTCCACTTATTCCACTAATGCCTCGATATATCCACCCTCTCGTTCAATGCATGTATTCGTTCTATTGGCAAATTCACGTAATACATTTCTGATAATTTCTGGAGAAATTTCCTGGCATTTTTCTAAAACTATTCTTTCTAAATGGTTAACATCTTGAAACGGCCCTTCTTGGTAAACTTTTTGTTTCAAGTAGCCCCAAAGGAAGAAATCAAGGAGGGTAAGGTCAGGGGATCTAGCAGGCCAAAAAAGATCAGAATACCTGTGGATAACGTTTCCATGGAACATATGTTCAAGATATTCCCTAACATTCAATGTACTGTGACATGTGGCACCGTCTTGTTGGCACCAAATACATTGTCGTTCTTGTAAGGGTAGTTCGTCTATGAAGTCATAAATGTTAGTTTGTAAAAACTGTAAATATCTTTCGGAATTCATGGTTTGGCGGAAAAAGGTCCTATTAATCTGTCTTTATAAATGCCACACCACACGTTAGTTTTGAAGGAATATTGATCACGAGACTTTATTACAAAATTAGGATTTTCATCAGACCACCAGCGACAATGTTGTGACGCGACAGTTCCATTAGACGAGAATGTTGCCTCATCAGAAAAAATAATACGTCTCATAAAAAAAGGGTCATCTTCTAACTCTGCTTGGATGAGACAGCAAAAATCAAAACGCTTATCATAATCTCTTTCTTTCAATGTGTGAATTATTTTTGGTTTGAATGGTCTGTATTTATTCAAATTCTTGCCACTGTATCTTTACTTACATTTTTTTGCATCAACGATTTCCTTTTGCGTAATGACATTTTTGGATTGTTTACAACAGACAGCATTACTTCAAACTGCGTATTTTCATCGGCAACCAATTGTCGGCGTTTCACATCAAACCCATTCTTAATACTTCCAGTATTCTTGAATTTGCTCATTATTTTCGTAACAGTTGAATGGGTAATATTTTTATTGGGATGCCTATGATTAAAAATAATTGTGGCTTCTCTATGGGTTTTATAATTTTCTCCCACAATCAAAACGATTTCTATTTTTTCTTCACTACTTAACAGAGCCGCCATTTCTTGTATTTTATAAAAACTAACTAGCGATTTGACGTTTGCCGTCAGTGCATCCTAGATTAAAAATCGTTATGTTCGCAAATTGCTATATACAGAATTATCATTGCTAATACAGAGATGTGAGTAAAAATAACAGAAATTATTTTTTCGTGGCAGATGGATGATATTAGATATCTAATAATAGCTTTCAATTATAATCAACTTTTTATAATAACAATTGTCAATATTCAGAAAAATAAAGGTACTTTACTCTTGAGTAAAATTCATATTTTTTGACATACCTCGTACACGACTGAAAAAAATTGATATCTGTTGATTGTATTTTAGATTTTAGGACATGCACAACTTTTTATGAAGAATACATTTTTTTCCTGAAATTAATAATAAAAAAGTTTCCCATATGGTTCCAACTTACTGAGACATATTGTATATACTTAGATATAATTTTTTCCACTACCAGTATTGGAATATGTCATTATTTATGCTGTGTTCGAGTCGAGAAGCTAAATTTCTTTCCTACAAGTAGATATTTTTTTATTATTGACTAGTACTAGATAATAAAAACAATTGAAGACTAAACGTGATGTCAGAGGTAGGCGATCTTAGAATATTATTCGAATTAATTATACGCAACTGTCATTGCGTTTGTCAAAATAGTGTTTTTTAATTATTAAAAAAAATTGACAGCAAATGAGGAGTTTCTTTTGAATTCCTATCATTTCAAGTGAATTGTTGACCTAGTCAAATAAAATAGAGCTAAGTAATTCCTTATCAGATATATTTTCGTTTTAAATAGTTTGAGGTCATGAAATAAATCTTTTGATTTTGATAAGTGGTATTTATGTAACCTAACCTAACACCTTTTTTAAAAGTAACTTAAAAATATATTTAATAGTCTTTCAAATCTAAGTTTCAAATGAAATTTTAATTTAATTTATTGAATATTCTTAATCAATTATTTTCATAAACTGCTTCTTTTCCATTAAATTCTTTCCAAATAAATACCCAAAACAATTAAAAAAATATTCTTCTAAAAATGATTAAATGTTCTAGTAGTGGAAAAAATAGTATATAAACCACGGGAGAGAAGATTTTTCTCTGCATCTCGGGATAATAATAATGCTCGGCTGAGAAAAAGTATTTCTCGACCTTGGTGAATAATATATTAATTTATGGTTCCTTAAATTAACGACGCAAGATAATTTCATTTAAGGAAATGTAATAAATAAATAAAAATAATATAGGGGTTCGAAGTACTCAATATATATACGACTGAACTTTATACGTTTAAATTTTTATACGATTTTAAACGGATGCTAAATGGATCAATATACGTAAAAAAAGTGTATATAATTTTAAACGATTTAAACGTTTATTTCGGTGGTCAAAAGGATCGCTGTACGTATATATATACATACATACATACATACATACATACATATATATAGGTATATACCGATAATTTTTTTTTTACTGATTCTTATTCTCCATGTCATAAACGGTGTAGCGCCCCCATTCCCGGTGCTGGGTCCCGTGATTGAATCGATTACAATAGGTAGATTCCATATATGGAAATCTAACTAAAAATTATTCATTAATTAAGTAACAAAAAATTTCTGAAGGACGACAGTTAAGAAAAAGAAAAAAATAATAAACAAATCAATTTTTGACGAAATAAAAAAAATTTGTCACTAAATTTTTATAAAAACTTATTGAATGGTACGAATGTAAAGAAAAATTAAATTATACATCAATATATTTGGAAAAATGTAGTTTGAATAAAAAAATTTGTAAATTAATGAAGAGATAAATAAAATTTATAATGGAAATCGTTGAAGAAATCAAATATTAGTAGTAAAGAAATTCTGGCAAAGCATCGATAAATTGGGAAACAGTGAAGTAGTAGAAGAATAGAGGGAGACCAGAGTTTGGAACTAATTATCCATAAGAAAGGCAAAGAAGAGGAAGTGTAGCATCACATACATTTTATATTTTTGTAATGTTTATTATTTTTTTTATATAGAACTCACCCCAAAAATTTGAGATTCGATTATATCATTAAAATATACATATATAGAAAATTCACCACATTCTCCCCAGGTTCATTTTTGTACAAAATCTTCCAGATATTTTGGCAGCGGTCTTATTCTTGTACTTCGTTGATTTGAATTTTGTTCAATTTCTTTAGAATTAGACGTGACTTCATCATCTAAGGATGTATGTACAATTTGTTTGGAATTAGACGTGGCTTCATCTGAGGATTCATTAGAAGACGTAGCTTCATCTAAAGATTCATTAGGCCGCTGTATTGCCATCGTTTCTTCTTCTGTTTGTACAGGATAGTTTTGGTGAGATTCTGAAAGAGATTGATCCCCACAAGGTGCTAAATGCTTAAGCGAAACAGTTGCTTCTCTTCCATCTGGATGACGAATAAGTGCATATTCAGGATTAGCCTCAATTAATTCCACTTCTTCAACTAATGGGTCATATTTCGAGTGTCTAACATGCTTTTTTATGAAGACTTCCGGGATTTGTCAACCAAGACGGTATAGCTTTTCCATTCGTGGATTTACGTAAGTGCCGAAACATTCGTTCATGGGGTGTGCAATTTATAGCCGTACAAAGAAGAAAACAAATTGAATGAACAGCGTCATCTATTACTTCTTCCCACTGCTGAATTTTTAAATTTCTTGTTTTCAGGGCACGAGTAATAGTTTTCCAAATAATTCCATTGAATCGCTCAGTTTGGCCATTTCCTTGAGGATTATATGGCATAGCTTTAACAGGAGAGTTCTAATCGCCACCTGAGAATTTTTTCATTTTTAATCTTACTAGTGTGTCACATATTGAACATAAACGACACAGATTCTTGATCTGTAATAAGCTGGAAATGTTTCCCAATCAAAAAGTGACGCCACTTTTTAAGTGCCTCTACAAAAGAATAAGCTTCTTTTTCTACTGATGAATGATTTCGTTCACATTTGGTCAAGGTTCTAGAAAAAAACGCAACAGGTCTTCCAAGAGGCAGCAATACAGTGTTCTGAAGCGTCGGTCTCAACAACAAAAGGTAAGAACGGATATCTGCTTTTAGTCTTTCAAAAACACGTGCTATGGGATCGGGCAAAGGAAAAGTCCGGTAAGAAACGAGTCTATAAATTTTCTCTCGAAATCTTGGTATCCATTTTGAGTAGTGAGAAAACATCCCTACAACTCTCTTTAGCGATGAAGAGTCAGAGGGTAATGTAAGTTTAAATAGGGGTTCAAGTCTAGTTGGGGCAGGTTTTAAGGTTTTGTTTTCAATAAGATATCCAAGAAGTTTGATTGACTTTAAGGAATACGAACTCTTCTTTTGGTTTATTGTCAAGTTATATTTCTTTGCTACAGATAAAAAGTTGTTAAGATTTGTATCATGTTCTATTTGATCTCTTCCACCGACTGTATATAATATCATCTAAGTATGCATATACACCTTGTAGACCTTCTGATTTGATGATATTGTCCATTCTCCGTAACTGATACAAATGGCCATCAGCTTCAAAATCGGTATATAGCTTCTCATCTTCACGTATAGAGACTTGATGATACGCACTTTTAAGATCAATAGTACTAAATACTTCAAATTGTGCAACTGAATGAACTACATCTTCTATATTCGGGAAAGGATATGCATCTAAAAAGGTAAATCTATTTATGGTTTGTGAATAATCTATCACCATTCTTTTTTTGTGTTTCACTTTGTGTTACTAGAACTTGAGCACACCATGGCGAGTTACGTTCTTCTATAATTCCATTTAGAAGAAGATTCCTAATTTCACTAGAAATAAATTTTTATCTTCAGCTGAAAATCGTCGAGACTTCGTAGCTACAGGTCTGCAATCAGCTGACAAGTTTGAAAATAATGTTATTGGTTCTATATATGTCAAAAAAAGCTAAGCTACAAATAGTTGAAGAGCGAATAATCGTTAAAGAGGATCTCGTACCTCCAAACAATATTTCGATGGATGAATGTTCTCTCAGTATATCATGACCAATGATAACATCTGCACATAAATCTTGAAGTACAGATATTCGTAGATTTTCATATTTGTGACTCATAACTTCTAAATCTACAAAACAATGACCGGCTATTGGAGACTGTAATGCTGTGGATGCCATCGATATATAACCGCTACTAGGAAAAATATTGATGTGAACCGTAGAGAGGAAGTTCTTATTGACATAAGTTTCTGAACTACCTGTATCTATTAACGCGTCGGCAGTAACCATAGATAAATGCAGTAACGTTGTTTATTTTAATTTTTATAAGACACGTAGCTAAACTTTCAGGAGCAGCTGCGAGAACTTTGGTAGAAGGCAATATTGAGGCTGAAGAAGCTTTAACTTTTCTTTTACTTAGGCACACCTTTGAAAAGTGTCCATGTTTCCCACATTCATCACAGATTGAATCTTTGGCGGGGCAGAAGTTACGAGGATGTCGTTTGATACTTCCACAAAAGTAACATTTATATGTTTTCGTAACAGCGGAGGAGATTTTATCTTGATGTTCTTGCGATTCTATACTTCCTGAAGGGATAGAATTGACCAAATTTGAGGGTAGAGTATATGATTCTGAATGCTTTTGAGCAGATTCAAGTGATTGGGCTTTATTTGTGGCATCTAGTAGTGTTAACGTATTGTTTTCAAGTAAACGTTGACGAATTTGAGATGAACTTAAACCGCTAATTAAGGAATGTCTTATGTAGTCGTCTCGATTCTCATCAGATGTAACAGTTTTAAAGTTACAATCTTTACTTAATTGTTTTAAGGCTTGCAAATATTGATCAACGGTCTCTCCTTGCTGTTGCTTCCTAGATGTAAGACAATACCTAGCAAATATTTCGTTTTTGGGCTTAATATAAATTAAATCTAAAGTTTTTATAGCATCCGAATATGTAGTGCTCTCCGAGATATATTCATAGACGTTGTGGCTTATGTAATTTACCAGCAATTTATATTTTCCCACATCATCTAAATTTTCAATAGATGATGTAAGTTATTGAAAGTTGTTTTCCAATGAGTCCACTCTTGAGTAGCTTTGGAGTTTTGATCGGTATCGAATCTCTCTGGTCTAAGGAATTTATCCATTTGTTGATAATTAAATTGTAATAAAATTACCTTAGAAAATTATTGGCTTTAAATTTTTTTAGTTTTAAACTAGCTTTATTTTTGCATTTTGATCCAGAAACCCTAAAAAGAGATGTACTTCGCATTTTGAATAAAATTGAATGAAATATTAATTACTTATGGATTTTAAATTTATTCAAAAAATGCTTTAATTTTTTTTATGATATACCGGCTATAAATGGGTCATGGGCCACCCCTATTACATTTAAACGTGTTAATAGATTTAGAGCAAATTTTTGTCGATTATAATAGAGCTATTTTTGGAAGATCAGTGAAGTTGGCACACACTTTTGCGAATTTCCCAAAGATTTTGTGTGCATTCGTTTGTCCATCGATTATCCATTGTTGTCCACTAATTATTTTCGTTTGTCCACCCTTCATTCCGTTTGCGGAGGAGGTAAAATATCTGGGGATTATCCTTGATAGAAAACTTACCTGGAACTCCCATTTGGAAAGAACAATCAATAAAGCCAGGGCATCCCTCTGGAATATCAGAAGGGTATGCGGCAAGTCGTGGGGAATGAACCCCAAACAGATTTACTGGATTTATCAAACGGTGATAAAACCAATGGTCACATATGGCGCAATGGCCTGGTGGACGAAGGGGCTCCAGTCTATTACGGCGGCTAAATTATCTGGACTACAGAGATTAGCATGTGTGGCTATCGCAGGCGCTATGTCATCTACCCCGACAGCGGCAATGGAAAGATTTCTGGGTCTTACTCCTCTCCATATATTACTGGAGCAGGAGGCCAGAAAGACCTCCTATAGAGCCATGTCGGTGGCTAGTCAAATTGAGGGGGAGAGGCTATGGGACCACTCTGGACTGCTGCGAGAAATGAGTACTCACCACACTCTCGGAATGGTTTCGGATGTGCTCTCTCCCAGAACTCACATACAGAAGTCCTTCAACGTCCTTCTTCCGAGAAGAGACGAATGGGAAAAGGGGGAGATCCTCTTTCCAGGGACGGCTTATGTACTGTATACAGATGGTTCAAAGACCCCAAGTGGTGTTGGAGCCGGAGTGTACAGCAGAAAACCGAGAGTTGACATCACAGTAAGCCTCGGCAAGTATGCTACCATCTTTCAGGCGGAGGTTTTCACTATAGAATTGTGTGCAAGAGAGCTGGTAAACCATCATCTTGTCAACAAACGCATTTACATTTTATCAGACAGCCAGGCAGCTTTAAAAGCACTGAGCTCCAACCGGCTGGACTCGAAGCTGGTGTGGAATTGCATCGAATCCCTGGATCGCATTGCTACCAGTAACAGGGTAACACTACTCTGGGTACCTGGGCATGAAGGGGTGGAGGGCAATGAGAAAGCCGACACCCTTACGAAAAGAGGTGCAGAATCCGAGTTCATTGGACCGGAACCATTTTTCGGCATCGCCAAAAGCAGTGCCAAAGACACTATCTGGAAATGGGCCGAGAGGAAAACTCTCTAGCACTGGAAAGATATTCCTGGGTTAGTTCACTCTAAGGCGTTTAATGTCAAACCCTCAGGTAGCACCCTATCGCAGATCCTAGAATGGAGTAGAAGTGATCTACGCATCCTAATTGGACTGCTTACAGGGCACTGTCGTCTGCGGTACCATCTGAAGAAGCTAGGTCTGAGTCAAACATCGGACTGTCGCTTCTGCAGTGTGGAAGACGAAACGGCGGAGCATATTTTATGCTCCTGTCCTGCCCTGGAAATGAATAGGCTTCGTACGTTTTGTTTTGTACAGCTGGAGCCTACCGACTTCAAGGAAGCTTCACCTAAATCAACCATAGACTTCGTAAGAAGGTGTGGATTGTATGGTGAATTATAGCCCATAGGGGTGAGCCACAATAGGCCTCTGTTGGCCGCAGTGGAGGGGCGAGCAAACGCTCCACTCACATTGAACCTACCTACCTACCTAGATAATGAAAAAATGGGATTTCAAAGTTGAAATAAAATGTACAGGACCGTATTAAGAAAAATAGTTGATGGTGGCCCTTCAAAGACGAAACGTTGTTTTAAAAAATTGGATAGGCTATATTAAGCCCTATTTGACCTTCAATAAAAAAACCTTATAAAGTATTTTTCTACCTTTAAAAATTAAATAAAACCAAAATCGTCGATTTTGAAATAGTGTTTGGACAAACAAAAATTTTAGGTGGACAATCTTGGACTAACGATGAACAAACGAATGCATGAAAAAAAATTCAAAATTCAAAAAAGGGTGTGTCAACTTCACAAAATCACAATTTTTTAAAAGTTATATAATTAATAATTATAATTAACCGGAGGGTGGACAAACAAAACTCATTAGTAGACAAACGTGGACATAGAAGAAATGACCTGTGCGGTTGAATTTTTTTTTGCAATTTGTGGGTGCCGAGAGCAAAATTTGCAAAAAAAGGTTTTTGGGCCACCATTTTGAAACGAAGGGTGGACAAACGAAAATAATTAGTGGACAATCGATGGACAAACGAATGCACACAAAATCTTTGGGAAATTCGCAAAAGTAGGTGCCAACTTCACTATCCTATTTTACTTTCCCGACCCACCTCCTAGAAGGGAAAGTATTGTGAACGAGCTAAAAAAAAAATTCGAATAAAAACAGAAATATCCATTTTTGGGTCCCCTGAGACGATTAAGACCATTTCCAGATGGAAGTCTGTCTGTCGGTCTGTGTGTGTGTATGTGTGTGTGTGTGTGTATTATTCCACGATAGAGGCCACACGTTTAATCCGATTGAGTTGAAATTTGGTATAGGGGTTTGGGTTACCCGTCGGAAGAACCCATTAGTTTTTGTACGACATCTGTCAAACGGAAGTACCACTTACAAAAATTGGACATGTTATATGTTATTTGAAAGCCCTAGAAAAACTCTATTCAAAACAGTTAAAATGATTTCTAGAACTGACACCTGTCAAAAAAAACTGTCAAAATTTGAAACTTCAACATTAAATATCTGAAGAAGTATTAATCCGATTGAGCTGAAATTTGGTATATGGGTTTGGGCTATCTGTACGAGATCTGTCAAACCGAAGTATCACTATCAAAAAATGACAGATGCAATATGTCACGGAATTGGACATGCAATATGTCGTTTGAAAGCCCTTGAAAAACTCTATTCAGAACAGTCAAAATTGTTTCTCCAACTGTCACCTGTCAAAAATTAGAAAATGTCAAAAGTTGAAACTTTAACATTAAATATCTGATAAAGTATTCGTGGATACTCGTCGGGAAAGTTTTGGGGCGACACAACCGATTTTTTGGATGTGTATGAAATGTTTCATAATTTTAAATTATGATTATACAATAACTTTTGTTTGTATGTATGATTCCAAAATAACATTTTTGTTTGTACTATTAATTTTAGAGAATATTGAAAATATTCATAAAAATTTTTATCAGAATTGATTAAACAATTATTTTAGTAGGAGTGTTCAAAAAGTTGGGTGGGATTGCCCCCTTTTTATTTTGTTATTTCATTTACTAATAAAACAGTCTCTTTCAGATTCTTATATTTTAAGGCTTCAATTTTATTAATACAAAGTTCTTTTAATATCTTTCAGATTTTTAGTATTAGATCATGAATTACCTTAATCACTTTCTTCTTCATATTTTGAAATATTGTTACTATTTTATTGTAACATTATTGTAAAATTAGTTTTTGTAAAAAATTAATTTAATAATTAACTTTAAACCAAATCTTTTATTTCTTTTCAGTACATACAAAATATTTATTTTAACAATTAATAGGTATAAGATTTGTATCACTAATTATGGTAATATATTGAAATATATCAGTGTTAGACATTGCGCAGGATATGTGACGTCACCTGGTGCCCATCAAAAATTTTTAATGTGTCATTATATGAGGTTATTGTGAATTTCACCTATAAACTGATTAAAAATATATTGCGCTGTGTTTGGTGTAAAAGTAATACTCGCTCTAAAAATAGTACAAAGTTTAAATAATACAAAAAAAAGTTCTGTTAGATGTATTGTGTAACAGCTTTAAGTAGTTACGTATTCATTTATTAGTTAACATTTTATTCAATAATAACAATAAAGCACTGCACAACTTGTGAAAAAATTTTTAAACATTTACGTTTGCCATATTCGTTCTTTGAGTGTAAATTAAGCACTAGGTATATATAAAAGCCTAAGTAACATAAACCTGCAGTAACAATATGCATCAAAAACTGATAATATAAGATATTTCAAACCACTTTTTTATAAAAATTTATTTTTGATTAAACATTTATAAAATCACTCTAAGGTTAATCTAAAGTATTTTATTTGTTACATATTTGACCATCAGTTTAACGATACAATTAGACTTAACATAATTGAGCATTTTCTGGTTTTTACATCAAGCAATAATTAAATAGTTTTTATAATATAAAGCACATCGGAATCGTAAAAAAAGTTTATACCTTTATTAAAGGAGTTATCACTTTTTAGTGTACAATACTTTACAATACATTTTTATTAAATGTAAAGGCGTAAAAAAATAAAAACCACCCGTAAGACACAATAACACTATGCAATCCAATGTTAAACTATTTTGTTTGGACTCCAGCTGACGTCATGCGCAAACTTGGACGAATTTGGGACGTCTGAGTGTCTAACCTGTGTAATTTTTAAATCATGACTAATTACCTTTATTAGTTTTACGTCACATATTCATGCAAAATAAGTAGGCAGAAGCAAAGTACCAGTGACGATCCGGCTCATTGCTGTTGCGAGTTATACCCGAATTTAACATCACTTATATTATCAGTCTTTCTTTTGAGTACATTGTGCGACTGGCCATTCGTTACAATTTCTGTTACCGTAGTACTTTCTTGTTTTATTCGCTTAAAACTACTAACACTAATTTTTAATGCATCTGCAGCTCGTTCGTGTACAGCAGATACGTGCAGTAAAGGTTCATTCTTCTCTTTCTCCTTGGTGACATATTTAATTCAATAAGTATACGATGAAAAATTCAAGAAAACTATACCAAATAAGATCGCCAATATATTTTGTTTAAAAGTTCAGATTTTTCTAGTAAGGTAGTAAGAAACACCTTTTCTGTAATTTATTAGTAAGAGTCGATTCGCTTTTTTATACACTACACATCACAATATGTATTATTATTTGAACTGCACATTTTCATAAGATTGTTGTATTCTTGAGTTGGCTACCCTGCATATTCAATGTGTGGGGGGACATCAGGTAGAGGGGAGTCAGTGAGGGATACAACGTCGACCTGTCGTAAGATACTAATGTATGCACCGTTATAGTTTATGTGAACTATTATAATTATATTAGTAAATCGTTCCAGGAACCCATTGTGTTTTACTTGTGTATCCATACACAACATACTGGCGACGAGGATAATGGACGATTTCCGTAGTAAACAAATAAGGTCGAGTTTCGAGTAAACGCCGTACGGAGCCATTTTGTTGTCAATAAAATCGATTATAATTGAGTAATCGATTCGGTTAGCAAAAAGTGAGAGTGAGGTTAATCAAAACAATGGCTCTCATCGGAGGCATCGAACCTTTCAAAGGAAGTCAAGATGATTTTGAAAGCTATCTAGATAGAATGGAACACCTCTTCAAGGTTAATGCAATTGAAGAAGGAATGAAGGTATCATTGTTCATAACACTATCGGGCCCCGAAGTATATGGAATATTGAAAAAAATAGTAGCACCTAGAAAACCTTCAGAACTAACGTATAAAGATTTGACAGACATCTTAAAAAGACACTATGCTCCGCCAGTATCGGAAATTAGCGAAAGATTTGTATTCAATAAATGCAACCAAAGACCAAATCAAATGATTGCTGAGTACATAGTTGAACTCCGAAAACTAGCCAACACGTGCAAGTTCGAGATATTTCTAGAAGAAGCTTTGCGTGACAGGTTTGTCTGTGGTATATACTCTGAAAGTACGCAAAAACGACTATTAGCAGAATCAAACTTAAACTTCTCAAAAGCTTGCAGTATAGCACAGGCTTGTGAACTTGCGGAGAAACAGGTGAAAATGTTATCGAACACCACAGAACTGAACGCTGTTCACAACAGGAAACAATTTAAAAGCAGCCAACCAGGTAAAGAGAAAAAAAGTGGAGAGGGAGGCTGTAGTCAATGTGGTAGAAGTCATCTCATAGACAATTGTCCGGCAAAGAAGTGGAGATGTTATGGATGTAACCGGTTTGGGCATATATCGAAGTTATGTCCTCAAAAAGGAGCAGTGAAAGGTATCGAGGAGGAAGAAGGTCAGTGTAGTAATGTGTCGTGCAGTGAAGGTAATAGTGATTTGTTTTGTTTGAATCAGGTGGTTGCAAGTGGCATATGCCCCCACAATGTTTGTTTAAAAGTAGGGGATAAAAATGTCAGGTTTGAAATTGATACTGGGGCTTGCAAATCTGTTATGTCAGTTCCCAAATATGAACAAGTAGTCAAGTTGCCTTTATCACCTGTTAATTATAAGTTAAATGCTGTCTCTGGACATAATATTAAGGCCATAGGTGAGTGTTTTGTTAATATTCATCATAATGGGAATGACTATAAACTCCCGTTGACCGTTATTGAATCGCACAAAGATTTCACACCGTTATTGGGTAGAAACTGGCTCAATGTCTTGTATCCAGGCTGGCAAAGCAAGTTTAGTTCAAGTAGTTTTGTAAATCAGGTCAGAGATTATAGTCATTTAACCAGTGAATTTAAAAGTAAATTTAAAAATGTTTTTGATTTAAACTTATGTAGTCCAATTAAGGAATTTGTAGTTAAGTTTAATGTTAAAGAGAATGTAGTACCTGTCATAAAGAAAGCCTACGCCATGCCTTTCGCACTAAAGGCCAAAGTTGAAAAAAAAATAAATCAAATGGTCTCTGTTGGTATTCTAAAACCGGTCTCACAAAATGAGTGGGCCTCACCCATTGTAATAGTACCCAAAAAGGATAATGATGTTCGTATATGTTCTGACTTTCGACTAACGGTTAATAAAGTTTTAAAAGTTGATCAATATCCTCTACCTACACCCGAGGATATATTTGCAACATTAGCTGGGTGTCAGGTTTTTACAGTATTAGATTTGTCAGGGGCATACCAGCAATTAAAGGTACATGAGGAATTTCAAAAATTATTAACCATAAATACCCATATAGGGCTATTTTCATTTACCAGAATGACATATGGTATTGCATCAGCACCGGCCATATTTCAGTCTGTTATGGATCAGATTTTAAAGGGTTTAGATAAAGTTAACTGTTATCTTGATGATATATTAATAGGGGGGAGTTCAGTGCAAGAATGTCACAAGTTAGTAGAGATGGTATTAAGTAGGTTAAGTCAATATAATGTCAAAGTAAATCTTGGTAAATGTAGGTTTTTTGAAAATGAGGTGGAATATTTAGGTCACCGCCTTGATGGGGAGGGTATTCACCCCACAGCAGAAAAAGTACGGGCTATTCTGGAGGCGCCTGAACCGCAAAATATAACTCAGTTAAGGGCATACCTAGGGTTAGTAAATTGTTATAGCAAGTTTCTGCCAATGATATCAAGTCATTTAAAACCATTATACAGACTACTAGAAAAAAATGTTGAGTTTAAGTTTGAGGCTGACTGCCGAAAGGCATTTAATGTTAGTAAAGAACTAATGACACAAAATCAAGTATTGACTCATTACGATCCAACAAAACCCATAGTAATCACCTGTGACAGCAGTGCATATGGGGTTGGTAGTACATTGAGTCATCGTATAGATGGAGTAGAAAAACCCGTGTTTTTTGTGTCGGGTACCCTATCTAAAGCTTAGCAAAACTATTCACAATTGGAAAGGGAGGCATTGGCCATTATTTTCGGAATAAAAAAATTTCATAAATATGTCTATGGTCGTCCCTTTATAATATTTAATCCAGATAGAAATATTTCAGTAATGTCGGCATCGCGAATTATTAGGTGGAATGTTATTTTATCTGCTTACGATTATAAAATAGAGTATAGAAAGGGATGCCAGATGTTTGAATCAGATATGTTGTCAAGACTACCGTTATCAGATGGAACAGAAATAGACAGTTCAATTAACTTTTTCAGTGTTAAAGACGAACTTCCGATTTCATTTGAAGATGTTAAGAAAGTAACGGATAAAGATGGAATCTTGGTCAAGGTAAAAGATATGATTTTAAGGGGATGGCCTGCAAAAGTAAATTGTGTAGAGTTTAAACCTTTTTTTCAAAAACGAAATGAACTGTCAGTGGAAGAAGGATGTATAATGTTAGGGAGTAAGGTTGTTATCCCACAAGCATTACAGGTAGGAATTTTAGAACTTATTCATGAGAACCACATAGGTATTGTTCGATCCAAAATGCTGGCAAGGTCAGTAGTCTGGTGGCCAGGATTACAGCAAGATATTGAGACCATGGTAAATTCTTGTTTTATATGCCAGACAAACCAAAAGAATGTTGAAAAACATTTAATATCATGGCAAAAGACAGAAAAAGTCTTCCAACGGGTGCATGTAGATTTTTTTTATAGAAATGGTACACCGTATTTACTTGTAGTAGATAGCAAATCCAAGTGGTTAGACATTCACTCAATGTCAAAGGGAACTAATGTAGCTCAGACAATTGAAGCCCTTAAAAGGACTTTTTCATTGGTGGGGTTGCCTGAATTGATTGTGAGTGATAATGGCCCACCTTTTAATTCCAAGGAATTTGTAAAGTTTTGTCAAGTAAATGGTATTAATACCCTTAAATCACCTCCGTATCACCCACAATCAAATGGAGTGGCAGAAAGGCATGTGCAGACGGTCAAAACAGCATTAGATAAATATATTAGTCAGCAATCTAGTTTAACAATAGGTCAACAGATTGTGAATTTTTTATTTAGTTATAGAAATACCCCATGTGCTAGTATAGGGTTAAGCCCAAATGAAATGATTTTTAAAATTAAACCTAGAACCCGCTTGGACTTGCTAAGACCAAATAAGGGTATAAAATTCAATCAATCCGAAGATTTTGTAAAACCTGTTTCATTCTCAGTGGGAGAAAAAGTATTAGTAGGTAATTTAGGGCCATATAGTATTGATAAATGGAAGGTAGGGACAGTAGCTAGAGTTGTTAGTGCAGTGACATATCTGGTTTTGGTGGAAGATAATTTATTAAATAAGCATGTGAATAATCTAAGAAAATGGATAGATTGTAGCATCCTAAAGCAACCAATTCCAGAAATGTCACAAGCATTCAAAGATGATGTTTTTAATAAGACTGCTACCCAACAAGATATTTCTGATTGTACCTCTGGTGAAGGACAGCAGCTCGACAGCCCAGTTTCCAATGAAAATCAGTCTGAAATAACACCACAGTCGAGCTGTACTCCTACCATGAGTATGTCTAAAAATGTACCACCGGTAAGCACAGAGGGTGAATTACGGCGAGGTAATCGCATACGAAACCCACCTCTTCGACTTAATTTATAAACTATGTATAATATAAATATAGCTTAAGTAGAGAGGAGATGTTGTATTCTTGAGTTGGCTACCCTGCATATTCAATGTGTGGGGGGACATCAGGTAGAGGGGAGTCAGTGAGGGATACAACGTCGACCTGTCGTAAGATACTAATGTATGCACCGTTATAGTTTATGTGAACTATTATAATTATATTAGTAAATCGTTCCAGGAACCCATTGTGTTTTACTTGTGTATCCATACACAACAAAGATTACTATTCGCTGTGTGCAACTTGCCATGTGGCGACACCTGTAGGCTAAAATGTAAAACTTTGTTCCGTACAATCAAATCAAATGCAGGCATTTTGATATTTTAAAGATGAATAAAATATTAAGAACTGGTTTTGAGGAAATAAAGACAGATATAAAATTTAAACAAAACGCCCTAAAAAACGGTGCAAAACTGGCATTTGGTCACCTATGCTCGGTGGAGGAGAACATTCAACCGAAAATAAAAATAATAACTGCGAAATGCGTGCGAACAACATCGCAGTCAAAAGAAAATTATAAAGTTTCATTAAATGTAAATATATTGCGCGTTGAAATACATATTTTTATATGTTTATTATTATTTAATATTCACAATATGTAATATGTTTATTAAAACGAACTGTAAGCTTTCTTTTGCCCTGACTCCGATTGAAAATTTTGTTCCAAAAATTAAACTCCTTCGAGTGATTCTATGACAATGAAAATTTTATTGTTGTTAGCTGACCACATAAACCAAGTTGTAACGTCAAAATTTTAAAATTTGACTAGTTTAACCGTTAAAAACTAACATTATTATTAATATATCGGTATGTCATTTATATTAAATTAAAGACTATATTTTTGCGTTGGTTCGGTAGTTATGCGGTTTAATACATTTGGAAGCAAAGGGTCGTCGGTTTGAGTCCCCCAAATGCGTGTTAATTTTTTTTCAAAAATTAACTTTTTTATTTTTTTTATTATAATTTTGGATAATTTTTATTCAGAAAACCTAAAAAAACCTGTTTTTCATTTTGAATGAATTATTAATCAAAACACCGTAGGAAAAGCTTTCTTTGCCGTGACTCGCATTAAAAACTTTGTCCACGAAATTAAACTGCCTCGAGTGATTCTGAATAAAAATTATCCAAAATTATAATAAAAAATATAAAAAATAATTTGTTGAAAAAAAAATTAACAAGCATTTGGGGGACTCGAGCCTACGACCCTCTGCTTTCAAATCCCGTACCTTAACCGCACAACTATCGAATCAACTCAAAAATATAGTCTTTAATTTAATATAAATGACGTAACGATATATTAATAATAATTTAATTTTTATCGGTTAAACTAACTCAAATTTAAAAAATTTTGACTTCGTTATAACCCGGTTCATGTGGTCAGCTAACTACAGTAAAATTTTTATTGTCATAGAATCACTCGAAGGAGTTTAATTTCGCGGACAAAGTTTTCAATCCAAGTAACGACAAAGCTCACGTACCTACGGTTCGCTTTTTCTGTGTTCACATTTGTATGGACGTTAAAATTTTGTATTGGGGCTGTTTAAACTATTATTCTGACAGCCCACGACACAATATATTTCTGCTGGACTTCGGCGAGCTTTCCGTATTGTTGTTGAAATTTTGATCCGTCGAAAAATGTTCGGGACAAAAGTTGAGGTGCTGATCACGGCAAGCGCTAGCATCGGCTGTCAAGATCAGGGTCGTGTAAATCGGATATGCGACCTTGAAACAGTATAAAAGTTCACGGAACTAACACTTTGGCGCTGGTGTCGGTTTAAAAGTTTTCTACTTAATTATTTCTAATGACTTATGAAATTCTTCACCATGTCGTGAGAGGGCTTTCGACGGTTGTATATTTCGTTCTGGGATTTGTTGGACGTTGTCCGTTATAATTAGTGCTGTTAGTTTAAAAAAATTTAAAAATTTTATAAACATGGAGTTCACCATAAACCCGAAAAAATGTAGTGTTCCAAACTGTGATGATATGTATAGTAAGAGACATCGACTGCCTAAATCAGATCCGATTTTATTTGATATTTGGGTGAAAAAAGTGAACAGTCCTCTGTTTCATAATAAAACAAAAGAACAAATTCATAAAAACTATTTAGTGTGTGATAGACATTTTAAGGAAGAATTTAAGGTTCCAGGGACTCGTAGAGGTTTAATGGTTGAAGCATATCCAACATTACATTTACCAAGTAAGAACGATTATATTATATATTATATTCAAATATTTTGTGCCTTATTCAATTCAGAGAATACATCCAACCTGTACTCTTTGATACTATAATATAATAAATACAAATATAAGAGACTGTTTATTACAAAAACGTAGTTGATATATAATATGTAACGTTCAATAAGTTCTGTTACGTTGAAATATATTTGCATTTTAAAGTACTATATATTGTTTATGCCATACTTATAGTAACTCAATGACAAAACAAAGACATTACATAAACTAATTATGATCCTATTTATTACAGCCAATACTCAAATCCTTACTCCACGTTGTCCATTTGTGATAGATGAACTACCGTCAACTTCCATCTGTGATGACAATCAGTGGAATGTACCTTCTACATCATCTGCCGAAGTTCTTACAGAATTAAGAGCAAAACCTGTATCAGCTGTAGTAGGTAAGTTAAATAATTTAAATATTAATGGTATTTCCCATATGTTAACTTTTATTGATGTATGATCAAAAATAAATTTAAACCAAAGTAGATGATACTTTAAATAAATTTAGTAACAATCGTCTTAAGTAAAGCACTATTTATTAAAATATATCTGTTTATTTTACAGGTATTAAAGAAAAGTCCATTTTACGAAAACTTAATGTAACTAGACAAAAGAAATTAAACCCACGCGAGAGAATTATATATAAACAATTACTTTTTTGTAGTCAAAAAGTATCAAAGCTCCGACATCGGTTGAAAAATGGCAAACAGCGATTAAAATTGGCTGAAAAGCTTGCTGACAATCCTAATTTTTCTGGCATGTTAAAATTTGTTAGTCAACCCACATATACTTTTATACTAGGACAAATAAGGAATCAACACCTAAAACCAAGGGGTCGAAGATTTACTGAGGAAGAATTAATATTATCTTTGTCGATCATGAAGTCTAGTGGAAAGGGGTATAATTTTTTGTCAAAGATTTTTGCCTTGCCCTCGAGAAGAACGTTGACCAATATGCTAAACAAAATACCACTGCGACCTGGCATAAATAAAAAGATATTTGACCATTTAAAGGAAACAACTGCCACGATGTCATCAAAAGAAAAATGTTGTGTATTAATGTTTGATGAAATGGCACTTAAAATTGATCTCCAATACAATGGCAGACATGATATTATTGAAGGGATACCTGATACGGGTGAATCAAGAACTGCAGATATTGCTGGATATGCCTTAGTTTTTTTAATTAAAGGCTTATATAAGCAGTGGAAGCTGCCTATTAGTTATTATTTCAGTAGCGAGTCTGAAAAATCAGCAGTTTTAATGAAATTAATAAAAGAAAATATAATTGCTTGCCAAGATGCTGGCTTAAATGTTGTATGCACAGTATGTGATCAACTTGGAGCAAACTGTGCAGCAATTAATGGTCTTATAAAGGCGTCAAAAGAGGAATATTTGCGACAAGAAAAAGACTATAAGTATTTTGGGTTTTTAGTCAACGGACATGAAGTTGTTCCCCTTTCTGATGTGCCCCATTTGTTTAAAGGTCTCAGAAATAATTTATTAACGAAAAATCTGCATTTCAACTATAAAGAAAAGAGAAGAATTGCAAGTTGGAGTCACATCGAACAATTTTACTATTTAGATACCGAAGAGGCTGATAGAATCTGCCCAAAGCTGTCGGATCAGCATGTCGTGAAAGAAAAAATAAAAAAAATTAAGGTATCTTACTGTACCCAAGTTTTTAGTCATCAGGTTGGAGCTTTGATGAAGAGAATTTCTGCTTGGAGTAAGTTTTTTTTATCTTTAACGTTCTTCACCCAATTTGAAATTTAAATATTTTAAATTCATTAGGTATATCTTTTTTTAAGACTAACTTACATTTAATTTTATCACAATTGATTTTCTTGCTTTTAAGTATGTTGAACTTTATTGTTACATTCAGCCAAACACGCAATAATTTTTGACTTTACAATTATCTTTATATGAGAAACGATGATAGACGCGAAATTTATACAACTTTATTAAATATGAAATATTTAACACAATAGTTAACCTGGTACTTATTTTTAGATATTGACGCAAACAGAAAATTGCCCAAAGAGTCTGAAGATACGGCAGAACTTATATTATTTTTGGATGAGCTATTCGACAGTCTTAATGCAAATTCAAAGTTGCCTCCAAATGGTAAACCACTCAAAGGAGGAGTAACAAGTAATGGTACAAATGAGACTTATTGGAGGAAAAGTATAAAAACATTAAGAACAATGAGGTACTTTTCAAGTAAGAAAAAACAGTACCTTCACTAAAAAATTTAATATTTACACTGAAAGCGTTTATTCGACTGAAAAGTATTCTTCTAAACAAATTTAAATTTGAGTACATTTTAACCAGAGCATTTAATCAAGATCCTCTTGAGAATTTTTTTGGTGCAATAAGGAGTCATGGTGTTAGAAACGTTTCCCCTGGAGTTGTTAATTTTCAAAATTCTTTCAAAGCCTTATTGATTAACAACTTTATGTCAAGACATTCCCCTCATGCCAATTGTGAAGAAGATTTTTCAAATGGGGCTCTCAGTAATTTGAAATTTTTTTTAAAACTTCGAGATAACACCAATTATTGCAAATATCCCAAATGTAAATATTAAAAAATCTCTAGTCTCCGAGTGCACTATAACCTACATTAGTGGATATATGGTTAAGAGATTATTAAAAATAATTAAATGTAAAGATTACAAAATAAATTTGCAATGTTTTAAAGAAACAACGAAAGGAGATTTTATCGATGCCAGACAGTATACTAAAACACAGAACACTACTAAAACAGCTGGATTGGTGAAACCTGGCAGTTTTTTTAATTTTGTAGTAACTCAATCTCTGTGTTATTTATACTATTTAATTCCTAGGATGTGTCACATTAAAAACATTGGGTTAACGTTACAAAAAATTTTAGAAGAGAAAATTAATTTTAGTCTATTAATTGCAAATTGCATAATGAAACTTCAAAATCTATAACAAAATTTATTGTAAAATGTTGTTTATACTTTTGGTGTCAAAAAGTGAATAGAATCGGAAAGAGAGGTGATTCAAAATTCCAACAGAGTTTAAACACAACGAATTTATCTTTAATTGACCCAATAAAACGTATAGCAAATAACAGGTATACTAAACGCCTCAAAAGAAGTTCCCGTTAAATATTTTACTTTCCTGTCCCCATCAAAGGGAAAGTAAGGTGAAGTTTTTGGTTTAAATTGGTACAGTAGAAGGTCCTCGAGACCGACAATGATTGAATACATATGAAAGATTTTTTGCCTTTTTTAAATATTAAGGACAAACAATTAACTTTGGTGCAAAATGTTCCAGTGCAAATTTTTAGAGCATAAAATTTTCTACAATTTTTGTTTAAACTTTTTCCACCATTTCCAAATAATTGCGCCACTAGAGGGCGCGCAAAAAATATGCATATAGGCTTTTCAGTTTTTCCAAATGTTGAGGACAAAAAATACACTTTTGTGCAAAACGTTCTAGTGCAAATTTTAGAGAATAAAATTTCCTACAATTTTTGTATTAAACTTTTTCCAGAATTTGAAATAATTGCGCTACTAGAGGGCGCGCAAAAAATATGTATGTAGGTTTTTTGCAGTTTTCCCAAATTTTGATGAAAAACGATGCACTTTAATGCAAAATTTTCTAGTGCAAAGTTGTAGAGCACTAAATTTCCTTTATCTTTTATATTTAGCGTTTTTCCGATTCCCATAGTATAGTTTCGCCGCTAGAGGGCAAATAATATACACAGTTTTCCAATTTTTTTTATTTGAAAGGCAAACAATAGGCTTTAGTGCAAAATGTTCTGGTGCAAAGTTTTAGACCATAAAATTCTCTACACCTTTTGTATCAAACTTTTTCCCGAATTCAAAATAGTTTTCACCCATTTCGGAGATCCTAATCGTAGCAGTGTGCTATATAATGTGCGCATGCGCCAGCTTATGCCATTATCTACATTGAAATTTGAATGCAAATTATATGATCTTTAGATGTTTGTAACTGTAGCCTAATTTTTTAATTAAGATTTATTTGAAGATCTACCTCTTGTAAGTTTTAAGTTCATTTGTAAGTTTATATATTTATTATAATAGTTATTTACTAAACATCAGAATTGATTAAATAATTAAATCCATTGTACAAACTGAAAGTGTCTTATTCGTTACCGACAGTCCTTATACATGATGAAAATTATAAAATTAGTAGTTAGATTAAGATTTGTTCATATCTGCACAATTAAAGCTCATTGCACGATTCTGATTACATTTTTGCAAAAAATTAATATATTTTTGCAGAAAAGTAACATTATTCGTGACATGCTCTGAAATAGTGGAGCCAGATATTGACATTCTTTATGTACTGATTTTGAATATTCCCGCTCTTGCATCTTTTTTAAAAGTTCCCGCCATTTTATGTCAATTAACTAAAGGAACCAACACTCGTGTCGCTTCAAACAGTATTCCAGAAAATTAACAATGAGATTCCATTCTAACCCAGGTAGCAGAGTGACGTGTTAAAGACGTTGAATAGTGGTCATTATTTACGTATATGAATGACGTGAAAAACACGTGATAAACAGGGTCATAAGTCACAGACCAATGACGTCTTTTTTTACGTAAAAATTACGTTTTTTTTGACGTATAATTAAACATCCATTTTGAGGTTATTTTAGATTTAATAATTGTATTTTTTTACTGTAAAAAACATAATATCCTCGGAATTCATAAAAGAAATAATTACACAAATTATATTCAAATACAGGATGTCCAACAGTAGTTTGACGATTTTTAAACTAAAATAACTTCGAATGAGATACGATAAAAGAGAGGTTTTGTCTGAATGCATTTTTTCCCATTCCCACTATATTTTTCATTAAACACATGCACACGGAGTATCCCATTTAAAAATAAAAATTCGCAGTGATTTCCGCTGTTTAACTGGATGGACAACTTACTTAAATTCATTTTTAGATTATTAAAGACGATTAGGTAGTCAAAACGGCACTCTTTCGAAGGTATTTCAGTTCAAAAATCTTCACAATATTGCAAGACACCTGTATAATTTATTAGCAAAATGAAAACGCATTCTTATATAAATCTTAATTGATAGAAACATAAAAAATAAACTGAAAATATAATAACATGTTGAGCATTACTGAGAAGCTACAGGGGGGGTAGCCACTAAGAATGAACCACCACTAGTCCTCCTCCATCTTCTTCGCCAAAGTCTATCACTTTTTACATTAGTATTAGTCCTGTTAAGAGATCGTGTTACGGGCTAAAATTTTTTAGGCATTAAAATCTTAGGCCAAATTTTAAGTCTCCTAATAGAGTAATGTATTCCCAATTTATTTATAAAAAGGATACTACAAACCTTGTTTTAATAATAATCTCACTATTGTTTACTTTATATTTTATTGACATTTCCTTTCACAGTTAAATCATTAATTCTTCTTTTAATTAATTTTTCTTGAATGTGACATTTGATGGATTGAATTCCTTCCTTTCTTTTCTCTTCCTTTTTTGGTGCTAACCTGATTGTAGCATGTGCTAATAAAATCAACCGGTAACGGATTTAAATGCCTAAAAAAGAAATAAATGGTTAAAGTGTCTCTTAAATTGTATGGTAGAATACTGCATATCTTTTAAGGTGGATATGTGAAACACTAACCTGTAGGAAATCACTTGTAAGGTCATCCAACATCCTTACCCTTACATCAAGAAGGGGGCACAACAAGAACTTAATGATTTGAGCGTTCCCAAGCGCTACCATCTTGCTGTCTCATCGGTTTTATGTTTGCTCGTTCTATGGTTTTCTGCTTTACCACTGCTTTTTGGCTAACTTAAGACAGGATATAATCCATTCAAAGCCGCCTTCCGTCCATTTTTGATCCGGTAAACTATTGATCAGTGATAGGGGCGTAGAGGACATCATACTAGTTCTAGAGTCTACTAACTAACAAGAAAGATCTTTTCATTTACTGAACTGTCTTCAAGTACTGAAAATAAAAGAAGCTAAATTATATGAATGACATTAGTCTTAGGGCTTACCTGGTTTTTAACTTTAAATTGTCGATAGTGTTTAGTATATTTGATAAACAGCTCATATTCATTATAGATCGTAACTTGGTATCAAATAAATTATTGTAAAACAAGAGCACGAGACTCCTGTTTAACCTAAAAGTAGGGTTATAATTCTGAGAACGATTTATAACTTAATTAATTTGTATATTATATTAAATAGTAATAATAAATTTACCTGTGAACGATTAGTACGAATTAGCAAAGCATATTTGTAATAAATATTTCACTCGCACACGTGCATCCCATTTTAAAATTTTTCATCATATGAATTTGAAAGAACAATATTTTCTAACTCCAGCAGCCGTGGTTAAAAAGTAGTTTGATTATTTTTTTATTTAAATGAAAATCGTAATTGAATTAAATAATAACTGTAACCACAAAAGCACAACACACAACAAAATGGCTTGTATTGCGCCAAAGCTTCGATACAGCAAAGGTGGACGCAGGGTTGCCAGACGTCAAACGTCTAGTCTAAAATTATTGGAATATGACCACAAAATTAGTAGATTCCAGGATAAACTATCAGAAAAAAATTGATATATTGATTTATTTGAAATTTTTATCTCTATCTAATTAGCTACATTATAGGTTATCATTATCGATTTATCAGTTCGTAAGCAAGATTAAGAAAAATTATGTTAGATATCGATAATTATCAGGCTACTGGCAACACTGGGCCACCGCAAAGACAGTGATTTCTAATAAATTTCCTTAGGAATTTATAAAGTTCTGATTTCGTTATTGTCTATGTAATAATAATTGTTGGTTATATTTTAGTTTATTTTCTAATATATTATTCAATACATGGTTAAGGCTACGATTTCGCGCGAAATCTTTCCGAGTAAAAATAACTTTCTGTTTTAATTTTATTGGGAATGTCGGTGTGCACTGACTAGGTATAAACAAATTTCTAAAAAATACGATTTTATATATTTATTCGAAAACTAATACCAAAATTCGACGAATATATTACGTTTTTTTATGACGTCTTAAAAACGTCCACCTGACAACGTTTTTTTCACGTCATGTTTTGGCCCAAATTACGTCAGTTGACGAGAATACACCAATTTTCAACGTCTTTAACACGTCACTCTGCTACCTGGGAAGGGTGTGTGTTCTGTGGTCAAGATGCCCCGCTTTCTCGCACACAGCGAATAACAATCACCAAAGTTCGTTTTAATCCGCACGATTCAACTTAATACAAATGCTTGAAACTGAACAACTGGTTTTAGTTTATTCTAATTTGTTTTGTTTAAATAGTTTAAAATATGTTGCAAAATAAATAACCTCATTCTATAACCTAAGAAAACAGTCTGGTAACAGTGACAACGACACTAATGACAGATCATATTTCCTAATAACTTTCATCGTAATGTTGGTTGTATAAATTGTTAAAAATGCTAAGCAAAAAGCGCCACTTTTCACACGGAACATGTCTGAACTTGTGTACTGCAAGTTGCATAAGTTCTTTTTTCTAGAATACAAATCTCGAGAAATATAGATTTTTGAGATTTAATATGTTCAAAAATTATACAGTGTGTCCGTAAAGTATGGAACAAATTCATTTTAAGCTAAACAGGCCATTTTAAGAAATAATCCTGAAACACGTCGATTTTTGATTTTAATTTACGGTATTTTAAAATAATAATCTACTTTCGAGTAATGAAGTCACCGTCATTTTTTTTAAATGGAACACCCCCATTTTGTTTCAATTTTCGGATTACTCTAGCTGAGCTGATTCCAAAAATGTATCACATGTTGATTCCAATTGGTACAGGGTGGACATAAATACAATAATTTTGTGTGTGCTCATAAAGTAACGCGTAACATTCTTTCTCCACGACCATTACTGAATGTATGAATTCTGAAATCATTTTTAATAATAGAATGTAAACATTCACACTCTAGTCTGAATATTTATTCTATAATACTTGCCTCTTATGCATTTTGCATGTATTTTCATTCTTTATCAAGGTAAAGAATGGATTTTCTGTAATCGAATTAAACAATATCGATTGCCGTGGACTTCAAAAGTGTCAGTGTCAGATATAAAATGGCGACGGTAATAATTATTTTCAAACAAGTTTTAATTTAAACAAAATAATGAGTGAAAAATCAAGTGAAGTAGATATAGAATTTAATAATATCTGAAATTGTAAATTATGAAAAAACACCAATGCACCAGATTTTAATTTCGGTAAGTGTACCACAGCACTATAAATATTAATACAATGTAATACAAATATGTCAGCAAATAACTTGTGTTCAGATTTAATTTAATTTTGATTCATACTTTTTGATCGTGGAGAAAATATAGTCTGTTACTCGGTCAGAATGAAAAAATTCGACACTCGTGGTTCCTCACACTCGCATTCGCTCGCGTTCGGAATTTTCCACTCGTTTCGAATTTTTCATTCTAACCTTGTTACAGAATCTACTATTATTAGTTAAATTAACAATATTATCAAAAATACTTATTGTCTAGCGGACCGAATATGATGAAATACATGACTTTATAAATGTTCGAACTGCAGCCCTTGCTGTATTTGACAGTAACCCAAACGGTGTACAAATTCTTGTTGAACCTTGTTTATTGTGTCTTGAGAAATATTGTTTATTGCTGTCCGAATTCTTTCTTTTAATTCTTGAATATTTGCTGGTTTCGTTTGATACACAACATTCTTCAGATGGCCCCACATAAAATAATCCAAAGGATTGAAATCTGGTGACCTCGCTGGACCAATAGGACCAATAGGTCCACGTCTACCAATCCACCTGGAAAAATTTCATCTAGGTACCTTCTAACATCTACAGCATAATGTTGAAACCATAAGCTTTCATCAAAATCTCCAGGATTACGTCTGCTGCGAAACAAATTACGTAAAGTAGGTACGAGATACCCCCTTAAAAACTCAAGGTACTTTGCCCCGTTTAAATATCCTTCGATAAAGTAGGGTCCGATGATTCGATTTCTTACAATTCCAGACCATACATTTACCTTTTGCGGGTATTGTGTATGATGCTCACGCATCCAGTGGGGGTTTTCTTTTGCCCAGTATCTACAATTCTGACGGTTGACCTCGCCATTTAACGTGAAAGTGGCCTCATCAGAAAAAATAATGTTTCGTCTCAAGAGAGGGTCTCGGTGACATTTATCCATCATTTCTTCGCAAAATTGGATTCTTCTATCGGGATAATCTTCGTTTAATCCCTGCACAAGTTTGATTTTATAAGGATGCCATTTTTCAAGCTTTAATAGTTTGTGTACCGTTGTTTTGCTAACACCGATATAGCGACTAACTTTAAGCACAGAATTGTGCGCATCTTCTTCAAAACTAAGTAAAACATCTAATGCTGTATCAGCATTTGCAGAGGGACGACCTGATTTGCGTGCATTTTCAACCGTACCAGTTTCTCGAAATTTCTTTTCTATCTTACTGACTGTTGAACGCGTTATAGGTCTTTCTGGATATTTATCATTAAACAAATTGCACACTTCCATCTGAGTTCGCGATCTTGTCTCCATATCCAATCATCATAAGTATTTCAATTTTTTGTTTTACACTTAACTCCATTTCTACTTCAAATTAAATCTAAGCAATAATTAAAACATTCACATTCGATTTCTTGCAACAGGAGACAGTTTTAAAAGCCTTCACTATTTGTTCAAAGTTTCACCACAACTTATTTCCGAAATAGTCCCAGAAGTTTGCAGTGCTATCATTGCAGTTTTACAGGATTATGTTAAAGTAAGTAATTATTTTTAAATTAAATAAAACCTTCGAGAAACAATTTCTAAAACTGTTTATTTAGGAAATTAAAAGTAACATTATTGAAAATTAGTAAAAAAGGTTACCAAAGGCACAGAATCCTCATCAGCAAGAATATCAGCATTTTGAGTTACATTCTGTGGTGATGAAGTTTCTTGAGGTGAATGGAATGCTGCTGGATGATCTAAAAGTGACTGCGAATGTTGAGGAAAAGTAAGGTTCGAACTTGAAGACATGGAGCTAGGTGATGGTGAGCTTTGTTTAGAGTCATGTCTACATAAAATATTCAACTGACGAGTAGGATTTATCTCATTATTAGTATGTGACATACGGGAATTCATTTTCATTTCAAACAATATGTTATCAATCCGATGCATACAAATTTCCCTAGTGTGCTCATCCATTTCCTGTAGTTTCGCAGCTACTAGTTCGCCATATATGGAACATACATTTCGTTCTTTGACTGGTTTATTAGTTACAGCTTGTAATAAAGAATACGCATTATCCATTTTATCTTTAATTTCTTGTGCTTCAGCTACTTTACTCTTTTTTCGTGCAGGAGCTTTAAATGTAGACTTATTCGTCGAAGGCAACACCAAAGCTGCAATTAAAAAATTATTGCATTAGATCAGTAAAATTAATATTTTGTGTTGGCAAACATACCGTCATTTTCAACATTATCCCGTTCAGGTCTTTCAATTTCCGTGTTAACAGTAGCAATAGTAGCTTCCTCTTCATCATTATTGTTGCCACTTTCTTCGGGCAAAAACTCCTAAAACAATAAACCATTAAAATAATATCACTTATTCACAATATTCTTTTTTTGTTTCAGATTCCTAAAAGTGCTAACGAATGGAAATGTGTAGCTGAAAAGTTTAACAATGATTGGAATTTTCCCCACTGCATGGGTTCCCTCGATGGAAAACATATTGTGATACAAGCGCCTACTAATTCTGGATCTGAATTCTACAACTATAAACAATATTTTAGTGTAGTATTAATGGCTCTAGTGGATGCTGAGTATTGCTTCATGTTTGCTGATTGTGGATGCCAAGGTCGGCTTAGTGATGGAGCAGTGTTTCGAAATACTCGTCTGTTTCAAAAAATCGAGCAAAATGAATTGCACTGCCCTTCACCAGAGCCACTGATAGGAAGAAATAAAGAAGTGCCTTATGTATTTGTTGGAGACGACGCATTTGGATTAAGAGAAACAATTATGAAACCATTCCCAGGCAGACATGACAAAGGTAGTAAATATAGAATATTTAACTATCGTCTATCACGCGCACGTAGAGTTGTTGAAAATACATTCGGACTATTAGCTAATGTATTTAGAGTACTACGGAAGCCAATGTTGCTTCAACCTGATAAAGTCGCATTAGTTGTTATGGCCTGTGTTGTTTTACACAATTTTTTAAGAAGAAGTACGTCATCCCGATCTCTCTATTCTCCAAATGGTACCTTTGACTTTGAAGAAGATGGAAACATTATAGAGGGCGCTTGGCGTCAAGCAAATACAGACACTATGACATCCCTATTACCAATGCGAAATATTCCTAGAAAACCTAGCATGGATGCAAAAGAAATTAGAAAAGAATTTTCCGAGTACTTCACAACCAGCGGAAAGATACCTTGGCAAGATCAATACTGCTAATTCAAAATTATAATATTTGTAAAAAGTTTATTTTAAAATAGGTGTGTTTGTTGAAATAAAATTTGTTAATTATAATAATTAGGTACCTACTTACTTCTGTATGTCTTGTCTGCCTTGGAAGATCCTTATCGCGAAGGAATGTGGCCATTTTTTCATAGGCAAACCACGGTGGTTTGTAAATTTCATCGGTCCCTGCTCCACTTTTTAAGCTTTGTTTTACTTTATTTAAACAGGCTCTAAAGGATGCCATCAATGAATCCTTTTTCTTTTTCAATTCAGTGACTGTGTATTTCTGTCCCATTTTGACTTCTATGCGTTTCCAAGCATCATAAACATCATTCCGATTTTTGTGGTTTGGTAAAGATGCATTCCATATAACAGCTTCATTTTCATACCACTCCAAAAATTCAAAAACTGTTTCATTAGACCAGTCCATTTCTTAATTCTACGACAATAAATAATAAAAAAATAATCCGGTAATTTAACGATAGGTGTACTTACTACAGTTATCCACTATCTATAGACTTTTATTTGCAAAAGAACGAATATGTGGATGCAAATTCAGAGCTTAATAAGGCGAATATTCGTTTCCTTTGATGTTGCTTAAAAGACCGACAAACAACGGGAACTACACGAGCAATGTACAAACACTAAAATTGCTCATCGGCAAGTAGCGACGAACCCATCCATACTACGTGCCATTTGGCGAGCAGTTGCTCGGTACTCGCCGAATGCCGCATGTCTGGCGCCGCCTTTAGATTTATTTCAAAAAAGGAAATATCCTATTCCAATGTGTAAGCTATTATATGTATAAATATTTCTACAAACAAAACTTTCGTTCTCGAGATTTGTATTCTACAAAATCGTCAATTTTCTCGTCAATTTCAGTATTGCCAACTGAAATCGTGACAGGCCGTTTCGAAGCCCCTCTTAAGTCCTATTAAAAAGTAACTAATTAACCTACTACTTTAACAATAATTGTGATATAATTGTGGATCATTTGATATAAATATTAGATTATGGGGAACTGATTTTTTAATAATATTTATTTAATTTTCTTTTGGTTTGGATATACGACCATTATTTATGTTTCGTTTCTTTTTAGTTGAAGAAAATCTCATTTCCTTAGAAATATTTTTATTCTGTGGGCCTGACTTTGACTTTAATTTAAAATTTATTTCTTCAGTTTTGTTTGTCTCAATAAATATATTTTCATTTCTAAGAGTTTTTGCAGCATGGACAAGTATTGAGGTATTTTCTATTTTTGAAACATTATTTTGTAACTTAAGAGGCTCAAGTGAAATTATTTTTATTAAAGACTCACAATTTTGATTCAAATTATTCTTATCTTGTGAAAGAGTTTTTAAATCATTTGTAATTTCCGCTGATGCCCAAAAATTTGATTTATTTGGTTCAGTGATAGTGAAATCTCTTAGTTTAACATTGCTTTTGTTTGCTACCCAGGTAGCCAGCGTACGTCATAATGACGTTAGTTTTTGGTGATATTTTAGTCAGTCACATCATGTTACCAAAAAATGACGTGATTTTGCTATCACCAATAAATGACGTCAGTTAAAATAACGTCATTATGACGTTATTTATGCACCTCATTTTGACATAGTTCGATGCATGTCATCAATGGACGTCATTTAGACGTCACTTGAGACCACATACAGTGGAAAACTAAAAAAGTGAAATAGTTACAGAGTTTGAATACCTATGTTTTTTGCCGCCTACAATTTTCTACTTAAAATAGTTCAGGTATACCTGAACTATTTTAAATACATAAAAAGTGGTTTGTATGGCAATAATTTAAAAGGTTGAAAAATATAAATGAAAAAAGTTCGAAATCTTTTCGCTAATTACCTACCTGTATCAAATTGAATATGTTATAAATTAAAAAAAGCAAATAAAAACAATAAATAAATTATTAGATAATGATTCCAATGGAAACAAAAAACAATAATTCAAACAAATATGTTTAATTTATCTTCTGGTATAAGGTTTGTTATTTGTGTGATATCCGAAAATTCCCGAATATCACTCGAAGCTGATAATTTTAGTCGTCCATACAAGCAGTCTTATCTGTTCGTTACGAATGAAGTCGACCAGCGCGTGAATGCTATGTTTTGCGGTTCAGTCACTTCATAATTTCTGCTGGCTGTGCGGAGCTAGTGCAAGCGAGATAGCGAGATGTGTTGTAGTTGTTGTAGGAGCCGGTTTGATTGTGAATTGTGATTTGTTATTGTGTTTGATAATTTTGATATTTCAATGCTATACATTGGACGTTTTAGTGCTTTATTTCTAGTTCTTTTATTTACTAATTACTATTCTTCTACAGGTAAAGTTTTGTAAATACTATCCAGCTAATATTTTTCATATAAGTATGCATCTTTTTAGTTTCTTTTCGGTTGGGAGCCATGTTTGTTTTGGTTGAATTCGGAGAGAACTGTGACGGTGGTTTGGCAATTGTATCAAACAATTGGCTCACTCCACGAAAAAAGGAGGTATTCTGGCCGCCATATAAGGAAACGCGCAAAAAAGCTCTCAAAAAATCAGAAGATTTCAACACGGAAACATGGAAAATCTTTAACGTTTCCAAAATTTTGTGTCTACTTAATAGATATCATATTAGCTATTTTTGTTTATATTACAAGTGTAGTGTATTTGGCTGTAGTCTATAACTATTCATTCATTTTTTATGAAAATTTTTAAACATTCCAAAGTCAAATGACCTGATTCTGAAATATATTTAAAAAACATTGTTCCCTGTAATATAAATTGTTTACTTCGAAATAACTCAATGTGATAAAATTGCATTTTACTCTATGATTAAAAGAGACAGTACTGTAATTGTTTGAAAATTCTCAAACCTCATTTTTCTCTTACTTCAAAATTGTAGGTACATGACTTAAATAAAGGTGAGAATCTATTTTTTTATTACAAGCTTCAATCGTCTAATTGTTTTTTATTATTGTGTTATCCCATCTGTCTAAGTATGTCTATCTATGTAGACATTTTCATGGAAACTACGTGGCTGATTGACACTAAACTTGATACACAGATAGCTTAGGTCAAGAGCAGCTGCTGCTATGACTTTCAGCCACCACCTACAGGGAGACTGTAGTTAGGGGGTTAAAGTTCGCCATGCATTTTAAATGGCAAATTTTTCTTGTCGCTGTATTATACAACGTGATAGGTTGTTGTCTATCAGTGGTTACACTTCTCGTTTCATATTTTAGATGATTATGATAAAACTTATTCTAAACTGAAGTTGGCAGAATTATCTTCAGATATTCAGAGTGATGAAGAAGAGGGTTCTCTTCAATGTAGAAAAAGGAGACCACCTCGCAGACTATCATTTAGTGATGATGAATTGAATGAATCAAAACTACCACACCCACCACCTATGAAAAAAGTTCAACAGTGTAACCTCACACCCCCTGGCCTCTTTATCTCATGAAAAAGGCGAGTAAAAAGTAACAAACCGATGGCCATTTCGGTAAGAAACTTTTATACTCAAATTTATCACAAAATATACCTGATCGTCTAGTATTGTTAAGTTAGGACCCACGTTGTGTTTAATAATCGTTGTAACAATAATAGCATTATTATTATTAATTGTAATAACTCTAGAAATACTTTTAAAGTTTGGTGGCAAGTGAACATAAATCAAAAAACAAAAATCTCAAGAAATTATTTATTGATTAAGAAAATTTACTGATGAATGATGGCGCCATTTGGCATAAAAGGTATAGGGAAAACCGGGCAACCGGAAAACCTAACCACCATCATAATGAATGTTTAATTATAAATTAACCAATTGTGTTGTCAATAAATAAAGGACATTTATGTACAAAAAGTTCTTAATAACTTTAAATACCGTAAATGTCATCAGATGTGCACTGTCTCTCTCTGCATTATTGGCAATTATTGCTCTTTTGTGGTATCAGAAATACCTCTTTTTATTATTATATTGTTTGTATGGACAACCCTATTGAGTTACGGCCAGATCAGTACTAGCGATGTAACCCATATTTCAGGCTGAATACTCGTTGAACCATAATGTAGAAATATATAATGCGATTGACACAGTACGCCTCTGCGCAACATTAACAATATATTTTAGAAAAATATATGATAGAAGTTGTTGGTTAGGGATGGTATAAACGTCACCCCCTCGTGAACAACGAAAGATGGAAATTTTATCAGCTGTTTCAGTAGATAGTATTTAACCGTTGGCTCAGGGACTATAAGAAGTTGGCGATTAAAATGTGAAAATACTTATTCTGATTTATTTTTACGAAGGTAAAATAAATCCAACGAAGTGAAGAATTCGTCGTTTACGATGAGAAATGTAAAAATGGGTAGACGCCGAAATCTTTAGCGTCGGGACGTAGGGCGTCGTCGAGGAATGGCGTCGAATATTGTAGCTTCAATTGATGGTGTTCGTAGTTAATTTGTGAAAATATACTGGGTGTTGAAGAATTAAAACCCAACTGGTTGTCGATAAACTATAGGCGTCGGCGTCGCGACGCCAGATACAAGATTTTCGGTGACGATGTTGGTAGTTTGAAATGTGATTTTTGATTAGCCCTTCCTCCCGCTTTCACTCACGTTTTTATGTCGAGTTTGACTAAACATTCCTCGTCATAATGTTCTCTGGTACCGTGTACTATTTGTTTTTCTGTAAATACAGACATCTAAAGTATCTTGGGAAAAATGCAAACGAAGACGAAATAAAATATAATAAAAAATAACGAGTTTTGACAATCTACACTCAGACAGATTAAGTGGTTTGAGAAAATATCGAATGGCTTAAAAAAAATCAACAAAGTCTAAGGGAATCAAAACACATTAAATATAATGGGTTTTTACTATCTCTCTAAAGTTTCTTAAAATAATAATCCAATAAGACGAAACAAATACCATTAAATTTCTGAAAAAATAATAATATGATATACCGGGGGTAGGTTGGTTACAACAGGGTAAATATTTCAATTCAATATACATTTTTTTATAATATATAACACAAAAATGTTGCAGAACAATTGGTTAACCACAGAGCTGATGTTTTGAGAAATTTAGATATATCTCAGACAGTGTCTACTTTATGTTCAAAATCTGGCAACATACATATTAATTCTTGTACTTCCACACACTCTTCTCCATCTCCATTGCCAAAGTCAACATTTATAAGAGAACCTACAGGTAACATGTTAATTATTCACTTTTTTATTAGTTGTTTATTATTAATTATCAGAAATTTATTTATTATTATGTTTTAGAATATTCATTAAACCACAGAATTGAAGTTCTCAGAAAAGAAGATTTAGAGAGATCTTCGGCATTGGGTGCTTCAAGTCGACAATCTGACCATTCAATTTGTACTTCCCCACGATCAGTAGGAACTCCATCACACATATCTAAATACATAAATAAGCACACAGGTAATTATTTACTAAATGAGTTTGAATTCTTTATTGATAAATATTTGCAGCATTTCAAACTATATTATCTCAAATCAATCAACTGAAGGAGCAAAACAAGTTGATAATTTCTCTATTGAATAAACGAATTGATGAAAACATTGTGGAGACCAGATTACCTGATAATCTTCCCATTTCATTGCCAGTCAGAAATCAAAATGATTTCAGTTTATTAGAGGAGTATCTTCAAAATCCAGAACACATTGATCTGTTGGTAAGTTCAGTTTTTACTTTCGCAACTTGTTCAATCAGCACTTATTTTTTTTCAGATTTCATATTTTTCTACCAAAGGTGGAAAAGATTTAACGTCAACTACTAATCGAATATTGAAAAGTATTCTCACCGATGTAGTTGCCAGTAATTTTAGTTTCTTTGGAAAAAGATTAGACAAGAAACCATTTTGTGATACATCAACAAGGACAGTAATAGTTGGTAAGTGTACTATATTGAATTACTTAAGATTATATCAATTATATTTTATTTCAGTGAAAGTATTTTTTAGCAAAATTTATCAAACTTGATATTAAGCTTGCTGAGTTATTAACTGGTATATGAACATATTTTTTTTTCTAGGGGCAGTAAAGAAAAAATCAAAGAAGGAGGACTGTGAGATTGAAAACATAATTAAGATCTGGTTGAAGCATGCTCCACAACGCATGAAAAATTCAAAATCCAAGGAAATTTTGGATATGTAGGACTTAAGTGAAAGTCAAAAAAGACTGTTTCAACGGATATCAATGAATGGAAAGCATTCCTTTGGTAGCCATTTGGTATTAATCACCTTTTCGTTTTTTTGTGTTTATTGAGTAAAATTTATTATTTTTAAAAATGTCAAACTTTAAATATTATAAAGAATTTGTGGGAACGCGTCAAAGGTATAGACGAGTAGCAAGAGAAGTCAGAAGTACGCTTCAAGGTATAAACGGTCCTATTGTTAATGATGATGCTTCTACATCAAATCAAAGGAATATACCTCTTGATTGGGAATTTGTTTCAGAACCAAATCAGTTGATATATAATCAAAAGAATGTTTTTAATGATTCTAACAGGAATATTAATGATGAGTGTTCTTCTGATATTTATTTAAATTATGAAGGTGCTCATTTTGATCAAGATACTCCTTTACTCGCGTCAGAATCACATCATGCAATGCTTGAGGATGAATGTTCTATGAATGGTGTTTTGTCTGATGCTTGTATAAACAATGAAAGTTCGCTTTCTCCAGAGAATGACATTAATGCCATATTAAAGCAGTGGGCAATTCGAAAAAAAGTACCACATTCTGTATTAAATGATCTTCTTCTCTCACTTTCATCATTTCATCCAAGTCTACCTCTAAATTCAAGAACTCTTCTGGGTACTCCGAGAAGTCGTATAGGTTTCAAAAAATTGGATAATGGTGATTTATGTTATTTTGGGATTGAAGAATATTTGACACGTTTTCTCACTATTTCTCAACTGGATTATGATACAATTACACTTTCTTTTAATATAGATGGATTACCTTTATATCATAGGTCTGCTGTACAGTTTTGGCCAATTTTAGGCCTCATTAAAAATGAAGGTGTTGTTATCAGTCCATTCGCAATATCCATTTTCTGTGGCAAAACAAAACCGTCCCCATTGTCTTCCTTTTTTGAAGACTTTATAAGTGAAGTCAAACATTTAAAGAATAATGGTTTAATTTATAACCAAAAGCAGTTTAAAATTGAAATTCAAAATTTTATCTGTGACGCTCCAGCTCGAGCTTTTGTCAAGTGTGTTAAAACTCACGGTGAATATTCTGCATGCGATAAATGTGTTGAGGAAGGTGATTACATCAATGGAAGAATGATATATAAAGGGATTTCAGCTCACAGAAGAACAGATGAGTCATTTTTATCGCAGGAGGATCAAGAACATCACACAGGCTTATCACCCTTATTAGCTTTCGATGTTGGTTTAGTCAGTCTTTTTCCTATTGACTACATGCACTGTGTATGTCTGGGTGTTAGAAAAAAAAACTTCTTATGTCTTGGATCAAAGGAAATTTGAAAGTGAGATTGAACAGCAGGTGAGTTAAAATTATTTCTGATCATTTAATTAATATGAAAGTTTCTATTCCAAACGATTTCAATAGGAAGCCCAGATCCTTAAATGAATTGGCACGCTGGAAAGCAACAGAATTTCGCACTTTTCTATTATATTTGGGTCCAGTGGTACTCAAAGATATTGTTGATAAAGCTGTATACAAGCACTTTCTTCTTCTTCACTGTGGTATTTCAATTTTAGCTTCTGCTATAAATATATCAAATATTGGGATTGAATTGGCTAGAGAAATGTTGAATATATTTGTTAGCCATTCTAAGAATATATATGGTCAGGAATTTCTTGTTTATAATGTACACATTCTTTCCCACTTAAGTGATGATGTCAAAATGTTTGGGCCTTTAGATTCATTTTCTGCCTTTCCATTCGAAAATTTTTTGGGACAGATTAAAAAATTTATTCGTTCTTCTAGAAAACCATTAGAGCAGATTTATTGTCGCTTGAAAGAGTTATCCCAAGAAAATAAAACAAAATGCAAAAAGCATAAAACAATTTTTTTTTAGAACATTCTGATGGACCAGTGAATGCGATTGACTTCAATTGTAGACAGTTCAAAAAAAATTTATATAGAGGAATGAGTTTTTCTGTAAAGTCTCATACAGAATCAAATGCATATTGTCTTCTGAAGAATAATCAAGTGTTTCAAATTCACAATATTGTTACTTCTGATAGGTCCACTTTTTTGATAGGAAAACATTTCACATCTTATGAGGAACTATATTCTTATCCAATAACGTCAAAACAGTTGCATATATATATCATAGATATTTTGTCAGACTTAGAAATGTGGAAAGTTGATAATATAGTAACAAAATGTTTCGTGATGCCTTCTAATAATGGAAATTCTTTAGTGTCGTTTCCCTTACTCCATAATGATTATTAACATGTGTTTCAACATAATATTTTATTTTTTAGTCAGTTTACTTTCATGAAATGTCTCCTCCCTTAACTTTTCCAAAATAGTGAATTACAGATTTTTGAGAACTATGTATGATTACCAAAATAAAAGCTACTGCATAAAATTAATATATTCATGTCTTTTCGAGTTGGAATATTGAATTTCCAATTCAAAATAATTGTATAGAAATTGTTTAGTTTCTAGGTCATTTAACAAGTGGATTAAAGCTTTCATTGTCTATATTTGACGCTTTTCTCATCATTGAGTAACTTGTTCTTATTTTATTTTGTTTGACAATCTCAGAAAAAAATGTGTTAAGACTAAAATAAGTTATTTTCAACCAAGTTGTTTTGTTTCCTTTTTTCATAAAATGTTCCCCGCCTGCAGATACACACATTTGGCAAAACATTTTGGAGTTTATGTTTATGCTTTTTCGAAAGTTCATTTAATTCTTGTTATTTAATTATATTTCAAAATCATGGACGTGAATTATACGTGATTTTGACGTTATTTGAGATATATTTCGACGTCAGTTTAGACGTAAATTTACGTCAGTTCTTAGGTAAAAATGACGTCACAAAGTGACGTCACGCTGTGACATTGTGACGACATTTTAACGTGATATATACGTCAATTATGTTGGTGATTAAGACGTAAGCACTGACGTAAAATTTACGTCAATATGACGTTCCCTGGCTACCTGGGTACTACTACAGCATGAATATGTTTGCAAATTGTATTTTGTATATTAAAATCTGGACAATGAACCCAGATAGCACATGACATCTTTAAGACGTCCAAATTAGGTCGTTTTTAAATCTTAACGCCTAAAGACTTTTAAAGGACATCTTTACGATGTCGCACCTACGACGTAAATACGTATATCCCAAAATGACATAAAAACTTTATATCTGACCGAAATCTTTTTTGGATGTGATTTCAGACATTATTGGAATATTTAAAATATATCTTTTTTCGTTGGTAAACATCAAAAAATTGGCATTTTTATAACTCGAATTAGGAATTACATTTTTTAAATACTTTTTATATATTTTTTTTCAGTAGAATTAATATTTCAAATTTGATCGGGGGTAAATAAATTAATTGAATCTGGATAAACATTGAAACTTGGATATTTTATTAAAAACTGCGGGTATTGCATGGCTGTTTTGGTGGAGATTAAATAGATTCAATCCATCAACAAAAGAACTTGCCAAGATCGTTTCCGTACACAAGGCGTGGCTACAAGTTCGCTTACCATAAATACTTCATGAAGTGCAAGTATTTCAATGTTTTAAGTCGATTATAGTTAACACTGCTTTGAGTACCCTCGTAATAAAGCTTAAAAAACCATTCTGCGTGAATTATTTACTTCATTATTTTATAATACTGTTTTCAATGTATTTAACATAACCAACTCTTACACGGCTGCATAGTTATAGCCACAGCCACTAACGATTTACGAATCTACCATCACTCTCACTTTTTTGAGGTTATCTTTAGGCGGTTGGCGGTTTATTGCACGTTTGTTTGTAGTTTGTATGTGAAAGTGAAAACATATAGGTAAGTGCCTCCAGGACTTGAAAAAATATAAGAAAAGACCTTTTACATTCTCATTTATACATAGTATTCTCTCTCTTTGTTTACTTTTTAGCTGTGCGAGAAAAAATTAAATTGGCTGCATTAAAGTCTTCTAAAAAGGAAAAAAATGGAAGAAAAGACCTGGACCATTGTACAATTTATTGATGATGCGACAGTGGAGGCTGTACCCTCAAGCTGGGTGCAAGGTGAATTATGCCATTGGCCTTCTTTATCAAAACCAAAATTATTTAATGCAATTCGAAAAAGCGAGCCTTTGAATACATGCTGGCCTGCTCATAAAGTTAAATTTTTTAGGAATGGAACATATAGTAAGTAGTTTGTATTTCATTAGTTGACTTGATACTTTTTAGATGATTATATAAAAGCCCGTTAAAAGGCAAGGACTGCCGAGGAAACCAGTGACTTGACTAGTGATGCAAATGAAGTGAAAAGCAAAAGAAAGAGAATTCAAAAGCTTCTTTCATCTAGCGGGAGCAATAGTAGCAGTGACAATGATTCCTTTTCTCTTATACCAATGCCACCAAACATAAGGCAGGAAAGTAAGTTATATACCTAAAATGACAAGTAACTAATAATACTCTTCAGTCTCAAAAGAGCTGGGAATTTACACAATTCTGTAATCAATTGAAAAAACAAATACATTTTTAGGTAAAAATAAGAAGAAGAATAAAATCTCGAAAACAGAGACTATATTATCTGTAGAAGGAATCGAAGGTAATTTTATGGTTCAAAACTTATAAGAATAACAATACATTACTGTATGTACATATGTATGTAGGTGCTTATTTCATAGAACATTCTCTTGTACTTTAGAGCAAATCGACAGTGACACACAAGTTACACAGGCTGGCAGACAAATGACAAGTGAAGATTGTGAAAACCCAACTTGCCTTGATACATGTTTTAATAAAAAAAGTTAGTATGATCTAACCAAGAGGACACAATTATAATTCAGCGCCTCGTCCTCGTGATCACTAGGTAGTACAGCCTTTGTCTGTGCTTTTTGCCACAAGTTTAAAGACCAATAAAACAACATTTGTCATCTGTCATACTTACCGAGCTATATCTGTCATAAGTCTTTTTTGTGCCTTTTTGACCACATGCAAATTTTTCTCTTTCAGATATTTTTTGAGTTCTTTACCTTGAAACCTAAATTATTCTTGTGTTTTAGGTATGGGGAAAGAGAAAAGGAAACGCTCCAGGTCTCGGTCTAGAGACCGGCTGGAGAAGAGAATTAAAAAGCTAGAAAAACTAGTTGAGGAGTCCTTAGGTGATTTTAAAAGATCAACTCTAGAAGAACGGAGGACGAGAGACTCCACTTCTAGATCAAGTTACGAGGACTCCAAAAATCCAGGAGAACGGAGCACGAGAGGCTCCACTCCAGCATTAAGTTATACTATGACTTCAGAGGAACGGAGCACGAGAGGCTCAACACCAACAACTTTCCCCTGGTTGGATGGACCTCATAGCTGGGTTAGGTTAGGTTAGGTTACCCTGTGGTAAATATTGATACGGAAACTAGGGAACAACAGAACAAAGAAGTACCAACTGAAGTAGGTCACAACCAGGAGGGCATCTTACTGACAAGAGATGAAGCACTGGAAGATGAGGTGCTAAAATGCCTAGGAGAAGATCCCACTGCAAATAAAGAAAATGCATACCAACTTCACCATGCCCTAGTCTCAAGATGGCAACATGTTTTAGCAAAAGGACTGGATGGTGAAGTCAGAAATGTTTTATTAAACAAATATAGTTTTCCTCAGAATTGTGAAACACTCCGAGCACCAAAATTAAATGTAGAAATTGGTAGCGCAATACCACTTCATGCGCAAAAAAGAGATGCATTCCATGCTAGTAATCAAGACCAGCTAGGCCTGGCGCTTGCAGCACTAGGTACAGTAATGAACACTGTAATTCAAAACAAAGTACTTGCAGAAAACGTTCTATCCCCTATAGCAGATACTGCACAGATATTGCTTGATTTACACCACAAAATTTCAGGGGGGCGTAGATACCAAATTACCCCAGGATTGAGTAAAATAGCTAAAGAGGTAGGAGAATCAAACCAGGTAGACACTCACCTTTTTGGTACAGATTTTGGGGAAAAATATAAACTAAGGAAAACCATGGAATCTTCTACCAGAGACATGAAGGCTTCGACCAGTGGGACAGGCACGAATTTTAAAAAACCATTCACCCCTCAAAAACAGTTCAGCACTGCTCAACAAAAGACATATTCTTTAAACCGGAGAGGCCTGTCCAGTGCAACGAGGGGGGCATTGAGACGCAAAGGGCAGTATCCCCAGCAGGAAAAGGAATCGTGGAGGAGACGGAGATAAGTCAAGTAAGTAAAAGCTTTAAACCAGGCAACTTAAAAAACCATATTGACAGGTGGAATAACCTTACAAAAAATTCAGTAATTATTAACTGGGTTAAGGGTCTAAAAATACAATTTATAAAAAGACCCTTACAGCTACACAAACCACAACAAAAATTTTCAGAAGAAGCTCAGCACCTAACAAAAGCGATCAACGATCTATGTACCCAAGGTATTGTTAATATATGCAAACCACAAAAGGGTCAGTTTCTATCTTCCTATTTTTTAACCGAAAAAAGTGATGGCGGTTTTAGATTCATCCTGAATTTGAAACAGCTGAATAAATTTATATGTGCCCCACACTTTAAGCTTGAAGATATTCGTACGGCTTTAAAGTTAGTTTCGCCTCACTGCTATATGTCTACTATAGACCTTAAAAGTGCTTATTACTCAGTCAACATAACAAATAGCTCTAGGAAATACCTCAGGTTTGAGTTTAACAATATTTTATATGAATTTTCATCCCTTCCATTTGGACTTTCAATAGCTCCATATATATTCACAAAAATTATGAAACCTCTCGTTACAATAATTAGAAATAAAGGTATATTATGTGTTATTTACTTAGATGACTTCCTAATATTTGGCACGAATGCTGAGAATTGTTTATATAAGGTAAAATTTACACTAGAAGTTTTAGAATCCTATGGGTTTACAGTTAATTACGAAAAAAGCAAGTTAAAACCTTCTCAAATATGTAAGTTCTTAGGGTTTAACATTAATAGTTGTAACATGACTTACTCATTACCGTGTGAAAAAATAGTAAAAATTAAAAAGCTCCTAGATGTAGTAGAAAATAAGAAAACATGCACAATAAGATTTTTTGCCAAATTTGTGGGCTGTATAATATCTGCCTGTCCAGCCCTGAAATATGGAATGTTATATACAAAGTTTTTTGAGAGAGTAAAATATCTGGCGTTATTACAGTCGGGCCAAAATTATAACTACATAATGAAAATTCCTAGGACTATACAAACAGACTTAAATTGGTGGAAGGTTAATATTAATAAAGCTGTAAACGAAATAAGACATGACTCATTCCATCTAGAAATCTTTACAGATGCTAGCACTTCAGGTTGGGGAGGGGCATGGCAAGGCGAAACAACCAACGGATGGTGGACCCCAGAGGAATCTCGACATCATATTAATTACTTGGAGATGCTAGCAATATACTATGTTTTACTCTCCTTCATAAAATCTACATCATTAAACATACTTCTGCGTGTAGATAATTCAACCGCGATTTCTTATATTAATCGGATGGGTAGCGTACAAATTCCGGAATTAAATTCCTTAGCCCAAAAAATATGGAAATGGTGTGAAGTTCGCAATATCTGGTTGCACGCCTCTTACATTAACAGTGCCGACAACAAGGTAGCTGATGAACAGTCTCGTTTGTTGCCCACAGAAACCGAATGGGAATTACATCCTAAAGCGTTTGAAAAAATACAACTCACATTCGGCTCACCCGACATCGACATATTTGCGTCTTATCGAAACAATAAATGCAAAAAATACATCTGGTGGAAACCAGACCCCTTTTCAATTGCTACAGATGCGTTTACAGTACCTTGGAACAACCTGAATTTCTACGCCTTTCCACCATTCACGCTGATATTACTATCTCTAAATAAAATCATAAGGGAAAAAGCGGTAGGAGTCATAGTTGTACCCTTATGGGAGGCGCAACCATGGTACCCCCTTTTCAAAAAACTCCTCACTGCAGACCCTATTTACTTACCTTTAAATATAGATAATAACATATTAATTTCGCCTTACAGAGAGCACAAGATGCAGTTACCGGTGTCTTCCCTGGTTGTGGGGAAATTGTCAGGAGAGGTTTTCTAGAGAAGAACATTCCAGAATCGGCCATTCCAACAACTCTACAATCCCTTTCAAAGTCCACACCTAAACAGTATGAAACAGTCTACAGATCATGGTGGAAATACTGTCAGGAGAATCAAGTACATTTTTTTAAAGCGGGGGTATCAGAAGTGCTCAGTTTTCTTCAAGAACAACTGAACAGAAGAACGGTATCATATAGCTTTTTTAACTCATCCAGATCAGCATTAGCCCTGATTCTCCCTAACAATATAGGAAGAGACCCTTCAATATGCAGATTTATAAAAGGGATATCACGTCTCCGTCCCCCAGCTAGGAAGTACAAATTTATTTGGGATCCTCAAGTTGTAATTGAACACATAAGTAACTGGCACCCTAATGAATCATTGACACTGGAAAAACTCACAAGAAAACTTGCGACACTACTAGCATTGGTCACTGCACATCGATTGCAAACCTTAACCTTAATTAAAGTGGAAAATATTATAATTTCCACAGACAATGTTAGGATCTTGATTAATGACAACATTAAAACCACTTCTGCCAGGAGTGCCCAGCCAGTTCTGGATATCCCATTCTTCAGTGGACGCCCGGAAATTTGTGCAGCATCGACTCTTATTTGCTACATTGAAAAAACCGAAAAATTGAGAAGTGAAGCTCAGACCTATTTATTCCTTACAACGAAAAAACCCTACCGGACCGCATCCACCCAAACCGTAAGCAGGTGGATACGCACAACCTTGCGAGAAGCAGGCATAGACACCAAAGTTTTTTCTGGCTACTCCACACGTCACGCGGCGACTTCTGCTGCATATAGGAATGGAATCCTACTAGAAACGATTAGGAAAACGGCAGGTTGGAGTCAATCTTCATCAATGTTTGCAAAATTCTATAATCGACCGCTAAAAGAAGACTGCAACTTCTCATCTTACCTATTAACTAATAATTAAGCTATTTTTTGTTTCTATCGTTTGAATCCTTTTTTCTGTATATTGAACTAAAGTAATAAAATGTATTCATGGATGTACATTTTTAACCAAGGAATGAGAGAAAATAGAAAAAAAGTGCTAACACCTTTAAACATCTACCTAGTGATCACGAGGACGAGGCGCTGAATTATAATTGAACGATCAAACGAACTTCTTGAAGTGAAGTTCGATCGTAATTATAAGAAGCGCCTCGTCCGAAGTGATCACTCCCTGCCCAAAAATGTGGAAACTAGTTCAAAATTCCCGCCCTAGCATTTTTTCTTTTTCTCATCTCTAAACTTATGACAGATATAGCTCGGTAAGTATGACAGATGACAAATGTTGGGTTCTTCTTTTTTATTGGTCTTTAAACTTGTGGCAAAAAGCACAGACAAAGGCTGTACTACCTAGTGATCACTTCGGACGAGGCGCTTCTTATAATTACGATCGAACTTCACTTCAAGAAGTTCGTTTGATCGTTCAATTTTTAAAAATTTCAAATACATTAAATCCTAATGTTTGTTTTTAGATATTGCAGCTCCAACCAACAGCTCAAACCTATCATCAGTAACTATTTGCATTTATTTTAAAGAAGTAAAAGGTATAATGTTCAAAAATATTTTATTTTTATTTAAATATCTGTTTTCTGCTTCAGACAAATGTTTTAAAATAATAATTGAACAAAATCACGTATTAAGAAGTCTGGTGAGCGAAACTCTTCAAGAAGTGAGGAAAATCAAGTCTGAACTTCAGAAGGATCCCTCTGAAGTTCAGACTGATAACTTTTTTATTAAATTTCCTGATGTGAAATTCCCTATTAATTGCGAAGATGAAGTAACTAAATTGGAAGAGATACTTTCTAATCCTAAAGATTTTGAGACTGCTGTAAGTATATAAGAGAAAGGTTAATGTTTTACTTTTTACAACCTGTTTTTTTTTTTTAATGACTGTAGGTGAAGGAGATAGCCAGACTAGGAGGCTTGAATGTATATAATTTTGTGAAAAGAAGCCTGACAACTCTGATAACAAATAACATTGCTCTCGAATACAGCTTTTTGGGGCGAAAGGGGAAGAAGCCCTTTAATAAGACGAATATGTCAAAACTTGTCATTGGTAAGTATTTTTGTAGGTTTCATTTATACCAGTTGGTGTTATATTTTTTAATATCCTTTAAATTTTTAAGTGGCTACCTTTCTATACTTAAGTTGGAGGGTTAATCAATAGATTTTAGAAAATTAAGTTTTTGTATTTTTAAAAAAGTTATAGCTTTTATAAAGAATAAAAAATCTAAAAATATATAGGGCGTTCCATTAGAAAAATTGAAACTTCATGAAACCACACATGCTGTATAGACAAAAATATTTCCAAATGGTAGACTACTGCCTCTCATATTAGGCATTTTAAGATATCTTTTTTTCATTCTCCAAAAACGTTAATAATAGGCCACTCCTTTCTGCATACATGCATCCTATCTGTCAATGCAGGTTGACAGAGAACAAATGGACCAAATTTTCAAAGACAAAAAAATCATTCTTTATAGATTTGGATTGTAAAAAAAATAATATTCATGAGGTGTAAATTAAATCTTTTTAAAAAGAATTAAGTTTTTATTTATAAAGATTTGTACTATTTGTCCTCTTGTCAACTCCGTCTGTGAATACTGCATATTCAGATTTTTGAGACGAAAAGGCAAAACAAAGCATTGTTAAAAACCAGACTTCAAATTGTTTTGCTTTCTTTTAACACAAACATTTATTTGTAGCGGCTGCTGGAAAAGCACTGCCACAGAGTCAGTCAGAGGTGGAGGTAGTCATAGCGACCTGGCTACGAAGAGCGTCCGATAGACGCTCTGTAATGCAAAAAAAATTTAATAAATAATTTATAAATTAATATATTTTTTATTTATAATAAATAACCCACTCCAAAATATTTTTTTTTATTTTAAAACCCTTATTTTAGGTCGTTATTACGTCTTGTAAAGGACCATATTTATGTCTTTAAAAGACATCCAAAAGACATCCTGATTGTTCACAAATCGATAAAAAAAGATGTCTTGCGGCGTTTACAAGACATCTGTAAGACGTCTTGAATGTCTTATCACGACATCGTTGAGGCATCTTTAAGATATCTTTGTGCTAATTGGGAATACATATTATTACTATTAAAATTTGTTAACAAAAGAATTAATTGAATAAGAAAAAAATTATTTCATAATTAAAATAAAAACTAGCGGCGAAATTCGGAAAAAAAATAAGGACAAAGTTTTTAGAAAATTTTATGTTCTATAATTTTGATTTCCTGCGATTTTTTTTAAAAAAATCCATAATTTTAGCTCAAATTTAAAAAAGGCGCAAGTCTATATATCTTTCTTTCGCGCTGTCTAAAAAATTCTTGATAAACTTGGCAACAATAGCAAAATTTATAAAAAATCAAAAGACAGTATCCATTAGCGTGGTTAGGTTAATGTAATAAACCTACCACAGTAGTATACCACAGTTCCAAATGTTTTTTCAAATCATGAAGACCTATAGTAACCTATAAAGATGCAATAAACGACAAAGACTGGAAAGAAGTCATTGAAAAGGAACTAAAGTCGCATGAAAAACTTCAAACATGGAGGGAAGAACAATTACCAGAAACAAAGAAAGCAATACAGACAAAGTGGGTATTCAAACCAGAGGAAGATGGTACAAAAAAGGCAAAAAAGGTTTCAGATAAAGGAGGAGAATCAATTCAATACAATATATGCACCAGTAGCAAGAATTTCAACTATAAGATTATTACTGACAATGTCATTAGAAAATAATTGGGAAATAAGATAGTTAGATATTATTACAGCTTTCTTAAATTTACAGTTGGAAAGTGAAGTATACATTTATGCACCAGATGGATCAAGATAAAGACAGCAACATTAAAACTAAATAGGGCACTGTATGGTCTTAAAGAATCGCCCAAAGTGTGGAATGATACGTTTAATGACTTTGCACTGAAACATAAATTTAAAAGATCAAGATATGATTGTTGTTTATATTGTGGTGAAGATGTATTTATTTTAATTTATGTTGATGACTTGTTAGTAGTCTGAAATAAGAGATATATTAAAGAAACAGTAAATTTGTTAATTGGATACTTTCAAGCTAAGGACCTAGGAGAAGTCAAGAACTTTTTAGGAATGTCCATAGAAAGGAAGAATGACCAAATAGTAATAAAGTAAACCCGGTTTATTAAAAAAATTACTAAGGAATTTTAACATGGAAGAATGCAAAGAAAAGGCTACACCTATGGAAAAAGGTTTTCAATACAATGAAGAAAGTGAAACTATAAATGTTCCATATAGGCAACTGATTGGAGGATTAATGTATTTGTCTACAACTACAAGACCTGATATAACATTTGCAGTTTCATATTTAAATAGATATTTGGACAAACCAAACTAAAGAGACATGGGATGCAAGTAAAAGGGTATTAAGCTACTTAAAAGGGACTAAAGAAAAAGGTCTAACTTATATTAAAAGTGGAGACAAGGATGTAAAGTTAATAGGATATTCTGACTCGGATTGGGCAAAGGACCAAACTGATCGGAAGAGTGTAAACGGTTGCTTAATTTTATATGGAGATAAACCAGTTGCATGGTTCTCCAAGAAACAGAGTTTTGTTGCTCTCTCTACAGCAGAAGCCAAAATATGTAGCAGCGACTGCATGTGCTCAAGATCTAGTAAATCTTAAAGGATTTCTAAATGATTTCGGAGTAAATAACGACACTTATTATTGTGATAATGTCAAAGAGCTATGAAAACTCCAAACAGGCCAAACATATTGACATTAAAAATCATTATTTGAAAGAGCTAATAGTTTGGAAAGAAATTACAATTGAGTATGTGTCAACTGACCAAAATCTGGCAGATATATTAACTAAACCAGTTAGTAAAGAAACATTCGCATATCTGAGAAATATCGCTTTCGTTATTTAGTAGCTTATTTTTAGATAACATAAATATTCATATATATGTTTGCGATTTTAATGTATAAACATTATTAAATCGAGGAGTGTTAACATTTGTCAAGTCTATATAAAAAAGAAGAACTTTAACCTATATAATAATATAAATGCAACACCTGTGTCACTTCTCTTCGCGCTCTTGTAGTAGTTATACGTATAATGTAATAAATGTAACTATTGTATTAAATAAAACGTTGTTAAAACCAAATAAGCTTAACAGGGGGACTATGAAACTACTGCTTACACTACTTATAGCTTTCTGTTCGTAAAGTAAATCACGCTCTTAAACTTCGTGAAACAAGATAATCATTATTAGATTCTGATGTACTGGATACTGACCATGCATTTGTTTCTTGAGATTTGATAATTTGAAACGATGTTTTAATAGCTGTATCATGCCTTGAATTTTTTCCTTTAACTTTTTTTATAATTCTCTCAACCGCTTTGTTTCTTTATAAATTTATTTAAGGAATGTAACGCTTTATTAAGTCTTTTAAGTTTTTTGGCATCTAAATATATGTATTTTAATATTTTGTGCACACTTTCTAAATGCATATTAGTATTAATCCCACAATTTAAATGATAGCAGTATGCCCGTTCTTTGTAATTAGCCAAATAATTATTTTTAAAATAAATTCCAAAATTTTTCGTTTTTCCTTTTTCTAGAAGTTCTGTAACAGTTTTTTCAATAAGATTGTGAAATTCTTCTGTACAGGTGGTAAGTTGCAATGTTTTTAATATGTGGTACACCATTTTCTTTGTTTAGTTAAATTTGACTGCCAAACTCTATCGATGTACTAAGCACAATACAAGTGAGATGGTACTATTGCATGCATTACAAAAAACATTAGTAATATCTGACATAAAAACTTTTGGTGTTCGTAAACCCACTTTATCTCTATTTTTTTAAAAAACAACTGAAAGATATATGTATCTTTGCGATTAGTAAACATACATGCCCCAGGAAAACGTTCACCCCACTCATCAATTACCACAAGTGTTGTTAACTCAAAATCATAAGCATTCATTCCATGGGTGCTATTACGTTTTTCCAAAATTTAACTAATAAATCTTCTTGCGATTGATTCATTACTATTAAGCAAGTCTTTGTCCAATAGTTCACTTTCTTTATGTGCTCCTTGGTGTTTGTAATAGACAATTGGATTATTTTCTATACTTGAGAATTCCTGAACGTATAAGTATACACCAAGGACATCTAAAAAAATGGGTTTTTTTAATTTTTTAACAAAAAGATATCATCGGGTTTAAATGAGCTTTGAGCCTTTGAAGTTTTTTGCAAAAAAATTGCCAAACACAAATTTTTTTCGAATTTTGCTTAAAATATGCATAAAAAGTTATTATCAGTTCATATTTATGTCAAATTTCTAATTTTTAAATCACAATTAAGTTTTTAATTAAATGAAAATATATATGCTTTAGTTTTTGGTCATTTTGACCGAGTTGTCTATACAAATTTTTCTCAATATTTGGTATGGATGTACTTGGACTTAAGGGCAATTACCCGATGCTAGTTAAAAATTGTTCTCGGATCCCTTGAGGGGTAAATTATTTTTTTGAAAAACATACTGTTTACCTATATGTAGTAGGTTAATGGGACTTTAGTTTTTGGTCATTTTGACCGAGTTGTCCAAACAAACTTTTCTCAAAATTTCTTATGGAGGTATTTGGAGACTTAAGGCCAATTATTGTACAACAATTGATGGCTTCTTCAATATACAGTGCGTCCATAAAGTAACGCATAAATTCAAAATTAGCTAAATGAACGATTAAATTAGAAATTCCCGAAATAGGTCGATTTTTGATTTCAATTTACTATTTTTTCAGATCATAATCTAATATACAGGGTGAACCACCTTCGTGTAATGACGTCATCGCCATTTTTTTTTTTTTTAAATGGAACCCCCCTTTTTTTCAATTTCCGGATTGCTCTTGCTCAGCTGATTCCAAAAATGTATATGTTGCTTCAAATTGGTACAGGGTGGGCAAAAATGCAAAAATTTACTATCAAAAACATCCTGCATTATTCTTAATAATTGTATCTAACAGCTTTTATTAGTGATCCAAGCCCGTGGACTATACAATATTTTTTGGCAATATTTTTTACATTTTTTTTCATTTGACGCTAAAAACTGTCAACAACATTGAAGCACAGTTTTGTATTTTTAACGCTTTAGAGAAGGTACGTTCGTGAACTTTTTTTACAAAATGCCTTTAACCGAAAGTGATAGGATTGAAATATTAATGATGATTGGTATTGGCGATAAGATGCGGACTCAACAAGAGGTATGCCGATTATTCCATGAAATGCACCCAGATCGTGAACCTATTTCACAATCTATGGTAAGCAGAATAGAGCGAAAATACAGAGAATTAGGACATGTGAGGGATGCAACAAAGCAAGGTAGATCAAAAATTGATGAAAATATTCAACAAGACATAATTTTGTCGGCAGTAGAAAATCCACACTGTACAGTGCGAGGATTATCAAGGGATTTTGGTACTGGAAAGTCTTCGGTATCAAACATTTTTAAAAAGGTAAAATACCATCCTTATAAAGTACGTCTTATCCATGAATTGGCTGAAGACGACTTTGACCGAAGAACTGAATTCTACGAGTATATGATGAACCAAAATAACAATTTCATTGATAACGTTTTATTTTCGGACGAGGCAACGTTTTATTTGAACGGTTATGTTAACCGGCAAAACACCCGTTATTGGTCTGATGAAAATCCACACTGGATGCAAGAGTACCTACCATACGCAAAGACCACAATAAACCAACGTATGGGCTGGTATTGTGAGAAATACAATTATTGGTCCATATTTTTTTGATGAAAACTTAACAGGAGCATTATATCTGGATTTCCTACAAAATACATTAATTCCTGATCTGATCCAGCTTTTCCCTGATATTCAAATACCCACTAATGTTGACCGCAGAATCTGGTTTCAACAGGATGGCGCACCGCCACATTTCGCAGTAACTGTGCGCGATTTTTTAAAGACAACTTTTCCACAAAGGTGGATAGGAAGAAGGGGACCAGTGGAATGGCCTGCTAGATCACCTGATCTGAGCCCATTAGACTTCTTTTTATGGGGTTATTTAAAATCTAAAGTCTACTTCAACAGACCTGAAAATATCCCTCAACTACAAGACCGAATTAGACAAGAAATACAGAACATAAGACCCGCTATGCTACAGAATGTTAGAGATGAAAGTAATGCCCGGTTCAGTCATTGTATAATGGTCAATGGAGAATAATTTGAACATTTATTGTAAATTTTCGTTTGTTTGTTTTTGGTAGTGTATCACATTAATTGCATAACTACGTAATTCCATTTAATTTGTTTATTACATTCAGTAACGTATAACTTTCCATAAACAATTTTCATAATTTTTTTCTTGCATTTTTGCCCACCCTGTACCAATTTGAAGCAACATATTATACATTTTTGGAATCAGCTCAGCAAGGGCAATCCGGAAATTGAAAAAAAAGTGGGGGTTCCATTTAAAAAAAATGGTGATGACGTCATTACACGAAGGTGGTTCACCCTGTATATTAGATTATGATCTGAAAAAATAGTAAATTGAAATCAAAAATCGACCTGTTTCGGGAATTTCTAATTTAATCGTTCATTTAGCTAATAATGAATTTATGCGTTACTTTATGGACGCACTGTATATATACATATGCTCTTCTTTGCCATTAGATGGCAGTAGAAGTAGCTTTCATGATTATTCTGCTTTATGCCCGCTGAACAGGCGATAACCAGAGAGGAAATTTTTAATTAATTATCTACTAATCTAGCTGATGAGATCTGATATTGATCGAAACAGCTGTCCTAGACCGTAGAATGATTAATTAAAAGGTTCTTCTCTACCTTTGTGTATTTATACAAGACTTTGCTTTTGCAAACGAAGGAGAAAGTGGCTCGATTATAGATTTATAATCACCCCAGGTAGATGTCGCGTCTATCCATATTGGGTTGCCTATACTTTCTCCTCATATGCTCTTCTTTGCCATTAGATGGCAGTAGAAGTAGCTTTCATGATTATATATATTATATTAGACTAGCTATCATGAAAACTCTTATGCTCTTTTAGGGTTCGGTTCCTTAAAAAAATAATAAACTTTACAAAAAAAATAAATAAAAAAAAACTATAATTTTGGGCGCCTTAAATACTTCTTGATCTTCTCTCTCTTATACCTTCCACCAATCACTTGAATTTCTGTCTTGATATGTTATTTCTTTACCTAATTTCTTCTTATCTATTGTCGATTCCTAGTTTTCTTCAGTCTCTTCTGTATGTTTACTCCTACACAACTATTTGAATTACCATCTTGTTATTTCTTGTTCACCTTTATTTTAAATTTATCATCTGCTGTTTCCAAAATTTATTTTATTTTTAAATAAAATCTTTTTTTTAATTGGTATGTAAGTTTTTATTTATTTTACTCAACTTTACTCAACATTATAACATTCAATACACCTTTTTCTTGTAAAAATATCTTCATTCAAAAATTATTTCTTTGACAACTTTTTTATCAATTTCTTAATTAATCAAAAAAACCAAAAAACTGTTTATTATTTTTTTTTTCATTTGTTTTCTCCCCCTAACTAGATATTTTTTTTTATCTGTAAATTTAAATGACTAACGACACTATGATTTTTCCTTTTACTTGTAACACAATTGTTGTGAACTCATTATTAAATTCAATGAAAAATAATCCTCTAAAAACAAACATTCTTAAATAAATCTTAACACATTTAAATACATTCACACGCACCTTAAACTTTTTATCATAACCTCATTTTCATTGTCAAACTTACATTTGACAATAACCTTCCACCTTTCAATCACAGTCAACCACAATACATACAAAAACAGAACTAAAACTACGCATATAACTAAAAAAACCATATCAATATACTTATAATTTAAACCAGAATAGGCAGAAACGTTAAAAAAATTGGACTGAAATATTTAAAATTATAAACAAATAATTTTTTTTTTATTATATCACATTTCTTAGCAATCAAAACAACAGTTCTATAGGCTAATTTGTTGGCTCAGGAACAGTGTGTTCCTATTGGCGTGGTGAGGTCTTCTCCAGTGAGGCTACCCCTTTAATCATTTTTCAGATCGGCTGGCCAGTTTCTTTTGAGTCTTCTGTCAACTTGCGGTTCTATTAGGGGATGGAGTAGAGGGTTACTGTGCGATTCTAGTCTTTTGTGGTGCTTATTACTTTGTTCTGTAATTACGTCCTGTATAAATGGTATTCTTAGGTCTTCGTGGAGTGTTAGATTTGACACGTACCAGGGTGCGTCTGTTATCATACGTAATATTTTAGACTGGCTTCTTTGGACTATGGTTATGTTCGACTTGCTCGCACATCCCCAGAGTTGTATACCGTACGTCCAGATTGGTTTGATGACAGCTTTGTACACGAGGATTTTGTTCTCTAGGCTCAATTTCGATTTTCTGCCTATTAACCAGTGTAGGTCTTTTATTCTTAGGTCAATTTGTTTCCGCTTCTTAAGTATGTGTTCTTTCCAGTTGAGTTTTGAGTCGAGGTGCACTCCTAGATATTTGGTGCTAGGGGATTGTGTAAGTTGGATGTTATTAAGTGTCACTGGAGGACACTGTTCTTTTCTCAACGTGAAGGTCACTTGGACTGACTTTGTTTCGTTCGTTTTGATCCGCCACTTATGTAACCAAGTTTGAATATTATTTAGTTGTGCCTGAAGAATCGTAGACGCTGTAGCTGGATTTTCGTGGGCTGCAAGGACGGCGGTATCATCTGCAAAAGTTCCAGCAAACAAATAATGAGTTTACTATTTATCCTAGATTAGACATCTAAATAATCATATACTTAATTTTCATTTTTCCCTGGACTATATATTTTGGAGGTTCTTGTCATTAGTATTTGCAGCCGAACTTTGTTATAACGATCTTTTGTATTTATAAAAATCAAAATTATAAAATAGAATAGAAAATTATGTATAAAATTAAATGAAAATAACAAAATTCTATTACATATCTAGAAAGTGAGTCAATTTGAGTTTAATTGTAATTATAATTAGTGCCGTTATACTAATAACTATGTTCGACTGTATCACTTTGCACTTTTATATTAATGAAATTAATTTTAGACTAGTAGCTAAATCCCTATATAAACGGCACGGTGAAAATGATGGTGATATTCCTCATGATTTGGAAGAGGAAGATTATTAAAAAAATTGTATATTCTATTTTAGGAATAATTACAATTGTAATTTCCTGAATGATATAGACTTGATAATTATAGTTTTATATAACATTAGTAATTGTAACGATTGGATTCATCCATTTATGCTTAAAAGTATCTTATTGAAACTTAAGGTTCAGATTAAGATTAAGACATATAGATTTAGAAACTTAAGTCATAGTAGTTGGATGCATATACAGTCATTAGACCCTTAAGAAATAGTTAATATAATTGAAACTAACCTAAATTTTATTTCTCTTTTAAGAAAAATTCGTTTATTTATTTAAATGTTAGGTACTGTAGATGGTAATCAAACCACCGGGAAAGTCACAGTTAGGCTCATATCATATTCTACCTTATAGTAATTAAAAACTGCCACCATATACTTCTGCTTGCTGCAGAATAAAAAAATCTTTTAATATAGAATATATAGTCCAGGGTAAATGATTATTTAGATGTTGAGTTATCTAATCTAGGATAAATAGTAGTTATTATTTGTTTATAATTTTAATTATTTCAGTCCAATTTTTTAACGTTTCTGTCTATTCTGGTTTAAATTATAAGTATATATATTGAAGAAGCCATCAATTGTTGTACAATAATTGGCCTTAAGTTCAAATACCTCCATACCAAATATTGAGAAAAGTTTCTTTGGACAACTCGGTCAAAATGACCAAAAACTAAAGCTCCATTAACCTACTACATATAGGTAAACAGTATGTTTTTCAAAAAAATAATTTACCCCTTAAGGGATCCGAGAACAATTTTTAGCTAGCATCGGGTTATTGACCTTAAGTCCAAGTACCTCCATACCAAAGTTTGAGAAAAATTTGTTTGGACAACTCGGTGAAAATGACCAAAAACTAAAGCATATATATTTTCATTTAATTTCAAACTTAATTGTGATTTAAAAATTAGCAATTTGACATCAATATGAACTGATCTTAACTTTATTTTAAGTAAATTTAGATAAAATTTTGTGTATGGTAATTTTTTTGCAAAAAAATATCAAAGGCCCAGAAAGCGATAATGTCCTATAGATTGTAAAATACAGAAAATAATGTAAACTTTTAGATCAAGTGTTAGTATTTAAAAAATATTTGCAAACCTTTGTTATGAAGAACACCATCCTGAATTTCTAAATTAAATGACTTTTTGATATTATTTACGTCTTTCCTGGTAAGAAGATCAATTATTTTTAATTTATCCTCAACGAAATTTTCCCTGTTATCATCAAGAATGCTAAAAAAATAGAAACAGTAAACACATCTGTATAGGATTCATTCTACTGCATTAACTTATAAACTTAAATACTAAATTTGTTTACCGAGTAATATTAATGGATAACCATTTGGACTTAATATTAATTCCGTTACAAAGTTTTTGAGCAATGCTCACTCTGTCAATTTTTGGTATTTTCAGATGTTGCAATTGAAAAGTATGTCCATAGTGAGATTTATAATAAATTGCAGTCACATAGTCATTGCTCTTGTTTACTGTTAATAAAGTCTCACTTGTGCAATTCCTGTTCATTTTGCTTGTTCCTTGCAATTTTGGTATCTGTTATAGAATGTATACTTTAAGTTAGACAACCATCACTACAACTGATTCTCATCAGAGATCGGCAACCCTGCCAGGGAAGGCAACACGAGTAGCCAAAATGGAAGCTTATTTAATGTTTACTAGCAAGTTAAAATGTTTGATTGATGTTCTTGTAGGGATGCTTCTTCATTTTCTAAACTTGGCTTTATGTGAACTATATTTCTTCTGAACGTTTTTCCATTGCAATTGACCATATAGGATCTATCGCTTAATTGTTATTCGACCATACCTTTTGACCATTTATTTGTGTGTTCTGGTTGTAGTTGAACTACTACTTCTTAACCGATAGATATATTAGGTAGATGCTTTGCTTTTTTATCATAATAATACTTGCTATTTTCTTTTTTGCTTTCAATTTTCTCTGCAACACCTGTCACTACTTTTGGTTAAAGATTTCTTATCGCAGTTGGGATCGATGTTCGTGTGAATCTTGAAAATATTCTTTGAGAAGGACTCGACTCAATTTTATTTGTTATATTCCTCTGATGAAGTAAGTTATAACATATATCTTCATTATTTTTGTTACTTTTTTGTATTAGCTTTTTTGCTATTTTAACAAATGCCTCTGCCTTGCCATTTGATTGGGGGTAATGAGGTGAGGATGTAACATGTTAAAGCCCCACGTTTTAGCAAAATTTGTCCTTGTCCAGTCCTTGTTGGCGAAATTTGTACCATTATCTGTACATATGACTTGGGGTATGCCATGACGGCTAAAGTTCTGTTTACAAACTTTTATCACTGTTGCAGCGCTTAAATCTTTTAATATACCCAGTTCATAAAAACTGAATAATGGTACACGCTTACTAGAAAGTAGGTTTGTTTTTTCTTATATCCGACTTGAAAAACATCCATGTAAACATATTGGAATGGGTAATTCGGAGTTTCATGTGATTGCATGGGTGGTTTACACTGAAAACTGAATAATTGTGTGCAAACTGAGCATTCTTTTATTTTGTCACGTATTTCACTTGACATGCCAGCAGTGGCGGCTCCTCGAAGGAGCCTACGGAGGCTTAGCCTCCTCACAAATTTATCCAGCAAATAGCACCAGAAATATTTTGTTGATCATTCTTCATTTTATTTCCTGTTTCTCTAATAATTTTTTTAATTTTACGAATAATTCCCCGTTCTCAGTAATTATATTTGAATCTGACAACAGTGCCCTGAGGCTAGACTCATCAACTCTGTGTATATCTTCAACCCTAAACTCGTGTTGCTCAACACAGTTGCCGTTTTTTGACCAGTCCAATTGCTAAATACCGTAAAAAATAGCTGAAATGACAACACCTTCGGTAGGCTAGCCTCTAGCCTGTCGTCACAGTAAAATAATCATTTTACTGTGCTGTCCGCTGTCGCCTGCCGTTTTTCAGTTCAGTACGGACATGTCTGTTGTGTGGGTCACCATTCCTGTCACGTCGATGGAGAGATCATTTTCTACTCTCAAACGAATTAAAACTTGCAAAATACAATCTGCCAAATCGTTTATACAATGTTAGTTTAATATATATTGAAAAAACAAAATGATACATTTTATGATAATATTATTGATCATTTTTCGCAAACTAAAGACCATAGAATTACGGTAATATATAAAAAAAAAGTTAATAAAAACAATTAAAAAAACAACGTATGAAAAATTACAAAAAAAAGAAAATATATTAAAAATAAAATAAAAATAAAAAACAAAAAATGAACAAAAAAATTTTTTGGCAAGAGAAACTATACCACGTTAGTTCTTGCTGGGCAACAATTAATTTTGTCACTAAAGTAGCTGGTACTGCCGCTGCGCAAAGGTTAAATTAATTAGCTGAAGAGTATATTTTTATAAAAACGTCACGAACCGCCACTGCATGCCAGGTCAAAATATATTGTTTTCTTGCTAACTTAAGAGTAGCTTCTATTCCACTATGGCTGGTATGTAATTTATCTATAATCTTCTTTCTGATATTAAAAGGGATTAGAATTCTATCATTTCTCTATATTATTGTAGATATAGTTCATGTTTGTATTGATTATATCATCTGGAAGGATACTGATTGCATTTGGCCAACCATTAAGTATGTATTTCTTGATTTTCTGTAAACCACTATCCTATTTAGTTTCTTTTCTTATTTCTTCTAATCTTTCTTCTGAAATACTGACCTGTTTGGTAAGTTATGTTTCTTCTAAATCTGTATACAACTGTTTTTTTATCTGTATAAAGCTGTTTAAAAGCCTTCGATAATGTTAAAAAGATTTTGAGTTCTGCTGATGTTTTAGTACACTACAATCCAGAGTTGCCTATTTATTTAGCGGTAGACGCGTCTCAATATGGAATAGGGGCAGTGATTTGTCATTATTTAGATAATGTTTATCGACCGATAGCTTACGCTTCACGTATGCTTAGTAATAGTGAACAGAAGTATTCACAAATAGAAAAAGAAGAAGTATTATTTTTGGTGTACAAAAATGTTATCAATATTTGTTTCATAATAAATTCACGTTGTTTACGGACCACAAACCCCTCGTAGCCATTTTTGGTCCTAAAAAAGGAATACCAATTTATGCTGCGAATAGGTTACAGATTTTAGCAAATTTTCAGTATGATATTCAGTATGTTAAATCTCAAGAAAATTTTGCAGATTTTTTATCTCGTTTACCAGTGAAAAATGACAGTGAAAATAGTAAAGATTTTTCATTTGTTATAAATTTTGTGTCTGATAATCAGCATTTGCCCATTGATTGTCATTTAGTAGCCGAGCATAGTTTACAAGATCCTATTCTAAAAAAGGTATTTCATTTTGTTAAAAATGGTTGACCTAAAAAGGTTGATCTTACATTGAAATCTTATTTTGATAATAAATATTCTTTTTCTATAATAAATAATTGTTTTATGTTTGGAAATAGGGTGGTTGTTCCTGAAATTTTACAGGGTGATATTTTAAAAATATTACACAGTTCTCATATGGGCATGGTAAAGACCAAAAGTTTAGCTAGTTCTTACCTATGGTGGCCTAAATAGAATGTAGACATTGAACGAACTTGTTCTTCATGTTTGACTCATAGGAACAATCCTCCGAAAGCATCGTTATTAAATTGGGAATATCCTATCAGTCCATGGTCCAGAGTACATTTTGATTACTTAGGACCGATTTTTGGTAAACAAATTTTAATAGTTATAGATGCTTTTTCAAAATGGCCTGAAGCTTTTGTGTTAAATAGTACAGGGAGTTTAAGTACTATAAAAGTACTAAGAGGGTTATTCGCTAGGTATAGTTTCCCGAATGTATTAGTTTCTGATAACGCTTCGTATTTCTCTTCCACTGAATTTAATAATTTTCTTAAGCAAAATGGAGTCGAAATTAAACAGAGTCCTCCATATCATCCTGTGACGAATGGCGCGGCTGAAAATTTTGTAAAAACGATAAAAAATAGTTTAATTAAGTCTTTAAAATCAGGATACAGTGCAGATGATTTAGATTTGTTAACTAATAGATTTTTAATGGAATATAGAAATACACCGCATTGTTCGACGGGGATTACCCCTGCCAAATTAATGATAGGTAGAAATTTGAGAAGTAAGTTGGATTTGTTAATTCACAAAGAAAATATTATAGAGGTAACAGAGACAAAACTTTTCAGAAAAATGAGTTGGTGCTGGTTAGTGATTACAGGGGGTTAAAAACAAATTGGATCAAAGGTGTGATTAAAAAGAAAATAGGTCCGCGAACTTACATCATTTTTGTTCCGGAATTAAACACAACCTGGCACCGGCATCTAAACCAAATATTAGAATTTAGTAATTTATATATAGTTACTTCACCTCCTCAACGCGAAAGTTGTTTTTGCGCCTCGAAGTGAAGTGCAAGATACTAGTGACGAAAATAATGAGGAGGAAAAGCGGGAAAATAGTGACAAAATTGTAAATGATATAAGCAATGATTGTGATGATGTTAACGCTGATAAAGAGCTTTCTACTCCTAAAAATCAATCTGAAAACAATTTAGAATCTAACAGTTTAAGAAAAGGAAATCGAATTAGAAAACAACCTAATCGTTTACAAATAGAGATTTAAATAGTAAATTATTTTCAGATTTAAAGGGGAGGATATTGTAATATATTTATATATATGTTCAGTTAAAAGAATCACTCTGTATTAGAGAATTTAATTATACGTGTTAAGTTTTTCTTTGTGTTACTGATAAGGACAGGCACACTAAAAACTGTTCTGAATACAGTCAGTCGCTATTTGCTTGTCTGTGGTTATGGGTAATATATAGGGTTCAATTGGTATACCTTGTTTTATTTGAACCCCTTGGAACATTACACAGGGTTACCGTTTTTTGCAAATTTCGTACTAAATTAGTAGATTTTTAAGCAAAATGAGGGTGTTTAGTAGAATTTTAGTAGAATTGATAATAGGCAGGTTCGACATTTTTTTTTAACTGAAATTGATATATTTTTTATTAAAAAACGATAAAAAAAATGATCACAACATATTAATTTACGTCCGCTGTAAAATTCAGTAGATTTTTAGATTTGAATTTAAAACGATTTTATCGGTATCTATCTATGGTATATTTAACACGAGTGTCTCATCAGAGAAAAAATATTTTGTATCATCCAAACGTGACACGTGATTCGCTTAAATAATAAGTTTGAACAAATGTAATTATGAGCTCTAGTAGCAGCGTGGAATAGTGCTGGTTAGTGGTGAATGAGGAATGCGCAAGGCTGGAGGCCAACGTCGATATGGAAGGGCTACTTAGGGCCATACGAGACTTGAACAAACTAATGGAAACCACCAACGATCTGATGGAGAAGCTCGAAAGGTATGGTGCTTTTAAAAATTCGATAAACAAATATAACATCTGAGTACTTGATTGTCGTTTTCGTTTATAAAATTTGTTTTTAATTAACGGGGTAAATAACAAGTACCCCACTTTTAATAAATTTTATCAATAGACATAAACTTGATATCCTCCTTCTATCCGAAACCGGATTGAGGCCGGAACATAGACCAAAAGTAAAAGGCTATTCTGTCCACAAGGCAGACAGAGTAGACCAAAACGGTGGGGGGTAGCTATTCTAGTAAAACAAATTATACCGTATATCAGCATACGGCAAGTTGAAAACAACCCAATTGAACACATAATAATAAAATTAAAAGATAATACGCATATAGTTGGGGTTTATAATAAGCCACTTGATAGGATTATGGATAGGGATCTGGTGACTCTTATATCCATAGCGAACAAGGTTCTGTTGTTGGGTGACTTAAATGCCAGACACCAGGACTGGGATTGTAGGAAGAACAATAGAAACGGGAACACCCTGAAGGACTTTGCAGACACGATCCTGTGCTATTTGAGCTGACGGGTAGGGAGACCAACACACAAACTGAAACGACACATGTAGTATATAACTGTAGGACGGCGAACTGGAAACAGTTCCGACATGAGACGGACATACGTACGAATACGACAATACAGTCATAGGGGAAGTTGACATTTTAGAGGGAAAAGTCGATAGCCTCATACAAACAATACAAAAAACCAATGGAAAAAACCATACAAAAAATAAAATAAAAGCAAACAACGATAACTTGCCAGATGTCATACAGAGACACATTAAAGATAAAAACAAAATCAGGACAAGATGGCAGAGAACAAGAGACGGACGAGACAGACAAATAATGCCAGACATGGGAAGGCCTCATCAAAGAACACAGGAATGAGGAATGGGGGAGGTTATTGGAAAACCCAACCCTAGCAGATAACGGGATTTGGAAGGTCACGAAACGGTTAAAAAAGACAAATACCTCTATTCCCACAATAAAAGTGGGAGAAAGGGAATGCTTCGACGACCCGGAGAAGGGGAAGGCGTTTGAGGAACACTTCCAAAATACTTACAAACTCAATGGCGAGAACAGCCAGATGCACACTAAAGTGATGCAACCCCACGAGAGGTGTTACAAGTCATTGTGAGCCTACCCAACAACAAGGCCCCAGGTGTGGATGGAATAGACACCAAAGTGGTAAAAAATCTGTCGCAAAAAATCATAATAAAACTAGCATAAATAGTAAATGCGATCTTCAGACTGCAGAACTATCTTAGCAGTTTGAAGATAACAAATATTATTCCAATATGCAAACCCAGAAAAAAACCCAGCTATACGGACAGCTACCGCCCCATATCACTTATAAGTATCCTCGCCAAGATAGTGGATAAAATTATCTTGGAGAGGCTGCTACAGGTGGAGAGAAAGCTTAAAATTGTACCACCCCAGCAATTCGGGTTCAGACAGGGTCACTCCACTGTGGGACAAATAGCTAGAATAGTTCACTATGCGAAAAACTCATATAGAGCTAAGGAAAACACAGTGGTAATGACCCTTGACATGAAAAAAGACTTTAATTCGGTGTGGATAGAGGGACTAGTACAAAAAATGGCAAGGGTAGGATATCCTAAGATAATATATAGAATCGTTTACTCCTATCTGAAGAACAGAAAGTTCTACATTAAAATTAATGGTCATACATCTGGGCCCTACAATACAGAGGCGGGTGTCCCCCAAGGGTCAGCAGTGTCCCCGCATCTCTACTCCATCCTAACACATGAAATACCCATGTGCGATGGAGTGGAGATGGCGCTGTACGCTGATGACACTTGTTTATACAAGAAATCGCACATAGCACAAATAGCGAGCAAAAGGGTTGAGACCCATATAAACAGGACTATAATCCCCTATCTAGATGAAAACAGAATAGAAATGAACCCAGAAAAGACAGAAATCATAACACTGACACGGAAACACACGAACAAAACGCTGACAACACAATTTAAAGTAAATGACAAAAACATTGAGGAAAAAAGGGTAATAAAGTACCTGGGTTTTCATCTGGATAGGAGACTCAGCTATCATACTCACGTTAAGAATCTGACTTGTAGAGCAAGTGGTTGTATTAAGTCGATGCACCCACTAATAAAAAAGAACAGCGTGCTATCAACCGACAACAAACTGCTTCTCTAAAAGCAGATAATACGACCAACGCTGACGTATGGATGTCAAGTCTTTTGCTCGGCATCGGCGTCACAAATCTTGAAACTACAACGGGTGCAAAACAAGTGTCTAAGAATGGCCCTTGGAGAGAACCGGTAAGCGAGAATAGCGGTACTCCACGAGAAATCAAAAATGTAGACCATAAATGAGTATATAAAAAATGTGTCGCAAAAATTTTACAAGTACCAACTAAAATCAACACTATTAAGAGACATCACAATAGCCAGAGACTATAATAATCCAGACAGAAAGCATGGATGGCTCCATGAAAAGCTACCGCTATTCTTTGAGTAACCTCAAAATTGGGCGGCTCAGATGTATAACCTGTGTTTTAAACTAGTTTTCACAGGATGATATAACGGCAAGTAAGTGCAAGGATAGTTATATTTGATTATTAAATAGTATGCGAAAGCAACATAACGACAAAAGCTCCGATAAAAACTGAGGTTTAGAGACGGGGACCTCCAGCCAGAACAAAAACCAAAGGCTCTAACAGCGCACCTCATTGGCCTTAACATTGGCCACCCGCTCGAGACCTCCGGCAGTCTGGAGAAGGCGAGAGGGGGTAAGCATCAAGCAATGCATTTATTCAATAAAATGAAATGACCTGTATATAGTTTTTGAGATGTAGATATAAGTATAAAGTGTAAATAAATATATTTGGAATTTTTGCTTAGTGGTGCGATAGTTCCGGGATCGAATCCCGTACACAGCATATCTTTTTTTTTTGGTTTTATCGTTATATTTTACTTTAAAAAAATACATATCCCCCAGGCAGGTAAAAAGTATGTACAAAATATTTTGTCTGCGATGAGACACTCGTCTTAAATATACCATAGATAGCGATAAAATATAGTTTAAATTCAAAACTGAAAAATCTACTGAATTTTACAGCGGACGTAAATATTAATATTTTGCGCTCCATTTTTTTGATCGTTTTTTAATAAAAAACTATATCGATTTCAGTTAAAAAAAGTTGTTAAACCTGCCTATTATCAATTCTACTAAAATTCTACCAAACATCCTCATTTTTCTTAAAAATCTACTAATTTAGTAGGAAATTTACTAAAAACGGTAACCCTGTAAAATGTGTGTGAATACAGCGCAGCAGTGGGCCAGGGGCGAACCGTTCATGGCTACTGACGTCACACGGTCTAGTCTAGCGCACAGGTACCGTTTTCCAGCCTCTCGCCGATCGTAATATTAAATTGTTTTTGATCGTTTTTGAATAACAAAATCTCTGGATTTAAGTTAAAAAACAAAAATGTCGAACCTGCCTATTCTACATAAATCAATAGCTTCTTCTAAACATAAGTTTGGTTTTGACATTAATTTCTTTCGTATGTCTCCATTATTTATGCCTAGTACTATTCCGTCACGTAAAAGATCGTTTTAAAAATTTCCGTACTTACAGCTCTTGTATCAATACTTATAACTTTCTCAAATACTCGTCAAATGTCTCTTCTGGTGCCTGACTACAACTATTAAACATTGCCCTTTCGTAAATGATATTTACTTTAGCACCTAGCTGTTTTTTAATCGCTTGAATGACGTTGTCAACAGACTTCTTGTCATTATCACTTAAATTAAATCGATTGTATTTCTATAATGCTGCATCACCTACAGCTGTTAAAAATTGCTAACTTTCTTAGGTTCATCTTCTTCTTGCCATTCATCTATGCCATTTTCTGTACAGTATATTTGCCAGCTTTCAATAAAATGATCAAAATTCTTGCTAATATCACCTTTCTCAACATTTAAAGCAGTTGGCCATGGTATATTAGGTTCAGGTTTTTTCTTTTCTGAGTTACTCAATTTTTCAGTCAAGCAAGCAATTTCAAGAGACCTATAAATATTAATATAGAATATGAAAATACCTTTTATGTTCACATGTGTCGCTTATTCCCGCCTAACCTCGAAACTGTAATCTTCTCCAAGATTTGGTTTACTTTTTACGATCCCCTTCTCCAAACGTTATTTACTTGTTATTCTTACTTGTTCACTTCTGACACCATGTTTTATTTGTATACACAAATGTGAATCAAACACTTTAACTTTCTAGTAAACATTTAATAAGCTTCCATTTTGACTACTCGTGTTGGACTGCCTGGCCTTAGATATTGACGGTGTTTTGTATTTACCTAAAAAATATTTCACAAGATTAATAATTTTACGACAATGTATGGAAATAATATTTAAAACCAATAATATATAACAATTCATCCTCATCCACATTTTACAAAGTTTTAAAATCAATGAAGATTCAAACATCCAAAAGTAATAACATTCCCTCTGCTCTATTAAACCCTTACAAAATTAATGACTACTTTTTGTTTGCTTTTCAGGCAAGCAACAATGAACGTTGTGAATCTATTGTAACTTATAGAACGAGCAAATTTAGCAATAATAATACTGTTTTTCAATTTCAGCCAATTAACATTACAAAACTACGATATTATACAAAAAATTAAATCTAATGCATCCGGAACTGACAATATTAATTTACAAATGTTAAAACTATGCCTACCAGCGACAGATAGGTATATCTTACACATAGTTAATCTTTGCTTAGAACAAGGATATTTTCCTCGTTCCTGGAAGCAAGCTACAGTGATACCATCTGCCTAAAACTTACAGTCCATCTGAGTATAAGGATCTGCGACCAATTAGTCTCCTGCCCTTAATTTAAAAAATTCCAGAACGAGCCTCCTATTTCAAAATTTATGAATACTTGGTGCATCATAACATAATTCCTCTTCATTAGTCGGGTTTTCAAAAAGGTTACAGTACTTCTACAGCGTTAGCATATTTATCTGACAATATACTGAATACAATCGATAAACAAAGAGCTGGTATACTCGTACTGCTCGATTTCAGTAAGGCATTTGACACAATCAATCATAATCTGCTTGTAGCCAAATGTTCTTATTATGGGTTTGATGAAAATGCACTTTCCTTTATTAAAACTTATTTAAAAAATCGATCGCAGACAGTTATGGTAAATGGACAGTAGTCTACATCTACTTACATAAATTCAGGTGTTCCTCAAGGCTCAGTTCTGGGTCCGCTACTATTTTTGCTGTATACGTCAGATCTATATAAACAAATTACAAGTACCGCTCAATTCTTTGCTGATGACACACAATTATTTTGCGATTTTAAAATTAATCAATATGTTCCTGCTGTGGAAAGAATCAATGAAGATTTAAATAAAATTAATACATACTCCTCAAACCACAATTTAAAAATAAATGCTTCCAAGTCCAAATTTCTAGTTTTCTGTAAGAAAAATGCCAAGCAATATATTCAAGATCATGCCAGCGTAAACAGAAAAATTTCTGGTAACAGCATTCCTCATATCTATGAGGCAAAAAATTTGGGTTTATTCTTTGATGAATCTAATCGTTTTGATAAACATACAAATTATATTTTGCACCAAGCCTACACTCCTGCTCTATGTTAACAAATTTCTTCTTCGTGATAAACACATTAAAACCAAACTCTGCTCCAGTTTAGTTATTTCTAAATTACAATATGGTATATCATATCCTTGCCTGACTCTTTTAAATCGTAATAGACTTCAAATGGTACAAAATTCATGCTGCAGGTTCATCAATAATCTTAGAAAATTTGATCATATTTCTTTTGAATTGTCCTTGATAAGAAACTAATCTTTAGGAATGATACGCATAATATCAATATTCGGAATCATTATTTAATCTCACCATACCTCGCTTCTACACTAGAACTCCTTAATATTAGACAGTGACTTAGTCGGACAATACTCGCCTTTATATTATGGTACGTTACGGTCCAGTGTTGAATGGCAGCGTCTCTGCTTTTACATGTAATTTACTGTCTATTATTTCAGACCACGGGTATACCTTTAAACGCAGTTTTTCATACAATACTGTTTATCTCTATAATAATCTGTACGCAACATTGAAAAAAGCTACTAACTTCGCAATAATTATGTTTAACTTATATTTAACGAACTTTATCTCATTTATGTCGTTATTGTTATACTATTTACTATGTTTTTACTGTTATATTTTCATTTCTAAGCATAAAAGCGCTATAATTATAATTATTTTTTCTTTTCTTTTCAATTATAATTATTTTTCCTTTTCAATTAAATTATTTTTTCTTTTCCTTTCATGGCGTGTCACTTATTTGGTACATTTAATTATGTTATATAGGTTAATTTAAGTCAAATATTTTATTTTAATAATCAAATGTTATGGATTGGATAACTGTCATTTTCTTTTCATTTCTCTATCTCATTTATTTATTAATTTATTTTCTGTAAGGGTTAGATGTAAGAGTAGCCACAGGCTAAATCTCGCCTAACGTATTGTACTATTTTTTTGCTTGTACAAATAAAGACATTTTCTTATTATTATTATTATTATTAATAGTACAACTAATCAAAGCACATGCAAGGAAAAGCAAAATAGGTATTAGGTACACCTGAAGTTGGTTATAACTTTTAAATTGAACACCATTATATACAACCATATTTAACATTACTATACAAAGATAAAACATGACCTGAACCACTAAAAACCAAAATATTTCGAACAATTTAATTGTTATATAATCCATAACCAGGGTGAATATGCAGAAAAATAGTTTTACCCGTAAAAATTATATGTACTGCTTCTTTGGCAATTATTCACCAATGATTCTCCCCAATACATTTTGTTGCAAATAATTGCAAATATTCTTTGTTGTGTTGCCTTTTCCATTTGTTCATTTTTTTAATATAAATATATCATAACTCCTTTAATTATGCTGAACTTTTATTTAAGATATGCATAATATACAGGGTGGCCACTATTTAATTGAGCAGTATTGCTATCTAGGAAACCATAAGAGATACAAAGTCTGCTAAATGGGATAAAAGTTGCGTATTGTAGAGACGATTTTAATGATTTTTTAAACTTAAAGTTACCCCATTTTTTTCTTTACAATCTGACATCGTTGTTAAGAGATATATCGAAAAAATGTTTGAATAAAATTTCTTCTATTAAAGATTTGTTATAAAATGCTGATATTGAATATGTACTACAACGTTTCGTATTCTCGGAACCATCATCAACTTCTTTATTTGAATACGGACCTGCATACCGCAAATAGTTCATTGAAATCAGTTTTTTATTCTGAATTCAACCATGTAATACACATAGTGGTTTATCCTTGTTTTGGATAGATTGTAGCCCAAAACAAGTACCTAGTTATTCCCAGTAATTTTTTGAGTACGGACCTGTACCGCATTTTTTTTTTGTTAACCTTGGGAGTCAGAATCAGTATTTGTACTTCTAAGAAACAATAAACATGAAATGTACCTAATTTATTATTTACAGAAAAATCCAGAAAAAAAACTAAATTTCTTATTAAACAGGTAATCTAAAAATATTATTATTAAATTAAACATTGATTAAATTAAACTTTTAAATTTTAATTAAAACAACTATTACTATCTTCATTCTTCATAATGGCCTCTAAACCTGAATTTGAAACTAAAGAAATTGTTCAAAGTGTCCTCCATGTTCCCTTATGCACAAATCTACCCTTGGGGACATTTGTCTTGTACTCGCAGTTATCATTTCGATCGTTATGCTCTCAAATGCGTCATTAATTCTTTGACGTAATTCATTAATGTTATTAGAGATGCCTCTGCAGTAAACTTGAGTTTTAAGATATCCCAATACGAAATAGTCCAGTGGATTCAAACATGGCGACCTAGGTGGCCATCGGACCGGTCCATATGTGCCAATCCACCGTCTGTTAAATGTTCTATTTAGGAACCCTCTAACTCCATTAGCATTATGTGGTCCGCAACCATCCTGCATAAAATATCTTATAGCTCCTCTTTTTCATGTAAATTTAAATTGTCCAACATGTTTTCCAGTAAATCTACATAAATATTTTGATTTAAATTTCCGTCATTAAAAATATTACCAATAATTTGATTATTAACGATACCACACCACAAATTTAAAGAAAATCTGACTTGAGGTCTTACTTCCTGCACTAAACGTGGATTTTCTCCTGCATACAAATGTTTGTTTTTTCTGTTGAAAAATCCAACGTTAGTGAACGTTGATTCGTCGCTCCAAAAGACTTTTTCGTTGAAAGAATTATCAATATTTAATTGATGCTTATACCAACGACAAAATTGTAATCTTCTATCATAATCACCGGGATGTAAATTTTGTACTTTTTGGTACTTGAAATCATGATATTTATACCGCTTGAGAATTTTTTTTACATTGGACGCACTAGTGCCACATTCTCTGCTGATTGCTCTTGAAGACGTTTCTGGATTTATATTGACCTGAGCCAACACATTAATATCGTTGACTTGGTTGTGCTTCAAATATTTTCCCATTTGTTTATTAACGTTTCCGTTTAAATGCATATTTAGTGAAACTATGTAAAAAGTGTGTCTGGACGGTTGTCTTCTTTCAGGGTATAATTCTAGATATTTATTGGCAGCATGTGCACTATTTCTATTTGATTTGATATATGCATCGTACATATATTTTCTTTCATTTCTATTGTACCGAACAATATTTAAATTTAAATTCACTAAGGAAAAAAGATATTTAAAGATTAAAAATAAGTCAAAATGTAACACAGAACCTCGTAGTTTGACGTGTCATTTCAAATTAATAAATCTGACATGCCAAGCTGACTAGATCATAGAATGAAATAATTGTTAAATTAAACATCAAGCTCCAGTAGAATTTAAAAATATTTGCCACATTTTTATAGTTTAAAATTGAAATCAATGTAACATTTTAGATTTTGTCTATGCTATTTGGTAGACAATGAAATGCAAGGCATTTAAATGAGAAAAAAAAAACAAATAATGTGGTGTAAATCCGTACTCAAAAAAATACTGGGAATAACTAAGTGTTTGTTTTGGGCTACAATCTATCCAAAACAAGGATAAACCACTATGTGTATTACATGGTTGAATTCAGAATAAAAAGATGATTTAAATGAACTATTCGCGGTATGCAGGTCCGTATTCAAATAAAGAAGTTGATGATGGTTCCGAGAATACGAAACGTTGTAGTACATATTCAATACCAGCATTTTATAACAATTTTTAATACAACAAATTTCATTAAAACATTTTTTCGATATCTCTCTTAACAACGATGCCACATTGAAAATAAAATATTGGGGTATTTCGGAATATGTCGATTATCTTCGAAACTAATCGGAATAACTAAAAGTTTAAAAAACCATTAAAATCGTCTCTGAAATACGCAACTTTTATCCCATTTAACCGACTTTGTATCTCTTGTGGTTTCTTACATAGCAATACTGCTCAATTAAATAGTGGCCAACCCTGTATACCAAAAATATAACTATAATTATTACATAATATCTCGTTCAATTCTTCTGTATAATAAACTATAGTCACCTTTTGAATTTGAATTAACATATTTCTTGAATAAATCATACACTTACCACTGCGACTGCATTTAAAGTAAATAACGTCTTTAAAACTCTCTATTTTTTTTTCCAGTCAATTGCACATATTCAACATGTTGTGAGTTTTGGACCTCGTTTAGAAATGTGTGAGAATCTAAAAGTAAAAAAATAATTTTAATTATTGCTGACCAAAATCATATTTTTCAAATAAGTAAACACCTATTCACAGAAGGTCGATAAAAAATCTAAATAAATTTACCTTCAATTGAAGAAAAGTTCTTCTACTTCTAATTTAAAACTGTGATTATCTATTAAATGCTTTACCAAGTCTTTGTTACATCTAAACGATATTTCACAACCCTCTAAACATTGGAAAGGTCTTTCACTTTTAGCATAAGCCATGTAGTCCAGTCTGTAGAGAGAGACAAGGGTCTTTTACGACGTAAATTTGCTACAGGATGAAAGGTATACTAAGTTGAAGTCAGGAATAAAACTATCATGCCTATATACTTTTACACACGAAAAAAACTTGCATAAACAAATTAGGAAGGTCCAAAGTTAGTGAAAACATGTTTTTCGCTTCTACAAGCAACAATACTGGTTTTAGCGAAATAATTAAGTACTCAATACTTTTTTTTCGGCATCAACAATACCTTTAATTTGAGTTATTCCACGATTCATTTGGTCAATTAGTTTATTAAAAAATAGCGAAGAACCGTCAAAAATGTCGTTTTTTTGCAGTGACAATAATTATTACAAAAAATGTTTTTTTCATACTATTATTGCTTTATAAGCAAGGTTTTTTGATTCTGAATCAAACAAGCCATTGCAAGACTGAATTGGTTAATTTGTTGCTGAGATATTTGATATTGTTTATCGCAACACCATAAATGTTTATTGCTCTAACTTTTTTTTGTATGAACATTTTAACTTCTATAAGGGCTCATTCTGTTTATTGAAACTTATATTTTTAAGATTTTTTTTGAACTAAATAAAAAAAGTAACATTTAACCCTTTGTTTATTTCCTTAAAAAAAGGGTACTTTTTTTATTATAAACAATTAGAGCTGGAGCGCTGCCTGTACATCGTATTATTTTTTAACTTACAAATATCAAAAGCTGATTTGAAAACGAAAAATTTGAAAACAATAAGAATGCCCCAGCAATAGTGACCGAATTAACAATTTTTTTGTTAAATCACAGCTACATTGTAACTATTAAGAAATAAATTTTTTCTACGGCTATAATACAAAACTGCTCTTTCTTAACTGTTCTTGATAGATCAATGAGGTACATTGTATGTCTAGAATTTCATTTCCGTATCTGATAACACAAGAATTCATTGTGTAATTATTTCAATAAATCAGGTCTTTCATGGAATGTCAATTTCAAGTAATGACAGTTCTATTTTCGTATATAGCTGTGAAATGTTTAAAATCCTACAATGATTTTGGAGAAAAAGGAAAATACAAATATGTCATTACAGTGCCCATAAATATTGTGAATTAAATATTTTTTTCAAAACTTTTCATTTATACTAGGTGTAATTGATATTTTAATTGTACCTAAATAGAAATATTGAATGATGTTAAATTTGAAATTCATGTTATTTGTTAAATCATTTAGATATTATCCATTACAGCCGTAGAAAAAGTATAGTGTTTAACTCGCATGGAATGCTAATTTCCCACTCGTATGATTTGTAGCATTCGCCTGCGGCTCATGCTGCAAACTTCATATTCGTGGGAAATAACTATCATTCCTTGCTCGTTAAACAATACACTATTTTAGAATCTTATTGATTATTTGATACCTGTTTCAGCTTCTAAGTAATTATGAATATGCTGTTAAATACATAAGAAAATATATTAAATACTTTTAAATATATGTAAATACTTTTAAATACTTAAATACAACCATATGTAGTGACTTTTAAATAGAATTAAATATTTTTAAATATAATAACTTTAAATACATCTAAATAGATTTAAATACCGTTAAATACATTCAAATGGGTTTAAATAGGTTTAAATATATTTAAATCATTAAATTCATTAAAAATGTTTTAAAAATAGATTAAATACGTAAATGCATCTTAAATTTGATGTACAAAATTGATGGAGTGGCCCACCCCTCGGGTATTGGTATTATAAAAGATACATCCGTTACGTAGAACACTGAATTTTCAGAAATTATACGAAAAATTTATTCAGTTCAAAAAATTGTCCGATGGTAAACGAAATTATTAGAAAATCGGATAAATATCCCGACATTTGCAGCACTAACGAACGGCATTATACACGACCATCGAATAAAAGCCGTCAGACGCGTCACTTTAATGACGTCATATCTAATAACGGCATTTTAGTAGGCTACCGTTTGATGGCAGTTTAAGTACAGCGAAAAATATTACGTACATTTTTTCACGGATTAAATTAAATAAAAGACATTTAAAAATGTTACAAAATTATATTAAATATTAATAATACAATTAAATTGCAGATTTAAGATTCTTCATTAATATGAGTTTTCATATGGTTTTCCAAATTACCTTTGAATTCTTTAAGGCAAATTGCACATTTAAAACAGTTATCACCATGATGAAGTTTAAAATGTGTTGTTAAATTACATTTATGAGTGAATTGTTTCAGACAAATTTCACATTTAAAAGATTTCTCACCTGTGTGAATTTTTAAATGGTCTCTTAAAGAACATTTCCGAGTGAATTTTTTAAGACAAATTTCACATTTAAAAGATTTCTCGCCGGAGTGATTTTTAAAATGTCTCTTATAACTATTAAGGTGAGTGAATTGTTTAAAGCATATTTCACATTTAAAAGGTTTCTCGCCAGTATGAGTTTTTGTATGGCTATTTAAATGACCTTTTTGAGAGAATTGTTTAAGGCAAATATCACATTTAAAAGGTTTTTCACTAAATTTTTCACCAGATTTTTCACCAGTATGAATTTTTAAATGATATTTTAATTGATCTCTTCGACTAAATTGTTTGAGACAAATATTACATTTAAAAGATTTTTTACCAGTATGAATTATTAAATGTCTTGTGAAATTACCTTTCTCAATGAATTGTTTAGAACAAATTTCACATGTAAAAGGTTTTTCACATGCATGGATTCTTAAATGATTTTTTAAATTACCTTTCTGAGTGAATTTTTTAAAGCACACATTACATTTAAATGGTTTTTCACCAGTATGAATTCTAAAATGGTCATTTAATTGACTTTTATGAATGAATTGTTTGAGACAAATTTTACATTTAAAACGTTTCTCACTATTATGAAGTTTTAAATGTCTGTTGAAACTAGACAGCCAATAAAATTCTTTAAAACAAATATCACACTTGTAAATGTTATTTTTATTTATTTCAATGTGATTTTTTAAATGTTTATTTAATTTGGAATTAACTGTGAATCGTTCGAAACAAATTTTACATTGAAAAAGTTTTCTATTAGCAACAAATTTGATACGTTTAGTCCTTTTTTTAACAAAATGAATCCTAAAATGGTTGAAAAATTGAAATTTTCCATTAGATTCTTTCCCACAAAAACTACAAGTTACAGAGGATTTTTTAAAGTGATCATTAAAATGTTTCAATCTCAAGTTTAAAGATGAGAAATCTACAAATAATAATTGATAATTACTTTTCAAAAAATTTAAACAAAAACTTACATTTTTGGCAAACTGGACATTGATACTTCATTTTATGTTTCCTAATAACCATTTTTGGATATTTCTGAACATGATAAGTTTCTTCAACTTTTTGGATTTGTACTTGAGAGAGTAATAAAGGTTCAGGTTTAACATCTATTAAACATTCTTGTTTGAACTCAATTTCTTCTTTTACAATCGATAACTCGATTTCGCTGGGATTAAACTTAAATTCTTGCTTTTCGAAATTATCTTCCTTATGAATCAAACGGTATGCTTCTTCAATTTTTACATCAGAAAGTGATAAAGGTTCATGTTTAACTTCTATCAAATTAGTTTGGAAACATTCTTGTTTCTTTTCCATTTCTTCTGAGGGCTGTTTTTCTTTTATTTGTAACGTTTTTAAAGTTCTTTTTCTAATTCTGTTACGAATGACAATTAGTGTATAAATATAAACACTAACACGTGGATTCTTCTTTTCCGTTATTACTGGTACGTGTCAGTTATTCTAGTCTACTAACACATAAGCCATACAGGCAACTTCTTTTTAGTTTATATCATAGAGATAGGAAAGATTAGACAGAGAATGAAGAAAGAGATAGACTTATGGATGTTCAATGTAAAGCCGATGTTATCAACATCTCGACTCACCTATTGTTTTGAATGGGACTCAGAAAAATACAAGTTCAGGGGCGTATTAATATTTTGAAATTGAAATACAAAAACCATGTTTTAATGTTCATCATTCTTTTTTACTTAATTATCCAACTTTCAGAGACAATGCATTTTTATAACAGTTCGTTGATTATGAAGATGATAAAATGCAAATATTTTATATAAATTAAATCTGTCAACACCGCTTTCAGAGATTCGTAACGAGTCCTAGTATAAAAAATAGTAAAAAACATGGAAAAATAGAGAAAAATAAGAAAAAAATTGAAAAAGATGGATAAAATAGGAAATATATGGGAAAATAGTAAAAAATTAGACAACGGTAACAGAATTTAGGAAATGATATTTATGTATTACTAGCTGAATACCCGTCCTTTGCTACGGAGTCTTTTGTACCTGGACGACTGAGCTTTTGTTTTCCCTATTTTTCCTTATTTTTTCCTGTTTCATTGTTTTGTGCAGTTTTTCCCTATATTATCTACTTTTGCAAATTTTTACTGTTTTTGCCTATTTTTGCTCTTTTGGCCATTTTTCCTTGTTTTCCCGTATTTTCCATGTTTCGCTGTTTTCTCTAATTTCCCTATTTTTTTCTATTTTTTCATATTTTTCCCGTTTTTCCCCATTTGTCCCTATTATTTTCTATTTTTTCTTTGGTTTTTCCCAATTTGTCCCTATTATTTTCTATTTTTTCTGTTTTGTTTTTTCCAGTTTTTCCCCATTTGCCCCTATTACTATCTATTTTTTCCCGCTTTTCCCCATTTGTCCCTATTATTTTCTATTTTTTCTGTTTTTTTCCCATTCGTTCCTATTACTTGTTGTGATCTATTTTTCACTATTTCCCACATATGTTTCTTATTTTACTCTAATTTTTTCCCTATTTTTCCTGATTTTTCTATTTTTCCTACCCTAACAACACAAGTACATCCAATGTACATCCCAGGGACGTATACTTCATTTGCTACTGGGACATCCCTGGGATATCCTTCATTGGGCCATAGTACGTACTAGGGACGTCCCAGGGACATCTACTTTCCGACAAAAAGGACACATATGGGATGTCCTTCTGGTACGTCTCAGGGATGTACCAAGTTCCAACAAAGGGCATCAAAGGGACACTCTAGGGATGTTCCAGGGACATCACTGGGGTATATGAGGACTTCCTCGAATGTTCTGTTTTTTTCATTATTAATTAGTATTCTTGGAAAATGTAGAAAAAAAAAACTTAAATCCAAAGATGTTTAATACAAAACAACTTTACTGAAAATATGAAATCACTGGTTTTACTCTACTTTTCCTTTCAAGTCTTGAGGATATCTTCCTTATACTATCCATTGTATTAGTATGTACCTAATAGATTAATATACCTCGCATAAAGAAAATATTCAGAATCTAATAACCGATAGTATCATTGGGAACAATCAAGACATTGATTCAAAAGAGGAAAGAGTATATTAATATTCGATACCATGATTATTGTTATACCAACCTTAAACTCAACTTATTATTTCAATTTTATAACTATAAAATACACAACATTAACTAATCAACAAAATAAAACAAAAATCGTCATTACAACAAATCTTTTTACTACCTTTTTACATAAAACAAAAAGAGTTAGAAATGAGACGTGCACATTTTGGGTAAATTGATCTATAGATCATAGCCCAATAAAAGAGAGAAGAAGAAGACGTGCACATTTTAGGGAAAGTGAGGTTATCGTCAGTGTGACCATACATGGTAGAAATCTACTTTCGTGGTAGTTTTCGGCATTTTCCAGAATGTTTTGGTAGGAAAGAAATCTGTGGTAGATTTTGGTAGATTCTGAGATCTTTCGGCGATTTCTGTAATTATAGTCTCCATCTAACGGCTAATGGCCCAACCAATGCAAAACGCATGCAGTTTCCTTCCTCTCAATCACGCATGGGACAATTAGGTCTAGGGGCGCTAGGAGGCCGTGCCGGACTGCCGGCAGTGGATGTCTGTGGGATTCTAGGGGACATCTATCTGGGATTAATTAATTAGTTAGGTTAGAAATTCTTAATTCTTTTCCTACATTCTTATCTTATATGTTCGTGTAATTGTGTTTTATATTAAAAAAATGAAACGAAAATACAGAGCAGCATGGGAAGAAGATTCTGAATTTTCATCTTGGGTTACTAAATCCAAAGATAAAGATGATGAAAACGCCCAGTGCAAAGCTTGTAATTGCAAAATACTTCCTCGGGCGGCGTCTTTAAAAGAACACATGGCTACTACTAAACACAAAAAAAACATGCTTGGATTCTCAGGAACTAGCACGGTCTGTAAAATTCTTTTGTATTCCTTCGAATTATTTTATTTATTTAATTGTGTTTACAGATTGGCAAATTTTTTAAACAAACAACGGTTTCCACTGAAGTTTAAAAGGCTGAGATTAAAATCGTTGCTGTTTTATTAGAGCATAACATACCATTCCGTGTAATGGATCATTTGAGCACGGTTTTAAAAGATTCTTTCCATGATTCCGAGATTTCCAAGCAATTTTTGTGCAAAAGAACTAAATCTACAGCTATTGCATACAATGTGCTAGGAGTGAACTTCCAAAACAAGTTACTTGATGATCTAAAATCAGGACTTTCAAATTTCTCTATAATTATTGATGAAACTACGGATGTAAGTACAACCAAAACCATGGCAATTGCAGTTAAATATTTTTTTTCGGACGCTTCAAATAGTGTTAAATCAAATTTTTTGTGCTTAATTGATATTGAAGGGGAAACAGCACAACATCTGTTTGAAGCTGTCAATAGTGCTCTGGAAGAACGGGGCTTAAAATTACAGAATATGATTGGTTTTGCAGCAGATACGACCAACGTTATGTTTGGTAAACAAGGGGGTATAGTGAGTAAAATCAAAGAAGTAAATCCCCATTGTATCTTTGTAAAATGTGTATGCCATTCTGTGGCACTAGCGGTCAGTTACGCCTGTAAGATTTTGCCCCGGTCTCTTGAGCAATTAGTGAGAGAGACCCATAATTATTTTTCCCAAAGTAGCAAACGGCTGCAGGAATTTTCTCAATTTCAAGATTTTACAGCGACAGAGCATAAAAGGATTTTAAAACTTTATGATATAAGATGGTTATCTTTGCATGCATGCGTGAACAGAATTCTAGAGCAATGGTCAGCACTTATGTTATTTTTTCAGGCTCAATATTTAGAAGATAAAAAACAAAATCCGTCTTGCGAATTTCTTTATAATAGTTTTAACGACAATTTGATAAAACTTTATTTTTATTTTTTAGACTTCGTACTACCTATAGTAAATAAATTTAATACCATTTTTAAAGGGGATTATCCTGTGGTTCATAGGTTATACAAAGACATTTCTGGTATGTTTATGTCAATTCTAAGTTGCTACATGAAAAAGAATTATGTGAAAGAAACACCACTCTATGATTTAGACCCAAGAGCGTCTATGTATTTTTTACCCAAAAAAGAAATGTATTTAGGCATTAATGTCGCCAAACACTTAAATAACGTAAAAGGCCGCATTCATAAAGATGGTATAATAGATTTTTTTAATAGATCTCAACAATTTTTAATCGAGTTATGTGATCAAATTAAAACACGACTGCCGTTAGAAAATACCTTATTTAAAGAATTAGCATTTTTAGATCCCCAAGAAGTAGTTTATTCCGATTATGTTAGTTTAGCCCCTCTTTTGGCAAAATTTCGAAATTTTGTTCCTGAAAGTATGGAACAAATTATCGATAACGAATTTCGTGACCTACATTTAGACCCAAATGTTGCTGATTTGCTTGCGTGTGGAAGTAGCACGATTTCTCCAAACGTACCAAACGTAGAAACATTTTGGGTCAATGTTGGCAAAATTTGCCACTATAATAATGAACCAAAGTATCTCAATATAAGTACATTTGCCAAACAACTACTTTGTTTACCAGTGGAAAATGTCAAATGTGAACGGATTTTTTCGGATGTGAACAGAATTAAGACTAAAGACAGAAACAGATTATAAATAGAAATGTGTCTTCTATTATACACGCAAAAGAAGGTTTGCGAAATAAAATAAATGATTGTTGTGCTTTTTCCCCAGATAAAGATATGTTGAATTCAATGGAGGAGAAAACAATGTATAAAAATATTAATAACAATTTTGTAGAAATTGAAGAATTAGAAACGTAGCTAATTTCTGTAAAAATATAAATGTAAAGTTCTTTATTTATTTTTTACAGGTACTAATAACCTAGTTAAAAATATGAATGTGATTTTTTTTATTTATTTTTTATAATAATAACCTAGTTACAAAAGCTGTTTTTTAATTTTTTAACCTAGTTACAAAAGCTGTATTTTAATTTTTTATTTATTTCTATAGGTGTTTTTATACTAATTATTTAGTTATCGAGTGTCGCCCTCTTACGTTTTTTAACTGAGTTATTACCTAGAAATCTGTAACTATGATATTTATGCATAAGTAGATTTGTGGTAGATATCTAAAGTTGAGTTGGTAGTTTTTGGTAGATTTCTACTCAGTCTCGTGGTAGATTCGTTCCAAAAATTATGGTCACGCTGGTTATCGTTGTTGACAGATCACCAAACAATGTTGCCAAAGCCAGAAACCGGATAAAAAACGGAAACGAATATGAAAAGAAATTTTATTCAGATTTGTGTATAATTTGTATCATCCTTGGAGATTCAGATTAAGGGTATTATGCATTAACAATATTTGCTCATGCGAAACAGTCACATCCTAGAAATTCTTGAACTATTTTTTTCAATTTCTTGATAAAAAGAAAACAAGATTTTTAAACAAAAATATCAACTTTAAATCTTGAATTAATATTTTAATGAGTTTCGATATTTCTTATGTGAATGGATATCAGGGACATGAAAGGGACAACCTATGGATGTACCAGATGAGATGTCCTCTGGACAACCTCTGCGGTACATCCACTGCATGTCCCAATCATGTCCTTGTACCGCGGTACATAAAAAGGACATATCTAGGATATCCCTGTGTTGTTAGGGTATTGTTCACAGTTTTCCGTTTTTAGCTATTTTGCCCCATATTTTTCAATACTTTTCCTAAATTTTTATGTTTTGCCCTATTTTTTTCTTACTTTTCCAAAATTTTCACTATTTTAAAATATACCTCACTCTTTTTTCGATTTCTCTATTTTTCTTTATTTATCCCTTCCAAATTTCACAATTTTCTCCTATTTTTCCAAATTTATACCTATTTGCCAATTTTTTCCTATTTGTCCCAATATTTATCCCTATTATTTTAATAATATCCCTTTTTTCCTTATTTTCCCCTATTTTTCACTATTTTTTCATGTTTCCCTGTTTTTCTCTTTGCCCTAATTTTTCCACATTTGTACTTATTTTTCCCTGTTTTTCGCATATTTACATTTTTTCTTATTTTTCCCATTTACTATAATTTTCCTGTTTTGCATTATTTTTTCTTATTTTCTTTATTTTTCCTTATTAGTCCATATTTGTACTTATTTTGCCCTATTCTGCCCATTTTTAACCATATATGTTCCCCATTTTTCTCTAATTTTCCCCATTTTTCCCAATTTTTTCATATTTTTCTTGTTTTCGATTATCTTTTAATATTTTGTTTTTTTTTTCTTATTTTTCCATATTCCCACTATTTTCCTATGTTTCCCTAATAATAATTTCCGTTTTTTCCCTTTTTAGAATTATTGTTTGGTGCCCCAATTCCCCCCCCCCCCTTTGCCACTAGGATTTTTTGATCAATTTTCCTCCTTGAATTTTGAATTTCTATCCTTTGGTTTTCAACAATGTTGAAGAATATCGTCACCACTAACCAAAACTACACTTTTTAAAAGTTTATTATTAACTCCTGATCATACTTAGTTAGCGAAACGTGTGTATAGTGGTTTTTGCCTCATTTTTGCACATTTTTACCACAACTATTGTTTTACGCCTCAATTTTCCCCCCTTTTTTTACAACTATATTGTTTAATACCCTTATTTTTCTACAACTAGTTTATTTTTGGCTTTTCGTTTTGTCAAACTTGTGTTTTTTGGACCTTTTTTTATACTCCATTTCTTTTTTCAATCATTATTTTTATGTCCCATATTATTGTTCCCCCTTTTTTAAACTGTTGTTTTTTGTCCCTTTTCCCATTTTACCTAGTTTTTACCCCTTTATTTACCTCCTTATTTTTTCCTTTTTCCATTTCTTCTTCATTTCTCGCTCCCTTTTTTCTACTTTTTCTACATTCCCTTTTCTCATTTTTTTTATTTTTCCTATTTTTATATTTTCCCGTTTTTTATTCGTCCTTTAAAATCAAAATTTCACAAAATCCTTTATTAGTGGGTGTCTATGTTATTAACAAAATATATTGTCACAATTTCAAGTCTCTTCGGGTTCAGTACATTTTGCTTTCTATGTCAGTCAGTCAGTAAGTCAATCAGTCAGGACTTTGCCGCTTATATTATAGATATTAACATGAGTTTTAAAAAACATATATATGAGTAGGTTTGTAAATTCTGGATAATTTTTCAGTGAAATTTATCCAGGGGCAACAAGAGAGCCTCCTGACTCTCCATTTATTATATATTATGAATAACGCAATTCATAAATGTGGCTCCATATTAAGCCCAAGATCCACCTTCAGAATTTAAAGGCTTTCGCTTAATTTATCAAAATTTTAATGTTAAAAAAATATTCTTTTTTTAAAATTTTAAGCCAACAAAAAGTTATTTAAATTCGGTTAAAATGGCAAAATGTATTTTATTAACACATTTAAAAAAAGTTACAAAAATAAATAATTTAATACAGTAACATTAATTAATTATTTCCCAGTTTTTTTACCTAATATTAATTTTTCACTGGTGATTTTTCTTAATATGCCTTTTCAAAGTACCTTTCAGGGTAAATTGTTTGAAGCAAATTTCACATTTAAATAAATTTTCACCAGTGTGAATTTTTAAATGAGCTTTCAAACTTGTTTTTCGTGTGAATTGTTTCAGGCAAATATCACATTTAAAATATTTCTTACCGGTGTGAATTTTTATATGTTTTTTTAAATTACCTTGATCAATGAATTGTTTAAGACAAAATTTCACATTTATAGAAATGTTGGCTGGTGTGAATGTTTATATGGTTTTTTAAATTAACTTTGTCGTTAAATTGTTTGAAACAAATTGTACATTTAAAAAATTTCTCACCGATATGAATTTTTATATGTGTTTTTAGAGTACTATTTTGAGTAAATTGTTTAGAGCAAATTACACATTTAAACGATTTCTCACCAGTGTGGATTTTTGAATGTGCTTTCAAATTAGTTTCACGACTAAATTGTTTAAGACAAATTTTACATGTAAATGATTTTTCACCAGTATGGATTTTTAAATGATTATTAAATGGATATTTGAGAGTGAATTGTTTGGGACAAAATGTACATTTAAAAGATTTCTCAGGAGTATGAGTTTTTAAATGATCCTTTAATGTAGAACTTCGAATGAATTGTTTGAAGCAAATTTCACATTTAAATAATTTTTCACCTGTGTGAATTTCTAAATGAGTTTTTAAACCACTTTTTGTAGTAAATTGTTTAAGGCAAATTGCACATTTAAAAGATTTTTCACCAGTTTGAACTTTTATATACTTTTTCAAATTATTTCGATCAATGAATTGTTTACGACAATTTTCACATTTAAATAAATTTTCACCAGTGTGATTGTTTATATGGTTTTTTAAAAGATTTTTCTCAGCAAATTGTTTGAGACAAATTTTACATGTAAAAGATTTCTCACCGATCTCAATTTTTATATATTTTTTTAAATTATCTCTATCAATGAATTGTTTAAGACAAACTTCACATTTAAATAAATTTTCAGCGGTGTGAATATTTATATGATTTTTCAAATAAAGTTTCTTATTAAATTGTTTTAAACAAATTTTACATTTAAAAGATTTCTCACTAATATGAATTTTTATATGCCTTTTTAAAGTACTATATTGAGTGAATTGTTTAAAACAAATTTTACATTTAGGCGGCAAGTGAATTTTTAAATGTTTATGCATATCACATTTAATATAAAATTCTTTAAAACAAATATTACACTTGAATGATTTTTTTCTACTATGAATATTATTTTTTTTAAAAAATCTTTTATTTAAATTTGTAAATCGTTTTAAACAAATTTTACTTTTTATTGTTTTTTCACTGCTTGAAATAAAGCATTTTAATTTTACAAAATGAACCACAAAATGGCTCCAAAATTGGATTTTCCCACTAGATAATTTTCCACAATAAATACAAGTTACAGAGCGTTTTTTAAAGTGATAATTAAAATGTGTCATTCTTGAATTTGAAGATGAAAAATCTACAAATAAACAATTTATAATAACTGTTTTATTAAAAATTTAAAAAAATACTTACATTTTTGACAAAGTGGACAATTATACTTGATTTTTATTTTCTTACAATCCAAATTTTCAGTTTTAACAACTAATGTATCGATATCTAAAATTTCATTTTTAATATCAAATTCATTAAAATTATTTTCCTGTTTTTCTATCTCGACGATCAAATCATATACTTGTTCAACTTTTTGGATTTCTACATTAGAAAGTACTAAAGGTTCAGATTTAATTTCCATCACATTTATATCGGAAAATTCTTGTTTAATCTCCATTTCTTTTATATTTTCGTCCTATTTTCTTTCCAAAAAAATTATTTGACATTTGACATTAACCTTAAATTAAGTAGCTAACTTGATTCTAAACTTTATCCAACTACTAAACCGACCGCTTGGTTAAAAATTAGAAAAGTGGGGAACGACAGAACAAATTACAAATTAGAGAAGTGGGGACGCTAAAGATATCGGTTTAGTTATTGGATAATCTATACATATATTCTTCTATTTTTATACAATGTCTCAAATGAAGAATGTATTTAGTTTTTATGAGCTCTAAATTATTAACTAACAAATTAATTAGCGAGTGAAATGCTAAAACTTACTAATAGTTATCGCCACTGACGCTACTGTAAATACGGTAACCTTATTTTTAGCACTATTCTAATATAAGGTTAAAACCTTATCTATATAGTTATCTCAACATCACTGCTTTACGGTAAATGATTTTAAATTTAACTTTAAAAATATTCGGAAGTTTGCGTCGAGTCGAGATAAAGGTAAAATGGAAAATATTTTAGAAGCTGTTATTATTGGTGGTGGTAACGAAAGAATACTTTTTGATAAACCACTGGCTGAACTCTATGAATAATATTAATGATAAATCTCTTTTTCAGTTTTGAATATTACCTTTATCTTTAATGACATTTTAAATGTTTTTCAAAGAACCTATAACAGATTCCAAAATAATGATTCCTTTTTAAGTATTTGTGATGGATCTGGGTTTTCCCAATCTTTTAATTTTAAACAGATAAACAAGTTTAAAATGAGCTTTAAAAAGTACATATTAAAATTGTAACTAGTTTTTTCTCTTTTTTTATTTATTTGCCGTTGGAGGAATTAGTATTTAACAATTATATGCATGTTACCTTTTTACTTTCAGAACACAACAAAAGTTTTGGCCATACTCAGATTTTAATGAATCTTTACGTTTCGAAGTCAATTAAATTCATTTATACCATTTTTAGCATGATGTCTATCTGCGTGTGTGTGAACAACGGCTGAACCGATTTAGATGAAATTTTATATACATATTTAAGGTAACAGCCCCCGTTGGAGCTAGAGTCTTCAAATTTTCACAGTATATATGCGTCTTGTTGACCCAAAGCCATATAAATTATAAAAAATATTTTTAAATGTTTTCAAGGGGGGCTCCCATATAGCTAAAAGGGCGCGCTGACAAAAAAATTTGGCCTACCCCATCAAGTGAGGTATCGTTGGATATAGAGCTCATTGAGTAGATAACAGCTGTATTTTATGTTTTATAAAATATTGCAAAACGTAGGCATGAGAAGCCGCCAAAGTCAGCATTTTTTACAAAATTTTGTTCCGAAGTATTTTTTAACTTTCCATTGACCGATCAACTTGAAATTTGGTTATGTTTCTTGTTACGTATATTTTACCAACAAATACCAATATATTAATAAATATGAGTTTTTCATTACCATTCCCTCATTTTTAGGGTAACGTACCTTTGTCTTTATGAGAATTGTGATATTCGATATTTTATTATTTTTATCTATGCAATCCTATTAGTTTTATTAAAAAACGCATTTTTCATCTAATAATTTTTTTTCTATCTTTGTCGGTTACGCTGATATTAACAAATTTATTCGTTGCATTTCAACATTTGTTAATATATCTAAGTATATATGCGAATGGACTCATCCAGTGATTTTTTTTTTATAATTTTGGCCTACCATAACACATTGCACCGGGTCCAGCCCTTCTGAGACCGATCCTGCGGCTGTAATTAATTCTTGAAATTTAAATATCGGGGCTATAGTGGCTTGTGACGTGGCCCAATTGAAACAGATTATATTTGGCTATGTTGTCATATCGATAAAACTGGCAACTCTCGTTTTCTCATTTGTTATGATTAAAAGAAGGAAAGAATGTCAATTTTTTTCTACAAACGAACAAATCTAGAATCTTGACAATGCTGTAGAAAGTAAAACGTCAATTATTGGTCAAAAAGTAGCGCGACTTTCAAAATATATTAATTACTTTTTATTGATTTTTATTAATTAAATATTATAAGAACAATGAAAATCAACATAAGCAACTAGGTTCTTTAAGCTATTCATTCATTAATATAAAACCAATAAATTCGTTCGTACTGGATAAGTCCATATTCATAATTTTTTTCTTCGTCGAACACACATGCTCCAGGTTATTTTTCATTTCACTTGTTTAAATCTTTTTACCAAGTATTTTGAACTTATTATTCGATTAAAATTTGAAAGTCCTTTAAGAAACCTGTCTCTGCATAGCTGGCTTATATTCTATATTTGGTACGGAACCCTAAATGTGTGAAGTCTGACACGCACTTGACCGATTTTTTTTATTTTTTGTCGCACTTTCTTTTTCTGTTTTTCACAACTTGTTTTACCGGTTCCCATTTTTTTTAATTTTCTTTTTTTTCTTCACTTTTCCCATTTTTTTTCTCCACATTTTTTAATTTGCTTGGTTCACTTTTCCCCCTATATTAATTTTTTTATATTTGGATGTTTTCAGGTATAGAAAAAAAACTTATGGAATGTTTTAATTTTTGTAATTTTCAATACAAATAATAAACCTGATTTAAAATACTATACACAAAGAGCAAAAAGTATAAGATTCAATAAATGTTTTTTTTTTACTTTGACATGGCAATTCTAGATATGGATAAAAATCTCATTTAATATAATATAGCACACTTTATACAGAACCTGTAACTGCCTTGTCAAGAGATAAAAATACTATTTTTAGTCGCCATATGCTTATAGAAATATATTTACAATATTATTTTTATATACAGAGCTTACATGGAGTGGAGGAAGTGGCGTTGTTGGTTCTGGTTCTGAGAGAATACATGACGTCATGAACGACTGTTTCCCACTGATTCTCCTCTTATATACACCGAGACGTTTTCAGTTTTAATTTTTTTATTATTATTACATCCTCAAATATAATTTTATACAAATAAGAGTGCCATCACTAAAAAAAAAATAAATCTTGTCGCACTTTTATTTATATAACATTATTCAAAAAAAACACTAATGTTGTAAGAAGTACATGGTAAATTGCTTTTGAAGTAATTTTGTATCTTTTAGCAAAGAAAAATTATTTTTTTATATTTCAAAGCAATATTTTCAACAATATTAGATTATTTTCTGAGTATTTGACAATGAATTTTGAAAAAATATTTCCAATTAAAAAAAAATAGTAAACTTCACAGAAGACATATTCAAGATATTTAAGATTTACTGTTTAATTCAAATTCGTTTAAAAAAAATTAAAAGCTACATAATACACTTATTAAATTAATTTCCAAAGTCTAAAACAAATCAGAGATCAAAAAATGTTGCCACTTGTAATTAAATTAATAATAATTTTTTCGTAAAAATACTTTAAATACGGAAATTATACGTCGAATAGTTTTAAGCCTTTCAGTACTGGCATACACTATAGTGTATTAGTCTTGTTTCTTTTCTGCAAATTACAGAAAACTATTTTGTTAAAATGTAATGTCACATATAGGAACCTAAACATATTTTCTCCACACTGAATGTATGAATTCTGAAATCATTTTTAATAATAGAATGTAAACATTCACACTCTAGAGTCTGAATATTTATTCTATAATACTTGCCTCTTATGCATTTTGCATGTATTTTCATTCTTTATCAAGGTAAAGAATGGATTTTCTGTAATCGAACTAAACAATATGGATTGCCATGGACTTCAAAAGTGTCAGTGTCAGATATAAAATGGCGACGGTAATAATTATTTTCAAACAAGTTTTAATTTAAACAAAATAATGGGTGAAAAATCAAGTGAAGTAGATATAGAATTTAATAATATCTGAAATTGCAAATTATGAAAAAACACCAATTCACCGGATTTTAATTTCGGTAAGTGTACCATAACACTATAAATATTACTACAATGTAATACAAATATGTCAACAAATAACTTGTGTTCAGATTTAATTTAATTTTGATTCATACTTTTTGATCGTGGAGAAAATATAGTCTGTTACTCGGTTAGAATGAAAAAATTCGACACTCGTGGTTCCTCACACTCGCTGACGCTCGCGTTCGGAATTTTCCACTCGTGTCGAATTTTTCATTCTAACCTTGTTACAGAATCTACTATACTATACTCTGTTGACCCAGAACGCCATCTAGGTGACAATAGGTTAACCCACGTGGTAGTTTCTATTTTAGGTAGAGATATCTCTAAACGTCAAGTGTAGTAGTTTATCTATGATGCACGCTAGATGAAGTGTAAAGCAGCAATTCTTTCAAAACTATTTTTACGATTATCCAGGAAGTGTACTAGTGTATATACATTTAACAACGTGTAAATATCTGTGTTAGTTTTTCTGATTTGTAGACAAATAGTGACATACACTACAGTGCAGATTGTGACTAAGAGGTATGAGATATATAGTTAACCATAACCTCAATTATTTTTTTTAATTTTGTTGTGTCTGTTTAGATTTTTGGTTCAAAATGCCTAAAAGATATGACAACAAAAAACCTTTGACAGAGGAGCAGCTTCTAGAACTTCTCGAACAGGGACTATCTGACTTGGAATATGTGGACGAAGAACTCGATGATGAACTTGATGAATGGTCGGACGTTACAGGTAGTATTCAGCATAAATAAAGATTTAACATAATAAAGTAAACCCTTACTAATATTTCCAGAAAATTTCGACGAAATTCCTTCATGTGATCAAATAGTAGAAGCATCAGAAGACGAGGGTGAATCTATGCAATATGACTATAAAGAAAAAAATACTGAAGGACAAGAAGAAATGGCAGTATCGGTTGAAGAGGAAGGGTCTAAACCGCAACCATGTACAAGTTCAGCAAGTACAGTGCATGCAATAGTCAAAACCAGTAAGGCTGGAAAAATTAACAGAGTAGAAACATATTTAAAATCCCACAATTTGACCAAAAAGGAGGATATAATATGGAAAAAAGAAGGAACATACAAAACTTCAGATATCATTCAGTGGCTGGAAAATATTGAAGAGCCGGCAGATATACTTGAGAGCCCTATTATTTTCTTTTCCAGATATTTTACGGACGAACTTTACCAAACAATGACAGAGAAAACAAATTTGTATGCTATTCAGAACGATATAGTTTTTCCACCAACTACATCTGATGAAATGAAAACCTTTGTTGGAATCCATATAATGATGGGTATTTTAAAGTTCCCTAGGGTGAGGTTATATTGGGACCACAAGTTGAACATACCTCTGATATCTTCGGCAATGCCAGTAAACCGGTTTTTTAAACCAAGACAAAATGTGCACTTTGTAAATAATGACGAACCAGTTGCCAGTGATAGATTTTGGAAGAATAGACCTCTCTATAACACTTTACGAGCCAGATGCTTAGCGTTGCCACTAGAGTTATCCATTGATGAGCAAATGGTGCCTTTCAAGGGCCAACTGTCTGTAAAACAATATATAAAGAATAAGCCAACTCCATGGGGCATAAAAATATTTGCACTCTGTGGAGAAAGTGGTTTATTGTATGATTTTGTGTTGTACCAGGGGTCCACTACCGAATTCAACCCAGAAGAACTCGAAGTTTTTTGTCTAGGAGGCTCCGTTGTCATGAAATTGGCCAACAGAATTAGTTCCCCGAACCACCAACTCTTCTTTGATAATTATTTCACTAATTATAGTGTTCTTGAAGCCTTGCACAAGAGAAAAATTTATTGTGTAGGCACTGCTTGCATGGAAAGATTTCATAATCCGCCTTTCACAGTAGACAAAAAAATGAGAAAAAAACCTCGTGGGTCCATGGAAGAAGTGTTTTCGTCAGATGGAATAGTCCTGACAAAATGGTTTGACAACAAGCCAGTTACTGTTGCCTCGAATTTTGTTGGTATTGGAAATGAGGATGAATGTAAAAGATATGACAAATTACGAAAAGAATACATACAAGTTCCACGACCTGAAGCGATCAAAATTTATAATAGCGTGGGCAAGATGGACTTCCTAATTTCTATTTATAGAACTTTTATACGATCAAGGAAATGGACACTTAGAATGATGACGCATGCTATAGATATCGCATGTGTCAATGCACGGCTCGAGTATATAGCAAAGGCTGCTGTTGTAGGGCTGCCAAAAAAACAAATCCTCGACTTGATACATTTTCGTGCCTATGTGGCAGAAGTTCTTATATGTTCCAACAAACCTTCTTTAAAAAAAAGAGGACGTCCAGGAAGAACCTCAACTCCCGACTCGTCTGGTAGTTCTTCTCCTCTATACTTTAGACGAACCGAAGTACGTCCAGTGAGGGAAACAAGGTTGGATAACATTGGACATCTTCCCGAAATTGAAGATAAAAGTTTTGCAAGTAATTGCAAATATCCAGGTTGCAAATCTAGGAACCATTTTTATTGCAGGAAGTGCGAAGTGCACCTATGCATTGTAAAAAACAGAAACTGCTTTGTTTTGCATCATACTCAATAAATCTTCTCATGTCGTCTCATATATTTCATTTTTATGACACTCAGTCACAATATACACAATAGTGTATCACCTAGTTGCCCAAAATTGGGCAACTCTACATGTTCCAAAATAGTACCAAAAAATTGCAAATAAATCATAGATCGAGTGTGTAAAATTTCATACGTTAATTTTCACCGGAAGTTAATTCAGTACTGAAAGGGTTAGAGTACCGGGCATAAATAATTTATATTTTTTTAACTCAGACGGGAGAAACATTTTATCAGGTGAGCTCTAGATTCTATAGTAGATATTTCTCCAATTAGTAATGAAGCACCCTGTATAAGTGATTTGTAAAAACTATGCTGTAATGTGGGCATCATAAATTAACAATTTTCAATATTTTACAATTTTTTACAAATACCTTACAATATTTACAATCTTTTGAAATTTTATAAATTCCAGACATTTTTAAAATGTTTAAAATGCTTGAAAAATTTTTTTATATTTTTCAAAATATCTGATAATTATTTGTTTTTTGAAATTTTGCATATTTTTTTGAAATGTTTGATGTTTTCAACTTTCTTAAATGTTTTTTGAAACTTTTAATGTAGTTTCGAAATTTTTGAATTTCTTAAAATTGAAATTTTCGATATATTATCAAAATTGAATTTAGAGACATTTTTTTTATTTATTATTTAAATTTTCGAATTTTTTCATATATTTTTGAAATTTTCTTTTCGAATTTCTTATAATTTAAGTAGTTCTTTTTTGTAATTTTTAAAAATTATTAGAGAATAATTTAAATTGACTTAAAATTCAACTAATGCCAATGCAAAATTTTGCCAACAGCTAAAGCAAATTTCAGTTTTAAAAATTTTTCAATAGAATGCTTTTTTAAGTGGCGAATTAAAGTTGAATTTTCTAAATTACTTTTGTGAATGAATTCTTAAAGGCAAAGTTTCACATTTAATTAGATTTGTATGTGAATTGCTGGAAAACATTTCACATTTATTAAGAGATTTCTACATTATGAATTTTTGAATGAGAATTTAAAGAATGTTTTCGAGTAAATTCTTTAAGACAAACATCACATTTAAAAGGTTTTTCACCGGTATGAGTTAGTAAATGACGTTTTAAATTACATTTGTTATCGAATTGTTTGAGACAAGTTTCACATTTAAAATATTTTTTACCAGTATGGATTTTCATATGATTACTTAAAGTAGATCTGTAAGTGAATCTTTTGAAGCAAATTTTACATTCACAACATTTTTCACCGTTGTGAATTTTCAAATGAGTGGTCAAAATAGATTTGTATTTGAATTGCTTAAAACAAATATCACATTTCAAAAGTTTCTCACCAGTGTGATTAGGTAAATGAATTTTTAAATTCTTTTCCTGCGTAAATTCTTCAAAACAAATTTCACATTTAAAAAGTTTTTGATGAATTTTTAAATGTTTATCTAACACACTTTTTCGAGTGAATTTTTTAAGACATATTTCACATTTAAATGATTTCTCACCAGTATGGATTTTCAAATGATTATTTAAAGTAGATTTGTGAGCGAATTTTTTGAAGCAAATTTCACATTCAAAACGTTTCTCACCGTTGTGAAGTTTCAAATGAGCAGACAAATTAGATTTGTATGTGAATTGCTTGAAACAAATATCACATTTAAAAAATTTCTCACCAGTGTGATTAAATAAATGAAGTTTTAAATTTTTTTTCTGAGTAAATTGTTTAAAACAAATTTCACATTTAAATGGTTTTTCACCAGTATGAGTTAGTAAATGACGTTTTAAATTACATTTGTTATCAAATTGTTTGAGACAAGTTTCACATTTAAAATATTTTGTACCTATATGGATTTTCATATGAAGATTTATATTAGTGAATTGTTTGAAACAAAATTTACATTTAACAGATTTTTTTTCTGTATGAATTTTGTAATGTCTGCTAAAATTATATTGATGATGAAATTCTTTATAACAAATATCACACTTGTAAAATATTTTATTACTATGAATACTTAAACCATTTTTATATTTTTCCATTTTGCATTTTACAAAATGAATCACGTAATGATTCCAAAATTGAATTTTTCCATTAGATTCTTTTCCACAAATAATACAAGTTACAAACCGTTTTTTAAAGTGTTTATCAAAATGTTTCAATCTCAACATTAATGATGAAAAATCTACAAATAAACCAATTTATAATAACTATTGTATAAAAATTGAAAAAACTTACATTTTTGACAAGCTGGACATTTATATTTCATTTTATTTTTCTTAAAAATGTATTTCGGAAGCTTTTTATTAAAACATTGTTTTTCCTCAAAATCCAAACTTTCAGATTTTACATCAATATCTAGAATTTCATTCTTAATATTACAATCATTAATACCAAATTCATTTTTTTGGAAGCCCAAATGGAATGTTTCTTCAATTTTCTGAATTCCTTCTTCAGAAATTGCTAAAGGTTCAGATTTAACTACAATCAAAGGTGGGTTGACAAATTCTTGTTTAATCTCCATTTATTTTGTATTTAGGGCCTATTTATCGTTACTTCAAATGGTTCTTGGTTTTATAATTAATTTACTTTTAATGATGTTTATTACTTAACCTCAAATCAAATGTAGCTAACTTAATTCTACATATTCTTCTTTGTATTTCAAGTATCCTGGCTAACATCGTGTCTCAGGTCATATAAGGAACTAAGCAACTATTCCAGATACAAAATAAAATTAAGAGTTGTTTAAAAGTTATAAGATTACATCAAAAATAGTATTTAAAGTAATAGTTATTTACGTGTAAAGCTCTGGAAGTGGTATTTTACAGGGCCAGTGATAATATAAGCAATGTAGTTTCACTCTTATACCAATCCCATGTTAAATGCAATTCTAATAATGGCTACTATGACCTTGAACGCCTAATCTAATTTGACAATCTGAGGCCACCAAGAGTATCTCAACGCCGTTAATAACTTTAAAGTTTTTTTGTAGGGATCTAATTGTGACGTGTTCTCCTGTTGAAACAAAATAAATAGGTTGAAGCTTTAAAATAGCAAAATAAAAACTGAATATGCACCTACCTGCAGAATAAATCGCATATACTCGTGTTCTTATTGCATGTTGATGTATGGTAAAAATGGATGGTCCTCGAGCAGAAACATGTCCAACATGAACTTTGATTTTGTAGTCTTTATTTGTTTCTATTCCACTAGTAACTGTTTTCTGAACGGTTCTAATAGATATGTCTAGAGCATCAGCAACACGCTATAAAATTTAGTAAAATCAAATCAATAACCCTAATAGCACAAAAGGTCCGATTGACGTTTTTTTTATGGTCCATTTAACGTCAGAACGTCCGAGGACCAAAATAAAACGTTTTATAAACGTTTGTGCAAGAACGTTTTTAAAATGAACCTAAAGAAACGTCCAAAATATGTCGTCAAAACGTCCGAAGTGATAAATAAAAAAAAACGTTGTCTAAGCTCCACTACTCAGACGTTTTTAAAACCTACGATAAAAAAACACCTAGTACTTAAATGGTTTTTTAACGTTCATATCAAAAGGTTTTTTATAAAGTCACAATAGGGACGCTTTTAAAACGTTTTATATGAGTCGTTTTTGAAACCACCAGTAAAAATGTTCACAAAACGTTTTGTTTAGGTCCTCAAAAGCATGTTTTGAGAAAAAGGTAAAAAGTTACGTTTTTTAGACGTTTTTGTAAGTTGTTTTTATAACCACTATAAAAAACGTCCAAAAAACGTTGTTTTTAGGTCTGCAAAAGTATGTTTTGAGAAAAAATCATAAAAGGGACGTTTTTTAAACGTTTCATTTCAGTAGTTTTTAAAACGATCAGTAAAAATGTCCAGAAAACGTTTTGTTTCGGTCCTCAAAAGAATGTTTTGAAAAAAGTCAGAAATTTACGTTTTTTAAACGTTTTTGTAAGTTGTTTTTATAACCACTGTAAAAAAACGTCCAAAAAACGTTGTTTTTAAAACCACCAGTATAAACGTTCATAAAACTTTTTGTTTGGGTCCTCAAAAGAATGTTTTGAGAAAAGTCAGAAAGTTACGTTTTTTAAACGTTTTTGTAAGTTGTTTTTATTACCACTTCATAAACATCCAAGACGTTGATTTTGGGTCTGCAAAAGTATGTAATTTTGGGAAATAATCATAGGGACGTTTTCTAAACGTTTTATTTTAGTCGTTTTTACAACCACAAGTAAAAACGTTTTCGTTGGGTTCCCAAAAGTCTGTTTCCATAAAAAGTCATAAAAAGGACGTTTTTTAAACGCCTTTGTTAGTCGTTTTCATAACTAGTGTAAAAAAACGTTCAAAAGACGTTTTTTTTGCTCTCTCTGTCTGTGTCTGATTCCAACCAATCACGAATTTAGCTCGCTAACGGTCGGTTTGGGAGAGAGACCGTGCACTCGCACTGGGTGGTTGTTGTTTAGTCTACAGTTGTTGCATAGTGGACGATAAAAACATGGCGTGACTCTCGGTAATTTCATGTTTATTTTCTCTGCAACTAGTGAAGATAAACCTAGCAAATCTTATATCTCTAAAATTATCATCTATTTTGTTATACTTATTTTGTTTCTTTTGTTTTTTGGTTTCCGAGGAGTGATATATTAAGTGAATTATTGTGTTTGTGTTTATGTCTTATAGCTGTGGTTGAACACTTAACATGTATATTAGGTAGGTACTTTAAATCCTGATATAGGTATATTTTGTGATTCATTTTTGTCATGTAATTAGTGATTTTTCAAGATTTTTGACTCTGTAAATCCAGTTGTTTGTTGTGAAATGTATAAAGAAAAGAAAGTTTCGAAGCATCAAAAGTACAAGTATATCAACAAGACATTGAATTTATCAAAGGATTTATTTGAAAATGTCGAAAATCATGTTCAACATAATTATTCTAGTTCCTCCAATTCTGATGATTCCAGTCTCATAAGCATACAAGAAATACTCCTACATATTTCGTTGAAGACATCTGCTCAGCACCAACCGAAACGATGGCTAACTTGTTTATGTGTTACAGAAATGAATATTATTTTATTTTTGGTATATAGCTTCATATTTTTTTTTTAACTTGACTTATTGTGTAAATGAAAATTATTTTATTGTACAGATTGTATATAAGTATCAATATTTTATTAATAAATATGTAGATTTTTTTTGCTTGTATGAAGGTCTTTTGTCGAACAATTTATTTAGTCCATTTTGAAACGTTTTTAAAACATCCTTTTTCGACGTCTATACGACGTTAGAAGTTGTGACATTTGCACTATAAAAAAACGTTTTATAAACGTTCCAAAAAACGTCCTTTGTCGAACCATTTATTTAGTGAAACGTCTTTAAAACGTCCTTTTTCGACGTCTGTATGACGTTGGAAGTTATGACATTTGCATTATAGAAAAACGTCTTATAAACGTTCTCGGGTACTTTAAAGGACGTCCAGTGAACGTTTTAAAAGACGTCCAAGAAACGTCCTTTGTCGAACCATTTATTTAGTGGAACGTCTTTAAAACGTCCTTTTTCGACGTCTGTATGTCGTTGGAAGTTGTGACATTTGCACCATAGAAAAACGCCTTATAAACGTTCTCGGGTACTTTAACGAACGTTTTTAAAACGACCCGATGGTCGGTCGTGTACGTTTTTAAGATGTTTTTTAAACGTCTTTGTGCTATTAGGGAAATACTTACATTTTGCATAATATAGGTAGATACTTACGTTGTAGACTGAATTTAATGGTAAAAGCGGTTTTCCAGCATATCTTTCTCTTGAAAAGTAATTAATCAACTTCAAAATGAAAGTTTGCTCTTTCTCATTATACCGGGAAGGCATTTTGACAATGAAAAATTAATTGAAAATAATCAAAAATACTAAACAAATCAAAATATGACAACTACAACTTAAGAGGGGGTTAACCTTTTATAAAAGATCAGAGTATATTTGCGGGGTGAAAGACGAGGTAAAAATACAGAGCTATAAAGGCGTGGCCTGATGATAAAGAAATATATATTTAGTGTCTCTGTCATGCGGCTTTGCGTAAAATTATCGTAAACATCTGATCGTCTGAGCGAAATAAAATCATAACACATTTCGAGTTCGAGTAGTCCTTTGTAAGTGACCGCCTATCGCTCCGGCTGACAAAGATATGGTATTTTTATTTTAGTTCGGTTTCTTATATTTTACATTTTACTTGGCTCCGTAGCTTTTCTTTAATTTTTAATCATTTACATCAGGGTAGAGTTTACATGAGATTTTTAATCTCTCGACCCACCATCCGAGAAGGGAAAGTATTGTGAACGAGCTAAAAAATTTTGTCTGTCTGTGTGTGTGTCTGTGTGTCTCTGTGTCTGTCTTTCTGTGTTTGTCTGTGTGTATTCTTCCACGATAGAAGCGCTTGAATCAGTGATGAAAAATGCTCCAAAATTCGCTCGCAGTGGTTCCAAAAATCATTTTTGAGGGTCTAATTTTAGATAGATCTTAACAATTTTTTTTATCAATAAAGGCAAATGTATAAGTGAGGCATCTCTCAGAGTACTTTTTTGAAATAAACTTTTTTTTGTGAGATAAAAAACAATGAATCTGGTCCATTTTGTCAATTTTTTTTCTTCAATTGTTTCTCAAAAATTAAGAAAATCTTCGAGATAAATACGGAAATATCCATTTTGAGGTCCCCTGAGACGATTATGGCCATTTCCAGATGGTGTGTATTCTTCCACGATATAAGAAACACGCATAATCCTCAAATTTGGTATATGGGTTTCGGTTATCCATGGGAAGAACCCATCAGTTTTTATTCGACATCTGTTAAACGGAACTGTAACTGTCAAAAAATATGTCACAGAATTTGAAATGTCAAAGTTTGAAACATAAAATATCTGAAAAAGTGTGCATCTCTGAATACTAGTTGGGAAAGTTTTGGGGCGACACAACCAATTTTTTTTACCCTGTTGGATGTTACAATGTTTATTACTTATAAGAAGAATAGGTAAATAGGAAATATTTTGATAACAAAGTTTTTGAATAATAATAGTATTTAAATATTCGAAATATTCATAATTGGTTCATTAAAAAATACCTAAAATATTAAAATATACTCCAATATAGATCTTATTCAGTTCAATAAAACAACCTTTTATAAATTTCACAACAAATATAACAAAAGTTGTTTAATTATGTTACATGTTACGTTGTATATAACAACTTCATCATATTAAATATTATTAACAAAATTACCCTAAAATATAGTGCAACTAATAGTAACTACAAATATAGTAACTGCACATATGATGTAATTTTTATTATACGAGCATGTCTGTGTTACTTTTTTCAAATTTATCTAGAAAAAAACAGTTGCTAATAGAATCACTATTATTAAAAATAATTTAAAAAAAAGTACAAAAAAGCGCTCTAAAGAATTACATACATAATCGATTATAGTATACCGGGTGCAAATGGGTCATTGGCCACCCCTATAACACTTTAACGAGTAAACAGATTTATATCAAATTTGGGTTGATTAGAGATATTTTTAAATTTTTTCACATAGAAATCCAATATGGCCGATATCCGGTTCGACTGGAAATCACATATAAATTGTAAATTCAAATGGAAGACCCGCTATATTTCTAGAGATTGTCCAACTACTAAAACGACCGCTACGTTAAAAATTAGAGAAGTGGGGAACGAGGCCCGAGGATCTCCGAAATCGGTTGCGCATGGGCAAACGCAAAGTACATGGCAAACTGGCCGATACCAGTGTCGTGCTTAAAGTTGTTATTAATATAGACTAAGTAGGTTATTTCTTATTATCAAAATGGTAAGTATTCTGACCAAATACAACAAATAATATCCAAAGTTATTAAGTTTATGAAAAATCAGGCAAAAAATGACATCCGAATTTCTTTACAACGTCACAGGATAAGAGTATAGCAGTAAGAGGATTTAAAAAGAACACTTTTTGAAAAAAAATTTTAAGAGAGAAGAAATTAAAATAGGTAATCGTCCCTCATTTTCTCCTCCTAGGATAACTGGAGGATGAACAATTTAAAAACATTTGCTAAAATGAGCAAAAAACCTTAAATTATAATTATCCTCTATTTAAAATAACTCCTATATTTAAACGTATTCATCAATTTAAATCAACTTCTTTGTTTAATGTTGGATATATTCATTTTAACGCTTATATACACCTTTAAAAGATCAGATATTTTAAATTTGCCGCCAAGCAAACAATACAGGAAGCAGTTCAAAGTTGACGACGCCACTGTTCACTGTTCGGCGATAAACGACTGTAGGAAACCGGAAGAGAGAAATTTGAGGTGGGGACTCTGTAGGTGTCGGTTTAGTAGTTGGACAATCTCTACATATTTGGATTCTACGTCAAATACGTACACGTCGAATATCAAATGTCACTTTAAGACGCCATTTTTATTTTATTTTTGATGTTTTTTATCTATCGTAGGCGGTCATGATTTGGTGTAAATTAAACAAGAATTAGTTGAAAACTCTCAATTTTGTCAATTATTTATTTTTGTTACTTTTATTAAACATTTAAATCAGCAAATCCAGTTTTTTTAACTAAAACTCAATTTTTTTAAATGAAACAGATGGGCCACCCAGTATTAAAAATTGTTTATTCAATTACCATTAAAATGATGTACATAACAACTTTTTTTTCTCAAATAAAGAAGAAATGTTATATTTTTTTAATTTCGATACAAAATTCTTTTGAAGACATCCCTGTTCAAAAAAGGATATTTACAACATCATATTTCAAATATAAATAATTATTAAGAATAAACAATAAATAATTGAAAAAATTGAGACTTTTATTAGTTAATTTTAGTTTGATTATAAGCAATTTAGACTAACTCATGACCATATAGGATGGATAAAAAAAATTCAAAAATAGAATAAAAAATGGCGTCTTACGACACATTTGACAGTCGACCTGTACGTGTTTGAAGTAGAATCCAAATATCTAGAAATATACCGGGTGTTTTATTTTAATTTCTAATTTTCATGTCATTTCCGGTCAAACCGGATGTCGGCCAAATTGGATTTTTATTTAAAAAAATCCAAAAATAGCTCTATTATAATCCACCAAAATTTGGTATAAATCTATTAACCCGTGTAAACGTTATAGGGGTGGCCCAAGACCCATTTACACCCGGTATATGGTATAACAAGTGGGATAGTAATGAAAAATGGTAACTCTTGATTACTGACACAATTTTGTAATAATTTTAATCAGACATAACAATAATTTTTCAATATTTATTCCGTTTCTGTAATAGCCTCAATTTATTTTTATTAATTCTTCTTTTATTTCATAATTTCTTTCCTTTTGTACTGACCGCCCACCGGCCGCATTAGCAAAAAATGTTTTTTTATTAATATCGTGTCAAAGAAAATGCCGAACAAAGAGTCGCCGTCAAAATAATGCACTTGTTCTAGGTGCAAAAATCCCTTAGTTCAATCACTTCACAGTCCACGCTGACTAGAAAACGATAACAGCGGCTTTTCTAATAATAATAGCTAAATCTTTTTTATTGGATATCAGTGTTTCATTTTCAATTTCACAAATGAATTCACTATCCATAATAAAGTCGTAACTCAGGTATACGCAACTTAAAAATTGAAAGTTTGAAAATGTCAAAAATAAGATTTTTTTTTAAATATTGGATTGTTTTCCATTTAACGCATTTAAGACAATGATTATGCTCATCATATATACATATAACTTAATAATATGTCATAGGTATTCGAAAAGGCCAATCAACCCATTTGCAACTTTTATTGATTTCATCTCCTGTGCTATTTTTAGTATTTTTATTTGAACACTTCTATTGATTTTATCTCCTGTGCTATTGTTATGTTTAAGAATGAAATTGCGATTCATTCAGCAATTTATAGTATTCATATAAAAGTGCAAATTTGTGCGAGGGCGCTTGGATCAGTGATGAAAAATGCTCCAAAATTCACCTTGCAGGGGTTCGGCAAAAATCACTTTTGAGGGTCTAATTTTCGATTGATCTTAACAATTTTTTTTATCAACAAAGGCAAATGTATAATTGAGGCATCTCTCAGAGTACTTTTTTGAAATAAACTTTTTGTTGTGAGATAAACAATAATGAATCTGGCCCATTTTGTCAATTTTTTTTCTTCAATTTTTCTCAAAAATTAAAAAAAGTTCTTCGAGGGATGCCTATATCCAACCTTTCTTAATCCAAAAGTAAAAAAATATTTTGAATTTTTTAATCACAATCCGAGTAGTTTGATTTTTGCGGTACAGTGTTTTACTTACAATCACATTAGGGTTAAACCTCAGATAAAGGAACTACTAGATATGCCCTGTATATCCAATGTCATTTACAAAATTTAAGGCCGCAGTGGCACACTCCAATATTCATAACAATAACTAAATGTGACATATGTCATATTAATGTCAAATTTCATAAATCTATTATTCAACAGATGTAGCAATATGTCTTATTTACGATTTATTTCAACATACATTTGACCAAATTATTTACTCGTTTTAGTAGTGACATTTTATTTCATATTATTTATCTGGTCTACTATACAATATAATTTTAATCTTATTTCATTTTATGCCAAGAGCAAGAAAATCTCTGAGCTCTGCTAGGATATGGCAATGCTGTAAAACTAACTTTGTTTGTTTGTTTATCTTCGATAAATACGTAAAATCATCATAAATATAAATCCCAAATATATTTTATAGATATTTCATTACGGACGGACAGATTTCGTTCAAAATTGCCATATGGGGGTTTTTGGGGTTGGAGATTTCAAATTTTTTCTCAAAATTAATAAATTCAAGACGGCAAACGAGATATGTGATTATGATCAGATTCTTTTCAAAATTGGTATTTGGGTGTTTTTGGGGACGGAGATTATGAATTTGTTTTTCAAAATAAATATATTCATGATGGCGACTCCAAAATGGTGGACGAAATTTATGATTATTAACCGATTCCATTCAAAATTGGTGCATGGAGTTTTTTGGTGTTGGAAATTTTGATTTTTTTTTCAAAATTAATAAATTTAAGATGGCGGACAAGATATGGAATTATGATTAGATTCTTTTCAAAATTGGTATTGGGGTTTTTTTGGGATAGGAGATATCATGATTTTTTTTTCAAAATAAAAAAATTCAAGATGGCGACTCCAAAATGGTGGACGTAATTTATGATTATTAACCGATTCCATTCAAATTTGGTGCATGGGGTTTTTTTGGTGTTGAAGATTTTGATTTTTTTTTTCAAAATTAATAAACTCAAGATGGCGGATAAGATATGGAATTATGATTAGATTCTTTTCAAAATTGGTATTGGGGACTTTTTGGGATAGGAGATCTTGATTTTTTTTTCAAAATTAATAAATTCAAGATGGCTACTCCAAAATGGTGGACGAAATTTATGATTATTTATTAACCGATTCCATTCAAATTTGGTACATGGGGTTTTTTGGTGTTGGAGATTATGACTTTTTTTTAAACTGCACAGAATTTTTTATTTACATTATCAAAATTAAAAATATTTCTCCTGCAACATATACAGTAAACCATGATTGTTCATTTTTTCAAATATAAATATGAGAGTGTCTAGAGGTCCGTCTAGTCGGATCCGGTGAAAACCCAATTGGTCCGTCAATCAGCTGTTAAGATTAGGATTAAAACATAGTTTTGTAATTTTGATATTTATTTTATTAGAAGTTTTGACTGACCAAAGCTAACCTGTAGAATTAAAAAAAGATTTATTTTATTAAAAGAAGTCTTAAAAATCTAACTTGAGTTTAAAAAAAAATAAAAAAAAAATTAGGGAGATGTGGGATTCGATCCCCGGATCCATTGCACCACTAGCGTGCACTATGCCACGCAGCTACTTCAGCTTTGTTTAAATATGTTCAAACTTATTATTTAAGCGAATCACGTTTCATAATAAAATAAATATAAATTAGTGTTTCGCCTTTATATTTTAATTATTAATATTACAGAACTAAAGTATACACATTCACTAGGAACGCTAAAATAAATATCAAAATTACGAAACTATGTTTTAATCCTAATCTTAACAGCTGATTGACGGACCTATTGGGTTTTCACCGGGTCCGACTAGACGGACCTCTAGACACTCTCTATAAATATTTCGGTGTAACCTAGCAGATAACAGATTGATGCGCTCAGAAAAATAATAAAAATTCGGTTTACTCGCGAGTCCCATCCCATGATCAATATCGACATCTTATCACCAGCAGCAATACCGAACGCAGTGCGAAACTGGAAAGTTTGGCAAAACAGTTGCGCCTATTGGGAGACAAATATTCCCTAATGAGAGACAAATATTCCAAATCTGGAAACAAATATTCCATAAAAATAATTTCTTCTGTATCATTAAATTAATTGCGTGAAAATTTAATATTAATTAATTTGTTTTGTTAAGTAACAAAAGATTATGTCATAGTTAAGTTTCATTTTATGCGTTCGCGGTACATAAAAATCTTGAATATATTCCGAATATTACATGCGCATATAACTTGTCCATTTGTGGCCTTTGTAATCCTTAAATGTTTTCTGAACTAGTTCAGGATTAGCTCCGCGAAAATACCTAATATTCAGATTTTTCTAAAAGTTTGGCAACATAGCTTTTATATGATTGTCACATAATTTGATTGTCGTGACATCTTTTCGAGAGGGTATGAACTAAGACATTACAGGAAATTATCGAAAATCTCCATTATGACAAATAAATTTGACATATATTTCTCAATCGTATTTCCAATTAGATTTAATAAATACTGAATAAAATAAAGAAATATTCAAGGAGCTTACTAACAAAAATACGTAGAATGAAGTCTCCTACTTTTTATCTCTGATTTTAAAAATCACTTTTTTTATTTTTTGTTAAACTCAGTTTAATTACAGGACAAATAAAAAATAGGAGACTCCATTCTATAAACATTATACTTTAAGCTGCCAAAGTTTAATTTTCCATCGTTCAGTAAAATTTAAACGTAATTGGAACTGGTAAACCCTTGTTTTTATACGTCAAAATACAGTGAAACTGCGGCCTTAAGCCAACATCTAGCCCTCTCTCTCGGCAAAGTTTGTGGGCGAGGGACGTGAGACGCGCAGAAAAATCTCGTGCAGAGGACGAAATCAACAATAAAAATTGACGTGATGTATTAGACAGTGGCGACGCGAAGAATTATAACTTTTTATTTATTTTAGCAAAAAAAAGAAAATTAAAATTGGGTATTTTACATGTTATTAATATATCACATTTGAATTAAATATGTCGTGAGAAGTTATGTAATTTCGATAAAGTTGTATTTTCTGTAATACTGATAAATTTTAACATTAAAACATAGCAAATGCTTGTAAATTTATATTAAATGTACGTATTTAATAATCGAATCAAATAAATAATATTTTTTATTGCTCAAGGAGTACCTAAATGCGAATAACATAAAAAAAATGTGAATGGTAAGTATATAACATAAAAAAGAAAGGAAGCAAAATAAAAAATTATCAAATCTTATCAACTTGTATTATATTTTAAATTATTCAAAAACTACTTTCATAACTTACTTGTGAAGTGTAAGATTGATTATCTAATGGCTTGAGAAAAGCACCACATTTTTCACATTTCTTTCTCATGGTTAGCAACCTCTCAAGAAAATCGCTTAAAATAGTTCAAAATGTTTACAAAAATATTTAAAAAATAAACTAATTAATGTAGGATTTTAAATTATCCTGCTTGAAAGTACGCTTATGGAATCTCTAGAGGACGATGTCAACAAAAGTTAACTAGATGTTGGCTTAATAAAAAAGGATAGAATGCCCTCTCTATATATATTTACTCTGAGGGTTAAACCCCTCTTAACTGTCAAAAGTAATAAATAATCTACATTAGTTAAGAAATACGTTAATGACGTCATAATTCCATCTCATCCATTTCATGATTGAGAGATCAAGATGGATAATGTATGACGCAACGGCAAAGGATGGTTAAACAAACTCTAGCATTCATTAGCATTCAATGTAATATAATTCTGTGGTTCAGCTCATATTTTTATTAAAATGTTCATAATACAATTATGAAGGGAGTTTTTTTATGTTATATTCTAAAATAAATATTATTACTCTTGATGAAAATTTCTATTTTTCATTTTACCCTGTATATTTGGCAACGTTGTAACTATTTGTAATTATTTTATTGGTTACTTTTGAGCGCGAGTAATAAACGATAATATTATTTTAATACCTCATTGAGAAATTTGATCATCAACTTTTATCAATAATAATTTTTTTCTGAGAATAAAAATTTTACTCAGATGGTAGTTTAAAAAATCCAGAATTATAAAAAAAAACCGATAATTAGTCCGAGTACGTTTTAATTTTAGTACTGGTGTCGGCATCTCTCGGATTTGACCTACTACTCCGTTGTGAATTAGTTTAACAAAAATTGTGAAGATAGCGCCATATTCTACTAATCTGTGTTTACACAAATCGAAATGGTAACAACTCGGTAACTAACTTTATTCATTGCTTGGATCGATGGCGTGATTGTTCAATACAATTGCGCTGGTCGGGGAAGCCTCCCGTAAAGGGATTAAACCTAACCTTGAACATTTTCAAGTAGAGTTTTTTTGGGATTTCCCTTTTCTCTCTTCAAAAGAAAATTAAATTAATCCAAACAAAATATTTTTACATCTTTAGTTTTTGGTTCTGTTCTAATTTAAGAACAGTTAGATTAGAATTAGAGCATGTGTATTAATTATTAATTAATTCACCCAGTGTTTTGGTTTGATCAAAATAGATTATAGATTCGGAATCCGTCATCACGTAAAATTCTGAGTTTTGGTTCGTCTGTAAAATTATTCCAGAACAGTTACCGAATCGTACAAATAGTCCTTGGTCGAGAGTGAGAATATTTTTAGTTAGTACATGTAATATTGTAATTAAGCCAGCTGTGCAGAGGCAGGATTCACACGTGACCAAATGTCAACCAACCAAAATGGCCGCTGGTAGGCACACATGTTGTATTGTTTACTACGTTTCGCATGTGTTTTAAGTTTGTTTCAAGTATTTTGTGATTTTAAAAGGCGTTTGAAGTAAAAATTATGGCTTTTTCCGTTAAAAGTGATTATTTATTGATGTTGGAGAGTGAAAGTAAAGACATTTTTGCCATTAGATATAAGGAAAAAAATCAAGGTTATACAGGGTATTGATCCTTTTACACTTATGAACCATCCTGGGCCTGAAAAAACTCGAGAAGACGGCTTTCCACATATTTTCTTATTTGGTCCTCACACATAGTTTTTACACCAATGAATAAGTAAAAGCCTACAAGAGTTTGTCAGCCTATAAATATTTCGTTAAATGTTTAGACTTGTCAGTTTCGACTGAAAACATTGTTAGTTTTTTATTTATCATGATTTGTGATTCAGAAAGTGATAGTAATTTTCCAAATACACCACCAGAAATATATATAATATATTATTATGACACAAACAGGGTTGTAGAAAAAGTATAGTGTTTCACTCATCGAAAGCATTTTTTGAAGCTCGTGAACATTACCTGCCTCGGCTGGTAAATTGTTCTCTCGCTTCAAAAAATGTTACTTTCGTCACTCGTAAAATAATATGCTATTTTCTACCTACATTTTATAAGCCAATTAAAAGATTAATACCAGTTTAATAATGATATTCATTATAATACAGCTCTTTCAGCCAATAGAATCGAATTATTTTTTAGTGAAGTTGATAATTATTTTGATAACTATCATTATATACTGAATATATACTATTATTTGTTAATTTTTATTTTGTAATTTTTTAGAGTAATAAACTTTGAACAAATAACCTTTGTTTTTACCTTTCATACAGAAATAAATTGAATATTACAGTAGAATATATAAATAAATAAATGATATAAACAGTGCTAACATGCAGATGACACACATATTGATAAATTTTATTTGTTGAAGTGATTAACTACTAACTAGATTAGGTACATAACAAAGATCACCAATGTTCAACAAGAGCTAACTCAAAAATTACATGATGATGTGATCATTGTAGTTGAAAAACAGTTAAATTAAATCCTGAAATAACTGGAATTAACAAATATTGATGTAAGAGGTGACTAATGTCATTTCAGTGATTTTTATTAAAAATAAATATATGAACAAATGAATTCATGAATAAAATTAGAAATAAAAATATATATATATATATATATATATACAGGGTGTTATTGAAATACACGTACATATTAAAATGGGGAATAGTATGTAATGACCAAAAACGATTGGCACCAATTTTAACTTCAAATTCTAAAATTTAAATATTGGGGAAGAGTCCCCTTTTCCGACCTACTAGTTTCCATATTTAAAGAAGTAAAATAAATCGAAATTGAACTTACCCATAGAAATTGCACTGTTGCCGTAGCAAAACCAATTAATTCAAAATAAAGTTTATTACAGTAATTGTTCAAAATGCCGTCCATTATTATTTACACACACTTGCAATCGTCTTTCCAAAGAACTTTGAACATTAGAAATTAGTCTTGGATTTTGTCGTAGTTCCTCGGCTACCGCGCATTAACTTTATTGGTTAATTGTTCAACACTATTAATAGGTTCATTATAAACCAGTTGTTTCATGTGACCCCACAAAAAGAAATCGCATGGATTTAAGTCCGGAGATCTCGGAGGCCACTTAGTAGGTCCATTTCTGCCTATCCACTTTTGAGGAAATCTAATGTTCAAAAACTGCCGTACGTTTAAATCAAAGTGAGGAGCGCCATCTAGTAGGTACCACATCCGTTGCCTTAATTGTAACGGTATCTCTTCTAGGAGTACTGGCAAAATATCTTCTAAAAAGTGGAGATATCCTGGCCCATTTAATCTGTTCGGGAGAACATAAGGCCCGATTAAATACTGATCTATTATGCCAGCCCAAACATTTATTGAAAATTTTCTTTGATGCCCAGTTTCCCTAATGGCGTGAGGATTTTCATCACTCCAAATATGCGTATTGTGCATATTGAACACGCCATCACGAGTGATTGAAGCCTCGTCAGTATACAATAATATTTTTAGAAAATCAGGAATATCAACACATTTTTGAATCATCCATTCACAAAACTCCACTCTCTTTTCTTCATCACCTGGATATAAGGCCTGGACTTTTTGGATGTGATAAGGATGTAAACCTTGTTCTTTAAGTGTCCGCCACACAACAAATGAGGACACTCCAATTTCAAGACCTAGTCTTCTACAACTTAATTGAGGCCGGTTTTCAACAGCTTCCAATATTTCTTCTTCGGCCGCCAATGTTCTTTGTGTTCTTGTTCTCCCTCGATCTGCATTGACACTCTCAAATTTTCCATGGTCTCTTAGATGCTGAACAGTTGAAATAAACGTACGACAGTCCGGAATTCTCCGATTTGGAAACCGTTCGCGATACAGGATTTGTGCTTGCCGAGAATTTCCTCCAGCTGCCCCATAAACCAGCACTATATCGGTTAGTTCAATATTCGTAAATAGTGGCATCGTAAAAAAATATTTAAAAGTAATCGTAACAACACTTTTTACCAACTTGGAAATGACGCGCTCGTGTTAGCCAGATTCGTAAATCAACTAAAATTTTAATAATCTATAGTTTCAAAAATGTATAGTTTAAAAACAATCATTTATCAAATATTCTAGTTTTTTGATAACGAGGGTAGTAAAAACCAGTCTTCGGAAATAGAAATTAATTCGAAAATCTTGGCAACATGGTTATTTCTTACAAGACTAGTTTTCTTATCATCTGACAAAAACTTGCATATTAATTACTGTTGATGTTTAAAATAGGTAAATAAACCTAATTTATATAGGTCATCCTCAACATATCAGTGAAGTACGTTTGTTTTAGAATTAATTTTCAAAAATTAATAACTCCCTTAATAAGGGGTATTTTTAAAAAATAATATTTTTCTACATTCAGTGGGGATCAGCGCAATACCCAGTTTTAATATGTACGTGTATTTCAATAACACCCTGTATATATAAAGTAGGTAGATACATGTATAAATCAATAAAAAATCTAAGAAAAATGTATTATTGTGATGGTACGATTGGTGGACAAAGATTAATTAACGCACAACATACTACTACAATTTTGTTTAAAATAGGGTCATCTTCTCCACAGGACAAAAGAGAAATTGGCATATTATCAGAAAGAATTCTATACTTCTGCCTTATGCACCCAATAATTCTTTCGACATGAATTCGAACATTAGCAATTGATCTGGTCGTTTCTACTTCTACTGGATGTAACTGTTTTTTGCCTTTGGTGAAAGCTGGCATTTGCAATTCTGCATGTAGTAGTCTTATATGGTCACTAATCAAAAATCCTCGGTCAGCCAATACTACATCACCTAGAAATAAATAAGAGTTGTAAATATATATACTTATGCATATTAACTTATATATCCGTATGCATATCATTATCAAACTTGTTATACCTCTGATTATGTTGTCCAAAAATTTCGAATTTAGAGTAATATGTTTGTCTGATGCTCTCCCTCCCCATGCTTCACTAATGAAACTGATAGTTCCTGCTGGTGTTATTCCTATAAGGTATTTTCTAGTATGGTGATGTTTGTAATTCGACCAGCTTTGAGCAGCTTTCAATAAATTCGATGGTTTCTCTGTGAATATTTCAAAGCAATCGATTATAACTGTTATTTTGTCACCAAATGTCTGACTAAAACATTTAGGCATTGATTTTATCAAAATTTCTCTACTTGGCCATAATATCAATTTTTCGAATCTCATAAGCATTATTTCTACCACATTTTTAAAATATGATGAGGCTGTTGTTGGGCTCACTCCAAAGCGATATGCTAAATCTTTAAAGTCTAGATTAAGCCTTAGCTTCATTAATGTTAATAAAATCTGCTCAAACACAGGCAAACTTGTATTGTGGTGAACAATAATATAATCTTTCAATAAATTTAAAACTCCCTCAAATTTTATAAAACTATTGAGTCCTGTATAATACTTTGTTTTGATGTCATTGCCTTTTAAAAAGTTTATTCCCATATCTAATTTTTCCAATTTAGCTTGGAGCTTCTTGGTTGACTCTAGAGAGAGCATAATTGTTAAATCATCTGCTGTCAGTTCTGTTTGTGTTAGTTTGGTATTTTCCAATTCTTCATCAGACTGATTTACTTCGACTACTTCAGCAGCAGTTTCACTTATAGGTATCTACAATAAAAAATAACTAGCTACATATCAAATTAAAATAACTCGTTCTCTCACCTCAACTTCAACAATGTCCTCAGGAATATCTTCATTAATAAGTTTTCTTTTTTCAGCCCTCTCCCGTCTAGCAGTCCCAATGTCTAACTGTTTTTTAATACTCTGTTCATTTCCATAACCCATAGATAATGAAGGAACCCAATCAGGATTTTTATCATCAATTAAGACAGCTGGTTTCCCTTAAATTAAGAACACTTTCATAAGATACTGATAAAAAAAGAGAGACTTTCTTACCTTTCAAAAAATGTTTCTCACACACTCTGCTATACTTCAGTTTAGTCTCTGTAAGATCTTTTCTTTTGATTGCTAAAATCCACCTTTTTCTCCTGGTTTTTGAGAGATTATTCCATTCTGGTTTGTGTGGAAAGTTTAGTTCACTGGGTATTCTATAAAATTTCACAGTTTCACGGTCTCCTCGACTTCCACAATTGACTACACAGCAAGTAGTAGGCATGTTTTATACTTCTTTGTAATAAATAATATTGTTTATATACACTGTCACTTTATTAACTACCGATGTACCGCGAGTAATCACACAACTATTCTAAATTCAAAGGTCCGTTTGAAGCTCCAATCGTTTGATATGTTTTAATAAACGACTTTCTTCACAGTAACTACCTTATGTGACTTGGTTTGTGTGTCTACCAGCGGCCATCTTGAATTTCATCTGACAGCATCTTGGATTGGTCTATAACAGTTTTAACCCATGGTTGAAGTATATCAGGTTAGACATTGCGCAGAATATGTGACGTCACCTGGTGCCCATCAAAAATTTTTAATGTGTCATTATATAAGGTTATTTGTCTTTTTTGACATATTTTTATTTAATTTCATCTATAAACTGATTAAAAATATATTGCGCTGTGTTTGGTGTAAAAGTAATACTCGCTCTAAAGACAGTACAAAGTTTTTTCGAGTTCCGAAGTGCCCTTTATTACAAACACAGTAGGTTATTATATAAATTAACATGTTTAACATTTTTAGACTTTATTTTAAATAATACAAAAAAGTTCTGTAAGATGTATTGTGTAATAGCTATTCATTTATTAGTTAGCATTTTATTCAATAATAACAATAAAGCACTGCACAACTTATGAAAAATTTTATAACATTTTACATGCCATATTCGTTCTTTGAGTGTACATTAAGCACTGGGTATATAAAATCCTAAGTAACATAAACCTGCAATAACAATATGCATCAAAATGTTCCACTAATAAGCTATTTCAAATCACTTTTTCATAAAAATATTTTTTTTGATCAAACATTTATAAAATCACTCTAAGGTTAATCTAAATTATTTTATTTGGTACATATTCGACAATTAGTTTAACGATAAAATTAGCCATAACATAATTAAGCATTTTCTGGTTTTTACATCTAGCAATTAAATAGTTTTCATAATATAAAGTACATCGGAATCGTAAAAAAAGTTTATACCTTTATTAAAGTAGTTATCACTTTTTAGTGTACAATACTTTACAATACATTTTTATTGAATATATAGCCGTAAAAAAATAAAAACCTCCCGAAAGACACAAAAATCCTATGCAATCCAATGTTAAATTATTTCGTTTGGACTCCAGCTGACGTCATGCGCAAACTTGGACGAATTTGGGACGTCTGAGTGTCTAACCTGTGTAATTTTTAAATCATGGTTTTAACCAATTCTCTCGTGATACAAATTTTTACGAAATATAGGGAGAAATAGAAAAAAGTGACAAAATAGGGAAAATAGATGGAAACAAAATAGGGGTAACAGAAAAAAATACGAAAAATAGAAAAAAATTGAGAAAACAAGAAAAACAGGAAAAACTTGAGAAAATGAAGAAAAAATAGGGAAAAATGGGTAAAATGGAAAAAACCGTGAAAAAATAGTAAAAAATGGAAAAAACAGGAAAGAATATTGAAAAATGGAAAAAGTAGAAAAAACGCTAAAAACGAAAAAAAGTAGCTAAAAATATCAAAAAAACGCAAAACATCGCAGAAAATTGGTAAAAAAAATTTCAAAAAAAATGGGAAAAAATCGAAAAAAAACACAATAAATTTCAAATGCAAATAATCGGAAAAAATTGTAAAAAACAACCAGAAAACCGAAAAAAATTTTAAAGAATTGAAATAAACCGAAAAAATCAAAGGAATAAAAAAATAATGAGAAACAAATCAGAAAATTAAAGAAATAGAGAAAAAATAGAACAATGAGAAAAAATCTGAAAAAAAAACGAAAAAATAAAGAAAAAAAAATCAAAACAAATCAAAAAAATCGGATGAAATCGAAAAAAGACAACATTATATAGAAAAAGTTGAAAAAAACAGAAACTATTGGGAAAAAATGGAAAACAAAATTGCCAAATTCGAAAAAAAAACAAGAAGACTAAAAACATTGTAAAAAACCGGAAAAATGCAAAAAAATCGCAAAAAACGAAAAAAAGAGTCGCTAAAAAACGCAAGAAATCGAAAAATATCGCAAAAAAAGCAAAAAACCGGAGAGTAAAAAAAGAAAAAAATTAAGATTTGAAATAAATCGCAAATAATTACAAAAAAATCTCCAACAAAAACAGTGAAAAAGCGAAAAAATCACAAAAAAATCTAAAAAATTTTTTTAAAACAAATGGAAAAAATTTGCAAAAAAATCGCAAAAATAAACGCAAATAATTGTAAAAAATCGCAAAAAAAACAACCAAAAACCGAAAACAATTGTAACCATCTAAAAAAAACTGAAAAAATTCGAAAGAATTGAAATAAATCGAAAAAAATCAGAGGAATAAGAAAAAAAATCAGAAAACAAAAGAAATTAAAAAATAAACAGAAAGAGAAAAAATGAGGAAAAAGTAGAAACAATCGAAAAAAATCAGCAAAAAACAAAAAATAATCAAAAAATGGGAAAAAAAAACAGGAAAAGGTAGGAAAAAAAGGAAAATTGGGAAATGTAGTGAGAAACAGGAAAAAATGGAAAAAAATTGAGAAAATATGAAAAAATAGGTATAGAAATAAACTTTCAAATTTAAAGGGCACAACTAGTTATTATAAATTGTCACATTTATATTCAATTTATGATTATAAAAAAAAAGAAATATTATTTACGTATAAAAAAAAATCGTCAGTGTCACCCCAGAACCTTCCTGGTTCGACTCTAGAGAATAGGATTATTTAAATTACAAAATACTAAACATTATATAAACAAATTTTAAATACCAAGCCAATGGTGAATAATGGTCCCATTCGAGGCACAAGCCAACCCTTCATACCAAATTTCAGCTTGATTGGTCATGCCGGTTGAGTTATCGTGGAAAATTACACACAGACAGACCTTACTCTGGAAATGGTTTTAATCTTCTTGGGAGACCTCAAAATGGATATTTCCATCGATATCTCGATTTTTTTTGCTCTTTCCACTATACTTTCCCTTTGATGGGACCGGGAAAGTAAAAAGGGTATGAAATAAAATCGCATATTTAATTCACATTCGTTTATAAACTTGATACTCAAAACAAGTTAAATTGATTTTATTTCAAATAAATTTTAATGTAAGTAAGATCTATACAGGGTGTTTCAAAAGTTGGAAACGGTCTTGAAATTCAAAAACTACTAAAGATAAATGGTCCAAATTCAGGAATTAGTAAGGATATGTCTTTTTTCACATATTTATGGGCTTAAAATTTAAAAACATTCATTTGTTTTTGCTACAAGAGGCCATTTTGAATTATTTTAACAGCAAGACCGTTTGCAGGCTTTTGAGACACCCTAAGCAGATGATTATTTAAATATATAGAATAAATAAATATCTCCAGCTTGAGTCTTTAAATCAGTGTTCATACTAAATTTTCGAGCAAATTGTCGTGAAGTTTAAAATGTCGTTTTAAATCATATATACGAGTGAAATTTTTAAGACAAACATAACATTTAAAAGAATTCTCACCAGTGTGAATTTTTAAATGACGTATTAAATTACATTTGTCAGTAAATTGTTTGTGACAAGTTTGACATTTAAAAGATCTTTCACCAGTATGAATTTTTGAATGAATTTTGAAAGTACAATTTCGAGTGAATTGCTTGAAGCATATTTCACATTTAAACGGTTTTTTACCAGTATGGATTTTCAAATGATTATTTAAAGTAGTTCTCTGGGCGAATCTTTTGAGGCAAATTTCACATTCGAAAGATTTCTCACCCGAGTGAATTTTTAAATGATTTTTCAAATTAGATTTGAATGTGAATTGTTTCAAGCATATTTCACATTTAAATGATTTTTCATCAGTATGAATTTTTAAATGATCTGTTAAATGAAGTTTTTGCATAAATTGCTTAGAACAAATTCCACATTTAAAAGATTTATTAAAAATATGAATTTTTGAATGAGTTTTTAAAGTATATTTTCGAGCAAATTGTTTAAGACAAATATCACATTTAAAAGGTTTCTCACCAGTGTGAATTTTTAAATGACGTTGTAAATTAGATTTGTGAGTAAATTGTTTGAAACAAATTTCACAATGAAAAGGTTTCTCACCACTATGAATTTTTAAATGATTTTTCAAATTAAATCTGTAAGTAAATTGTTTGAGACAAATTTCACATTTAAAAAGTTTTTTACTATTTGGAATAAATTGTTTTTGAAATAGTTTTCTAATGCTAAAAAATCTTGATTGGCTATTTTCTAAATCTTTGCATTTAATTTTTACAAAATGAACCATAAAATGGCTCCAAAATTGGAGTTTTCCATTGGATTCTTTCCCACAAAAAGTACAAATTACAGAGCGTTTTTTAAAGTGATCATTAAAATGTTTTAATCTTGGCTTTAAAGATGAAAAATCTACAAATAAAATAATTTGTGATGACTAAATTTTAAAAATTATAAAAAAGAACTTACATTTTTGACAAACTGGACATTCATATATAATTTTCTTTGAACGTTTTTTAACAGAGTTATTGTTCCCAAAATCCAAATTTTCATTCTTCACAATCGATAATGTATCAATATCGACAATTTCATGTTTAATATCACATTCATTAAAATTAAATACCTGTTTTTGGTATATTTCTTTTAGTTCTACTTCAGAAAGTGATAAAGGTTCAGTTTTAATTTCTATCAAATTTGAGTCGGAAAATAAAGGTTCAGTTTTAATTTCTATCAAATTTGAGTCGGAAAATTCTTGTTTAATCTCCATTTGTACCCATTTTCTCTCTAATTTAAACTGTTCTTGTTTTTATATATATTTTTAATTAATATGAAACTATAATTACACTTTAACCTCAATTCTATGTTATTAACTTCATTCTATATCTATTCTTCTTTTTTATCACGTAGTCCAAATTATGAATCAGTGACAGCTGTTTTCCAATGGGGGTATGTTCACACTAGACCGTATCAGATCACATAAATTATAATGAAAACAAATTTAAACGATTTCTCCTTATATATGATAGATTCCAAAATAATACTATAAGTAATTTTCCCTTTTTCTTACAAATTTATTGATACAAAACGCACGGATTACATTCCTGTCATTAACGCGTATTCTTCAGGTGAATTCGGCTTATGTACTCGTTTTACCCCGTCCGGCTACTGCAGGGGGATTCTCAACATTCACGATCGTAACATCCTGACCGGTAGGTCTCGGTCGGGATCATTTACAGTCGATACCGATTGAATCGCGATTCTCAATCACTCCCGACTCAAATTATATTGGCAGCAAAGAAAATTCAATTTTTTTCCAGAGATTAATCACCGTTAGGGTTTCACAATTAAAAAAGTATATAAAAATTATACAATTTTGCAAAATGAAAAATTTGAGGTTCAAAATTTCCAAGTTTGAAAATGTCTTTCTTTGAATTTTCAATATTTTCGATTTAAACTGAAATTTGGTAAAAAATAAAATATCGAAAATTTTTTACCAAATTTCAATTTGTTTCCTCTAATATATAAAAACTTAGTTTAAACGATCTATCAAAAGAGAAAAAACTACGGAATATGAATGTTTTGTGTAATAAACACTAACTTCGAATTCAACTCGGGACCTTCGTAGCTACCGACTGAAATTGACGTTTGAAAACGGTATCCAGTCGCTATCGAGTTGATTGAGAATCGCTGTTTCGGCTGCTACTCGCGACGGTAGGTAACGAATAGCTGTTGAGAATCCCGCTACTGACAAAAATTCGGTTTAGACGTTACTCAAATACTCACACTCTACTCTTAACGCTCCAAACTCTTCAAGCCGAACTCCGCTTTAAAATTAGGCCGAGACTACACACACGTTAACGTGTGGATAATTTCAGAAATTCCCCACACGTTAAAATATTAAACTTGGTTATCTGACTTAAAAAAAAATTATTATTTTATTAAAAGAAGTCGTCTTTACTATCCAAATCTAGCCAGTATATTTAAAAAAATATATTAAAAGAATTCTTACTATCTAAATCTACCTGTGTTTAAAAAAAAAATAAAAGGGCCATGTGGTATTCGATCCCCGGACCTACTGCACCACTAGCGAGCACAATGACTACGCGGCTCTTGCATACATGTGTTCAAACTTATTATTTAAGCGAAACACATTTCACGTGTGGGTAATTTCTAAAATTATCCACAGGTTAACGTGTGGCTAGTCACAGTGTTAAAATTAAATTCAGTTGACTGATTTATAAACAACGTTTATCATATTAGATCAAGGCCAATTTAAAAAAAAGAAGATAATAAATGTTTTCTATTTGCTTACACTAGAATAATGTTGACATAATTTACATTGCAAATATGTCAAACTGTGCACTAAACTTCCAGAACAAACTCATGTATTACGATAATAAATAAATTTGACAGTTGACAGTTTTAATTGCGAGCAACAAGCTGGTTTAGGTAAATATTAATATTATATTTATTTTCAATAGCTAAATCCGTATTTTTTTCAACAATTCAGATTAAAAACTCATCAGACAACGCAACAAAGTGCCAAACTAACCAAAACGAATAAAAATTACACGGCGGTTAATCAGCCGCACCCTAATTTCTTTTTCTACCGGTATTGGTGAATTATTCATCATAGGCCTGTCAGATACGGCGTTGATGGACATGGTTGTCTCAAATTTACAGCAGCAGCGACTGGTCACCGACCAGCTCCGTAGGGAAGCAGCCGTTAAAAGAATGCCCGTTTCGATGGCTGTTAAAGACATCATCAAGTATATAAGTGAACATGAACAAGACGATTGTTTGCTAGTTGGATTTTCTAGCCAACGGGTCAACCCGTTTAGGGAGAAAACACCTTGCACTTTGCTGTAATTTTACTAATACACAAGATTGTTAAATGGTAAAGTATGACACACTTATAGTTTATTGTTAATAAAATGTATAACTACAGGTTGAATATCGGGAAGTTATTTTGTATTTATTTTAAGGATGTGTCTACTTTAAAATTTAGGTATCTTGAGTAACGGGGGCATTTTGGCAAGTTTTATCACTGAAATGCTTAGGAAAGTACGGTCGTCCTCAGGAATTGGAATTTTGATGTGTAACTTTAGCTGCGTAAAGCCTTGTAGGTTTAGCTTTAATTATAAAATAGGTTGTCACTGCATGACTTCGATTGTACATATCACACCTCGATATCTTATCGTCTAATTCTAAGGTGTGTGTATCTTTATAATATAATAATTGTGGCAACCTTTTACTGTTCAGACTGAAAGTGAACCCCCTTCTTTTTAATACTTTATCTATGACAGGTCAAAACGTATTTTTCTATTGGCTGTTTTTAAGTGCACAATAGGGCTATATTGATGTTTATCTAAATATATATGTAAATGTAGTGGTAAATGTTGCAAAATGTCCCAAAATCTAACCATATTCTCCACTATTTTGTTAACTATATTACAAATTTATAGAGTGTGAGTTAGTTTTTTAAGAATAAATAAATATAGTATTAATCATATTGTTTTTTTATTAAATAATTAACAAAATAAACATACATTATATAAAAACTAAAAATTATAACCTCACTTAATTTTTAGACAAAATAAAAGTAATATTTATCAGTTCTTTTATTTATTAATAATAAAATTAATATCAGTTTTCACCTATTTTAACATTTTTTTATCATTTCAAAATTTGTTTAATTTTATTAATGTACTTAAATAATAAGTTCGTTGTGGCTACAAGCACGTTAACGTGTCACAATTTCAAGCGGTTATTTACGTTAAGAAGACTATGACGTCACCAGATGATGGTCGATTGCACCAACCTTTTTAAGGAAACTATAAAATCCAAATTTCGGTTGTACCAACATTAAGCAATGCTTATATTCACCTTAAAGGCTACCCTTACTAAGTCTCCGCCCTCGACCACTTAAAGTGCCCTTAAAAGTTTTAGGTTATGTTTTGTCGATTTTTAATATAAACAAAGATGTTTTCGGTATTTTTATTTGTTTGTATTTGGTTAAAAGTGGTTTATTTTTGAAAAATATAGTAAAAATGGCCTACCTAGAAGAAGTATATCGACGAGGATCCAGACTTAATTGAAGATAATACTTATAGATTCTCCACTATTTTGTTACATATATTACAAATTTATAGAGTGTGAATTAGTTTTTTAATCATATTATATTTTTATTAAATAGTGAACAAAATAAACAAAAAATAAAATGAGCTTGATAGCTGTCAAGTTGTTAGTTCAAGCATTTTTGAACCTAAAATTATCAAATTATTTATTTTTGAACACTAAAATACTGAATTTGTATTAATTTTTTAATTTGTCAACTTTTTCCATTATCTCGTATAAAATGCCCAAAACATATTTTTTAAACTTGACACCTGTCAACCATGAGCTTGACGTTTGACAAAAATGGGCTTGAGATTGATCAAAAATGAGTTTGACGTCTCTCAAAAAAAACAACTTGTTAAAAATAACAAGATATCTGTCAAAAATAAGCTTGACGTCTGTCAACAAGAAACTTGACAGTTGCTAAAAAGAATATTGACATATTATATCTGAAGAAGAAATTTGTCATCTATCAAAAACGAGTTAGGCATCTAAAAAAACTTGATTTCTGTCAAACGAAAAAAAACTTTGCCAAAAAGGAATTTGGGGCATTTTGTCAAGAAAAACTTTAATATCTGCCGAAAATAGAGAGTTATTGCAGGACATCTGAAATATACCTTACATTGACATCTAAGCATCCGCAGACCTAAACAATTTTTTATAAGGTATCATGACCTTATACCTTATAAAAAAATGTTTTATGGTTAATAACTGACATTTAACCTAACCATTTAAAATTCAGATATATTTAACATCTAAAATTTCTTCCATGTCTAAGCATGACTACTATCAAAAAGAAACTAGACAGCTGTCTAAATATACCTTGACAACTGCCAAAAATGTTTGTCATCTGTCAAAAATGAACTCGATATCGGCCAAAAAAACTATCTGTCAAAAATTAGCTTGGCATTTGTAAAAAGACTTGCGATATTTGTCAAAATTAAAATTGACATTTATTAAAAAGGAACTTGATATTATTAAAAAAAACTTCTCATTTGTCAGTTTTGACATTTTGGAATTTAAAATTTTCATTTAAAATCGACAAAATCCAATTCAATCAGTTTTTGAACTCAAAAATGTCCAATCACAGTTCTTTCAAACTTTTCAAAAATTATTTTTAAGCATTTTTTCAAATTAATTATCTTTTTTTAGAATACCAAAATGATGATAAACTGAATTTGTATTAATTTTTAAGTTTGTCAAATTTTGCCATTGTCTCGCTAAAGAAATCTTTAGATAACGCTTAATACGCCCAAAAAATATTTTTTGTGGTTGAATTCTTTATTTTTCATTGAAAATGTCAACAAAGCAAATTTAAATGAGGTTTTGAACTGTGATTCTATTTTTTTTGGAAACACGTTCACGTGTTTGTAGGTACAGTGTAATTCTTTAATAATCAAAACACCATTTTCCTTCATTTTTTTAATAACATTTAAACTATTTAAGACAAACAAAAATTTCCAATTGCTAAAAAAATCATATTTATTCACTTGTAAACTTGATTTTGGAAATCGTCTGGCGAAGGTCTGGAGTTTTTAAAATACTATTAAATTTATCGATTTTCTTTATGACCACGAATGACCTTTTGTTCGTCATGCGCCGTAGCATCGGCAACCAACAATACGTTTTCGGTGTTCAGTGAGGGCGGCAACCTTCGAAATCACATTCGCTTCCTTCGCATTCGCACTTTTGCAGTCTAAACAAAGAATCAAAACCGGTACGTCGCGTCACAAATGTAAAAGAATCTAATAGAAAAAAAATGGATTGCGAAGAAAGCCAGGGCGCTAAACCGTTTAAAATCACCGATTTTACTAGAGAAACGAAAAAAGGTGTAGTGGCTGAATCGTTGGAAGACCTAACCTCAAAAGTGCGCGATAAGTTGAATATCGAAAACAACGAGAATATTAGAGTAGTTTTAGAGACAGATGGGACTGAAATAGACGACGAAGAATATTTTGCAACTCTCGATAGCAATACGAGTTTGATGATTCTTCTGGAAGGTGAAAATTGGATGCTTCCAAGACCGCCTTGTCGCTTAAACTTGGATCAAGTAGACGATAGTAAAGGGGGTCAAGAGTTGGTTGGGTTAGTGGGAAAATTAAAAAACAACCTTTGTCATGTCTCTTTACTCGGCGGGGCCGAGTTGGAATTGTTGAGTGACATGGATCCGGAGTCTCTGGTCGATTTAACATTTCCCGATAGACTTTTCTTGGAAAACTTGAAAGAGGCTTCCGGAAGGTACTTGTCGGAGAAGAGGCAGGCTCAAGATGCTATGGAATTGCTCAGGTTGTACCAAGAGAAAGAAACTGATGGCGGGAATTAGAATTGGTGGCCATGAAGAATTAAATTTTTGTTTTAAGTGTACTTTTATTAATTAAATGTAAGTATTTCAATATTTTTTTAATATAACGTTTTACAGCATTTTTTTTTTATTTTAATAATATTTTGCTTAATAATGAAAATTAAAGGTTCATTAGTTAAATTTTTATATACAGCGTCCGGCAATATAATAGTGTTAAAAAGCAAATATCAACGGTTTTTCATGTATACAGGATGGTCCAAAAACAAATAAATTAATGTCATTATTTACCAAAAGTAAACAACTGTCTTAAAATATTATTTTAATTGTTTTTACTAATTTTTTTTTGTAGTTTTAGCAATATTTAACATATCAAAAATTGTATTTTTCAAAAAAAATAGATCTTAGATTTTTCGAAATAACTCTTGACTATATTTTACAATCATATAAAGAATAAAACAATTAACGATTACTTAATTTTGACGAGTTGATGTTTTATCTACTTTAAGTTTATATGCGATTCTCCGAGATTGTATTTTTATTCCAAAAAGAAAATCAAGCTTTAGAAATCGGTTCTTTTGTTCCCGAATTATCTTTAGCATCGTCTAAATTGGTCTGAGATAACGTCAACAGCATCGAGCCAAAGAAAATTGAAAAATCATTATTTACCAATTATAGCAGGAAAGCGTAGACGGATAATGGTATTAGAACGGTTAAAAAGCCCTTCAATCAACGATCTATTGTTAAATTATAATGAAGACGTTTACACGCACTTAAGTTATAATATGATTAATTAAATTATTAATGAAAACATAATATTTAATCATTCAGAACAAAAATACTTGGTAAATTTGATCTATGTGGCAACAGCGTAAAATAACTCGTTTTGAATATCAATACAAGAATATATATTTATAATTATTATAAATAAACACTGAAGTATTAATTATGCAACTTAATTTACAAATCAAAATACAAAATAAATCTTAAACCTCGTACTAAAAAATAAGGTATAATTCTGTAAATATTTTCCTTGCAGATGTAACATAATTTAAAGTCAATGAAATTTGGATCGAATGTAGGTTTAATTAAAAATAATATCTTACCTTTTTTTGCGTTAAATTTAAAAGATTCATCTAGAAAATAGACCATACACTTGGGTAACATAAATAAAAAAATTTAAACACAACATACCTAAGTGACAAATTAAAACTAACTAACCTCAAAATATATTGTCTATATCTTTATAAGGTTTACAGTTATTTATTGTCCGACTATATAAGCCATATGGATTAAAATTATAACAAATATTTGTTTTTAATAATAAATAAGTCACTAATTACATATATTCTAGTGTAATTATAATATAATTGACCAAATGATTTATTTAAAAGCATGCAACGCCAGTGTTGCCGCGTTGAGTTTCTGAAATGTACTGAAAAGAAGCAATAAAATGTACTAGATTGTACTAAAATTTAGAATAAAGTGAAATGCCGTTTCTCATAGAATATACCTATTTTTTACACTAATGAAATCAAACAATTATCCTTTTCATATAATATACACGAAACAAAAAGTATAAATAAAAAACCAGAAACCTATTATTTTTCTAATATTCTAATTGCTTAAAAATGTACTAGAGTTATTTATGAAAAAATGTACTTTTGTACTAGAAATAGTACAAATGTACTAAAACGGTAACACTGTGTAACGCTATATATTCCAACAAAATTTAATAAGAAGTAATAAATCGTTCATTAAACGAAGCTGTGACACCTTTTACAAATATATCCAAAGAGTTATGGTTTGAACTTTCACCAGAAAAATCCATTATAACCTTTTTTACCAGAAAAAATATACCTAATCAACAACATCTGATACTGGAAGGTATGGAAATACCTATCAAACAGCAAGTAACATACCTAGGAACTATTTTAGATAAAAAACTTGGCTGGAAACCATTTGTGGATAAAATAATCACAAGGTGCCAAAAAGGATTAAATTTTCTTAAAATGATACGTGGTACATGGTGGGGGGCAAACCCTGAAACAGCGTTAAATTTTTATAAAGCCTATATACGCTCAATTTTAGATTATGGATGTATACTGTATGGATCAGCTACTAAGACAACACTTTCAAAACTCGATAAAATACAAAACCAAGCGCTACGGCTTTGTTTAGGAGCAATGAAGTCCACATCCACAGAAGCCATGCGAGTAGAAGCCCTCGAAACCCCACTCAATCTCAGAAGGGAATATTTGGCAGAAAAATTTTGTCTAAAGCTGAAAATGTTACAATCACCAATCTGCAAAAACATAAACCAACTGAATATGAATGATCTACAAAAAAAATATTGGCTTAAGAAAAGTTCACCAACTATCTGTATTGGATATAGAAATGTCTCGCAATTAACACCGGCTATAAATCATCCCATGGATTATTTCCTGTCACTAGGCATAGCTGAAGTAACAATACCGAAATATAGTATAAATACAATCGAAAATAAAAATATAATAGCTCAATTAAGGGAAAACAAAAATGACTGGACAGAAATATATACAGATGCCTCCAAATCAGCAGAGGGTGCAGGATGTGCATTCTACATTCCCCGTGAAAACATAATAAAACAATACAAATGTCATCATCAAATATCAATCTTTAATGCGGAAGCTATTGGCATATTAAAGGCTCTAGAGTACTGTTGGCAAAATGATTATAACAAAATTACAATTTTATCTGATTCCCTATCTGTACTTACAACTATTAAAGAAAATCCGGTTAAAAATCATAATACTTACATAAACAGCATCAGGTGTAATATCAGCAGAATAATGAAAAAGAATTATTTAATTGAATTTATCTGGGTCAAAGCACATGTTGGAATTAAAAACAATGAAAAAGCTGACCAACTAGCTAAGGACAGTATACAAAATGGCGACCACCTATCCCATCGACCAACACTGGAAGACTTACTACAAACCAGAGCTAAAAGTATAAAAGAAAAATGGAATTCATTATGGCAACAACATCGAAAAGAACATATATCAAAGTACACCATGTTACAAACAATTATCCCAAAAGAGCTATGGTACAAAGAATTTAATTATCCAAGAAAATCCATTACAACAATAACTAGAATGAAATTGGGACATGCATGCTATGCACAACATTTACACAAAATCGGTGTCGTGGAATCACCCAATTGTAATGTTTGTAACGAAATTGAGACTTTGGAACATATATTATTCGAATGTAGTAAATATATCGAACAACGTACAGCACTATATTCTAGTTTGACAGATTTGAAGGTTTATAGACCCTTTAATGTCATGTACCTGTTGTCCTTAAATAATAAAAAAATATTCGATAGCATTTTAGAATTCGTAGGGAAATCAAAAATTAGGATTTGATGAATTAGGGATTAGATGATGAAATATACCTGGTGTCCTTCCTAATTGTTTATATACCTACCTAACCGTGGTCTACCTCCTGTGTAAAAAATGCCCTGATCGACCCCTGGGCGAGAAAACTGTGTAACCCTAATCCTTCCATACGCTTTTAATTAGGAACAAAGAATAGCTCGGTTGAAACCAATGCAAAAAACCCAACATTGGGAAAAAAAAAAAACATCATTGTGGCTGGCTGAATGGGCACTTTCCCTATGCCAAAAAAAAAAAAAAAAAAAAAAAAAAAAAAAAAAAAAAAAAAAAAAATCGTTCTTTTAAAAATGACAGCAAGAATTGATGTCGACGTAGATAAATTTTATATCCTGGTAAAATATATTCTTTGCTATAAATCTGAATTTATATTAATTCTTGATTCCACTACTTCGTAAAACGTCGACATTAGTTATGTGTAAGTGAAAGCCGGATAATCTAATTTAATATTTTATTAAAACTATTCAATAAAAATTCAAATTCAAAGAATTATAAAAACATTATTATTTCATTGGTAATTATATTAATTAAACTAATTATACTTAACTTTTAAAGTTTATCGTAGATCTTTTGCGGAATATTCTTATCTTAACCTCACTTCTTCTTTTTTTGTATTGTTTCTTACTATTTGCTATGGCAATAAAACTATATGAACTGTTAGAGAGGTTATTAATTGAAACGCAACAAAACTATATGAGCTCTTAGAGAGACTAACACAGAAAAATCCTTATATATTTTTGTTGAGTTTGTTTTTTTGTTTTTTTTGTATGTTTGATTGTATTACGGTTGTAGCGGTTGTATTGTTGAAAAGTTTGTTCGCTATGGTGCCTAGATGTGCAGAAACCAATTTTGAATTTTAAATACAAGATGGCGGACTAGATTTATTAGTGTGAGGGGGTTTTTGGAGTCGGAGATTATGAATTTTTTGTCAAAATTCATAAAATCAAGATGGCGACTCCAAGATGGTGAACGATATTTATGATTATTGGCCAATTCTATTCAAAATTGGTATGTGGAGGTTTATAGGTGTCGAACGTTATGAATTTTTTGTCAAAATTAATAAATTCAAGATGGCGACTGCAAGATGGCGGATGATATTTATAATTATGGACCGATTCCATTCAAAATTGATATGTGGGTGTTTTTTGGCGACAGAGATTGTGAATTTTTTGTCAAAATTGGTAAATTCAAGATGGCCGACGATATTTGTGATTATTGTCAAATTCAATTCAAAATTGATATTCGTGTGTTTTTGTGGTCGGAGATTATGAATTTTTTGTCAAAATTCATAAAATCAAGATGGCGACTCCAAGATGGTGAACTATATTTATGATTATTGGCCAATTCTATTCAAAATTGGTATGTGGAGGTTTATAGGGGGCGAACGCCATGAATTTTTTGTCAAAATTAATAAATTCAAGATGGCGACTGCAAGATGGCGGATGATACTTATAATTATGGACCGATTCCATTCAAAATTGGTATGTGTGTGTTTTTTAGCGACAGAGATTGTGAATTTTTTGTCAAAATTGGTAAATTCAAGATGGCGGCTCCAAGATGGCCGACGATATTTGTGATTATTGTCAAATTCAATTCAAAATTGATATACGTATGTTTTTGTGGTCGGAGATTATGATTTTTTTGTCAAAATTAATAAAATCAAGATGGCGACTCCAAGATGGTGAATGATATTTATGATTATTGATCGATTCTATTCAAAATTGATATGTGTGGGTTTTTGGGGTCGGAGATTATGATTTTTTTGTCAAAAATGGTAAATTCAAGATGGTGACTCCAAGATGGCGAACTAGATTTATGATTATTGAACGATTCTATTCAAAATTGGTATGTGCGGGTTTTTGGAATTAGAGATTATGAATTTTTTGTCAAAATTAATACATTTAAAATGGCAACTCCAAGATGGCGGACTAGATTTATGATTATTGACCGATTCTGTTCAAAATTGCCATGTGTGTGTTTTTTGGATCGGAGATTATGAATTTTTTGTCAAAAATAGTATATTCAAGATGGCGACTCCAAGATAGCGAACTAGATTTATGATTATTGAACGATTCTATTCAACATTGGAATGCGAGGGTTTTTGGAATTGGAGATTATGAATTTTTTGTCAAAATCAAAATGGCAACTCCAAGATGGCGGACTAGATTTATGATCATGGACCTATTCTTTTTGTTTGTTAGGGTTGTATCGATTTATTTTGCTGAAAAAAATTAAAAACTTGAAAAATTTGTTCGTTATGTTTAACCATAGGTTGTAATAGGCGAGCTAGTTATTATTAATTAAGTAATAAAACTGTATGAACTTTTATAAATTTAATTAATTAATGGAATGGTGATTTATTTTTAATTTTTTTTTTCAGGTGGTCGCCGCAAAATACTCCCAAATAATTAATATACACACCAGAATAAGACTGATTTGCCAATAAGGAAGTGTCATGGCATCAACTATTTGCTCAAAATCACACAAGAATCACGTCTATGACTAACACCAAAATTTGCAAAAAAAGTTGATAGTAAAAAGAATAATAATTATAATAACATATGTATAAGGTTATAATTCACTTATGGTCACTGATTTCACGAAAATTATTATTCACTTGTACTTTTTGTAATCTTGTAATTTTAAACTTGTATACTAGTGTATGAAAAAGTGGAACCATTTTTTAATAAATACATTATTTTTTTATTTTAATACTAAAAAAATTAATTGCCCCATTTATTTATTTTCTCATTACTTTTTTTTTATGAATGGTTCCATTTTGGCTAAATAAAAAAAATCAAATCATGTAAAGGTACATTCTAGTCTATGAGGCCAACAACGTGTTAAACCCTAGCTGTGATAATCCGATTATTATACATACCTTCTAGATAACGTTTTTTAATTGATTTTTGATATTTATTTTAATAGAATTTACGCCCGAATGGCATCATTGATTGGAATGTGGATTAGAATCCGTTCAGAATTATGATTAGTATTTCTTTATAAATTCTGATGATGGAATAAACAATTCCGAAACGCCGGTGATGTTTTATATTGTTCTTGAAAGTAAGCCGTAATATTAATAACATAAAATAAACTGGTACAAAGGTTCTTACAATTCTGAACGGACTATAAACTATGTATTGCATAGCCCGTTCAGAATTATAAGAACTCGACACAAATGTTTCGGGGGCCGTAAAACAAGGTTCTTATGATTCTGAACGGACTATAGACTGTATTATATAATCTGTTCAGAATTATAAGAATCGGACAAAAATGTTTCGGAGACGTAAAAGAAGGTTCTTATGATTCTGAACGGGCTATAAAATGTGTATTGTATAGTCCGGTTAGAATTATAAGAATCCGATGTAAATGTTTCGGGGTCGTAAAATAAGGTTATTATGATTCTGAATGGATTTTTAACGAACGTTAATAGCCAGTAACAATTTGTAAACTTGTATTAATTAACTGTACACCAAATGTAATAAAAGGTTAGTTGCGTTAAAATGTGTTTTTTTTGCAATTAGAGCAGACAACGAAGCTCTATAAATATAAATATAAATATAAGTAGAACAAAAAATTTAAACCTGCGGCTGTTATTTAAGTTGCGAACATCAATAACAATTTGCCTTTTCAGAGTTTTTGCTTCTTTTTGGTTTGGGCAAACATTAATTTTCGCTCTGGAACGAACAAAGTGTTTGTTTTCTTTCAATTTCCAATATTCCAAAGGATAATGAAGAAAAGGTGTGTTTGTTATAGTACAAAGAGAAAATTTATTCATGTTTTTAGTAAATTGTGAATATATCTTATGGAACATTGTGGAAAATTTAGAAATTTTAGATAGAAAATTCTTAATGTATTACGTTATGATTTTTTCTTTATAACCTTTTTATTTTTTTATCTCTCAATTTCTTTTGTTCGGTCTATTGATTTTTTTCTTTTTTTTTCCTTAATTTTTTTAACATCTCTATTTATTATCTTCTTTTCTGTCCTGTTTATGTTCTTTCTTATTTTTTCCCTATTTTATTTTTGTTTTCTTTATTTTTTCCTATTTCTTGTTTCTTTTATACGGTAGTAGATATGTTAGGCCGTTCCTACCATTCGGTGGTCTTCGCGGATGTTGCAGGGAAAGTATGAAGGGGACGCTTCTATGTCCGTTACAATTGGCATTGCTACAGCGCAGGATTTTTCTTTACGTGTTTATTATACAACATATTTCAAATATAGCGTCGTTTTTCCATAAAAATTGAACCAATAGTAAAGGAGTTATTGGCTAATGTCCTTTTGGCGTTGCTTCTGCGCAGTATTTTTCTTTACGTGTTTATTATATATCACATTTCAAATATAGCGCTGTTTTTCCCATAAAAATTGGACCAATAGTAACGGAGATATTGACAATGCCATTTTGGCGTTGTTTCTATGAAGGATTTTTCTTTACATATTTATTATAAATCTCATTTCAAATATAGCTCCGTTTTTTCCATAAAAATTGGGCCAGTAATAACGAAGATATTGACTAATGCCCTTTTGGCGTTGCTTCTGCGTAGGATTTTTCTTTACGTGCTTATTATACATCACATTTCAAATATAGCGCTGTTTTCCCATAAAAATTGGACCAATAGTAACGGAGATATTGACAATGCCCTTTTGGCGTTACTTCTGCGCAGGATATTTCTTTACGTATTTATTATACATCACATTTCAAATATAGCTCCGTTTTTCCATAAAAATTGGGCCAGTAGTAACGAAGATATTGACTAATGCCCATTTGGTGTTGTTTCTGCGCAGGATTTTTCTTTACGTATTTATTATACATCTCATATCAAATATAGCGCCGTTTTTTCCATAAAAATTGGACCAATAGTAACGGAGTAATTATCAAAAAAAAACCAATAATGAAACAAGCGAACAAAAGAAAGCTAGAAAATAAGAAGAGGAAGAAATTGCGAAAAATCGGTTAAAGAGGAAAAAATTCCAAATAAGATAAAGAACAAAAAAAATAGGAATCGAATAAAATACATTGAAATTGAGAAAAGGGGAAAGAAATAAAAAAATTTATAAAAGGAGAGCACAAAAGAAAAAATAAAAAAAAGGAAAAGCAGAAAAGAGAAAGAGTGAAAAAGAAGTGAATGAAAGAAAGCGATAAACTACAAAGAACCACAAAAAGAAGAATTAAGGAAAAAATAAAAGAACAAACGAAAAACAAAAAAAAACTAATAATGATAACAGTGATAAATAAAAAAAAAGAAACGAAAAATAAAAAAGAGGCCAAAAAATAGAATAGGAAGATTAGGAAGAATAGTAAATAAATAGGATCGAAAGAGAGAAAAAGCAAAAAAATAAAAAAATGAAGAAAAGAAACAAATGAAACAAGCGGCAAATAGTACTAAATAAAAAAGAATTAAGAATAAGAGAACAAACAAAAAAAAAATAATAAAGAAACAAAGAACGAATAAAGGAAAGCTAGAAAGGAAAAACAATAGAAATAAATGTACATAAAAAGAAATAAAATATAAGTAAATATAAAGAAAGAAAAAGAACACATTACAATGAAGAGAGGAAAAGACAAACTAAAGTATAAAAAGATGAACAGAAAAATAAAAAACAGAAATAAAGAAAGTGAGATAGAGTAAAATCAAGAAACTGGTAAGGAGAGGAATGAAGGTAAAATGAAAAGAAACAAGGACACAAAAAAGAAAAAAAAATCAAATGTGTGACGAGAAAAAAAGCAAGAAAATCAAAATAAAAGATAAATAAATCGGTCAAATGCGTGTCGCACATTTAGGGTTCCATACCAAATGTAGAATATGAGCCAGCTGTGCAGAGGCAGGATTCTTAAAGGACTTTTTAAAATTTTAATCGAACTAATAAGTCAAAAATACTTGGTAAAAAGATTTAAAGAAGTGAAAAGAAAAATAACCTGGCGAAGAAAAAAAAATATGAATATCACAATCCTCATATATACTTAGATATATTAACAGATTTTGAAATGCAACGAACAAATTTGTTAATATCAGCGTATAGGGTTCCGTTTCGACCCTTTGTGGTACGGAACCCTAAAAAGCAAACGTGAGATCCCAAAAAATAAATAGATGATATAAAACGAGAAGGAAAAATAAAAAAAACGTGGAATCGGAAAAAGTGTGAAAAGCAGGAAACTAGAAAGAATTCTCATAAAGAGATAAAGAAAAAAAAACAAATGAGAGAAAAATCTAAAAAACGAGATAATAAACATAAAGATGGAAGGAAAAAATAAATGTAGAATAAAAAAAGAATGAAACATATGAAACTAAAAATATTTCCCGTATTTTTTGCTCGTTCTTTCTTTCTTTCTGTGTTTTCCTTTTTTCATTTTCACTGTATTTTTTTATAAAACACGGACAAAAAATAAAGAGATAAAGTCATAAAAAAGAAAATAAAACTAATGTGAGAAAAAAAAACAACATAAGACATAAAAATAAAACCAAACACGAGATGCCAAAAACAAGAAAATAAATAAATAAAGATAAAAAATGGAAGGAAAAATACTACAAAAATGTAGAATCTAAAAAAGTAGGAAACTAGAAAGATTTCTCATAGAGAGATAAAGAAATAAATAAACACAAAAAAAATAAATTTGAGATGAGGAAATAAAAGAAAATCAATATAAGAGAACACGAAAAAGCAAAAACGAGAAAATAAATAGGTAAAGATGGATAGAAAAACAGGAAACTAAAATTATTTCCTTATTTTTTGTTCATTCTTTATTTTCTTTTCTCGTTTTTTACTTTTTATTTATTTTCTTTTGATTTTTATTTTCTTTTCTTTTTTCTCTATTTCTTTTTTAATTATGTTTTTGGATTCATTATTACTTTTTTTTCGTTCTTTTTGTTTTATTTTCCTTCCTACTTTTTTATCTCTTTCTTTTTGTATCCTCTTTTTTTTCGCTTTTATTATTCGTTATTTCTGTCTTTCTTTTTTCTATTCTTTTTTTTCCCATTTTTTATTCTTTCGGTCTGTTGTTTCGATTTTTGACTTTTATTTTTCCTCTACTTGTTTATTCTTTTCTTTTTTCTCGCTTTTTATCTATTCGTTATTTGTCTTTATGTCTTCTGTCTGTATTTTGTTTTCTTTCTTTTATAAGTGTTTGTTAAACTTTATCTCTTTCCACTATTTCTCTGTTTTGTCGGTTTTCTTTTTTATTTATTTTTGATTCTTTATTGTTTCTCTAATTCTTGTTTTATCGTTTTCTTTTTTCTCGCTTTTCTATTCGCTATTTCTGTCTTTATTATTTCTGCCCTTCTTTGTCTGTATTTTGTTTTCTTTCTTCTATAAGTGTTTGTTTTACCTTATCTCTTTCCACTATATCGCTGTTTTTTCGTTTTTCTTTTTTTTATTTTGAGTTTTATTCTCTTCACCTTTTTCTCTATTTCATCGTTTATCCTTTTTCTCGCTTTTTCTATTCGTTATTTCTGTCTTTATTTTTTCTGCCCTTATTTGTCTGTAATTCTGATTTCTTTCTTTAATAAGGGTTTGTTTACTTTATCTTTTTCCACTATTTCTCGGTTTTATCGGTTTTCTTTTTTATTTGTTTTATTTTGTTTCTTTATTTTTTCTCTATTTCGTCTTTTATCCTATTCTTTTTTTCTCGCTTTTTCTATTCGTGATTTCTGTCTTTACATTTTCTGCCCTTCTTTGTCTGTATTCTGTTTTCTTTCTTTTATAAGTGTTTATTTTACTTTCTATTTCCACTATTTCTCTTTTTTTGTTTATTCCTTTTTCTCGCAACCTGTTTTGCTGTCTTTCTCTTTTTCTTACAGTATCTTTGTTCTGTTCTTTTTTACCCTTTTTTTGTCATTCGTATTTTTTTTATTCCATTTTCCCTAGAGTTTTGTTTTACATTTGAATGAAAAAACAAAAAAAAAATTAATGTTTCCTTCTCTCTTTTGTTACCTGTGAAATAATTTGTATCCATTAAAAGTTTCGTAACGCAAATTTGTTGAGACAGAATCCAATTCCGGGCGCTACCGGAACCGAAACTACCGAACGTTCACACTTCCTAATCGGAAATTAATTGGTTCGATTTTCCTATTCATTTATGGATTTAATTTCCAATAGAGGATTGGAAATAATGCCATTTTCCAATTAAATTTTTCCAATTTAGGTATAAAAATAATGTACAATGTGAAATATAATAGAATTTTATTTATAGATAAATTATGCATTTATAAATGCTAACACCAGTGGCGTACTTTTAAATTTTTACACTGGCTTCAAAAATATAAAAAAAATTAAGCACAATATTTAATCTAGACGCTTACAATTTCAAAAAAAAAAAATCACACAACAAAAACGCTAAATAACAAAAAAATTAACACTTTGACTGTCACGTATATGAGTTTAAAAAGGAAAAATGGAAGATTTGGAAACTATGGTAGGATTTGGGAATATTTTTTACAGCAGTCAAAGTGTTGAAAAGATGGTTTTTTTTTTTCGGAAAATATTGCTTTAAGCATAAATGATGTCGTAAACGGAGCGTGGAAAATATTGTGCGATGAAAACTTGGATCTTTTCTTTACGTGACACCGGAGTATATTTTTTTAATGGAAATGTACGAATCACTGAATCGTTAAGAGCACGAAGTACAGGAAACAAATCAACGTCCTGAAAGAAAAAAAAAATAATAAAAATCAACATTTTCAGAGATATTTTAAGAAAAAAACACTAAATACAGCGACATGCGGTTATGTAAACACTTTGTAAAAAACACAATTTTTAAACTAAATTAGCTCAAAATGGGTAATCATTGCGCTACCTACAAAGGTATAGTCTAATTTCATTTACACTCAAAGATTTCTACTAAATAAATCGCACTTGTGTAAAATAAAAAAATATATTTTCAATCTATGTTAATAAAAATAATTTTTATATTAAGAAATTATACAAATAATTTATACACTGCTAAATGAATGAACTGAATTACTAAAAAATAATCTAAAACAAAAATAATTTGTACATGAAGAAAAAAAATATGAAATTATAAAAATTTGCTGTACAAATATTTTTACACTGAGAAAAAATATTTAGCTGTTATTAAACTAATTTCTACGTCGAGAAAAAACTTTTAGTCTGAAATTGTAGGTTAAGAAAAAATGATGTGAAACATTAGAAATAATTTCTACACTAAGAAAGAAATGATATGAAATAGTAAAAAATAATTTCTACACGAAGAAAATAAATCAGAAATTATAAAAAAATTATACACTGAGAAAAAATTAGCTAATTTCTTTTTTTCTTGTAGACATTATTTTTATTATTTTTAATTATTTTATAATAACCAGATCATTGTTTTTCTTGGTGTAGAAATTATTTTTACAATTTCAGACGTTTTGGTGTAGAAAATTATGTTTAACGTATCGGATCATATTGTTTTCTGTGTAGGTACATTTTTTTTTAATTTTGAACTAATTTCTTTTTTTCATGTAGAAATTATTTTTATTATAATTATTTTATAGTGACCAGATCATTTTTTTGTAGTGTGTAGAAATTATTTTTACAATTTCAGTCTATTTTTTTTAGTGTAGAAATTATTTTTAATGTATCGGATCATTTTTTTGTACGTTTTTTCTGTGAACATTTTTTTAATAATTTTGAACTAATTTCTTTTCTTCGTGTAGAAATTATTTTTATTATTTTAAATTATTTTTTAGTAACCACATCATTTTTTTTTTCTTAGTGTAGAAATTATTTTTACAGTTTCAGTCAATTTTTTTAGTGTGGAAAATATTTTTAATGTATCGGATCATTTTTTCTATGTAGGTAATTTTTTTTTATAATTTTGAACTATTTTCTTTTTTTCGTGTAGAAATTATTTTTATTATTTTAAATTATTTTTTAGTAACTACATCATTTTTTTCTTAGTGTAGAAATTATTTTTACAATTTCAGACTATTTTTTTAGTGTAGAAATTATTTTTAATGTATCGGATCATTTGTTTTTCTACGTTTTTTCTGTTTACATTTTTTTAATAATTTTGAACTAATTTCTTTTCTTCGTGTAGAAATTATTTTTGTTATTTTAAATTATTTTTTAGTAACCAGATCATTTTTTTCTTAGTGTAGAAATTATTTTTACAGTTTCAGTCAATTTTTTTAGTGTAGAAATTATTTATAATGTATCGGATCATTTTTTCTATGTAGGTAATTTTTTTTTATAATTTTGAACTATTTTCTTTTTTTCGTGTAGAAATTATTTTTATTATTTTAAATTATTTTATAGTAACCAGATCATTTTTTTTCTTAGTGTAGAAATTATTTTTACAATTTCAGTCAATTTTTTTAGTGTAGAAATTATTTATAATGTATCGGATCATTTTTTTTTGTTTACATTTTTTTTTATAATTTTGAACTAATTTCTTTTTTTGGTGTAGAAATTATTTTTACACTTTCAGACAATTTTTTTTAGTGTAGAAATCATGTTTATTGTATCGGATCATTTTTTTCTGTGTACATTTTTTGATAATTTGTTTTCTTCGTGTAGAAATTATTTTTACTATTTTAAATTATTTTTTAGGAACTCAGTCAGTTTTTTTAGTGTAGAAATTATTTTTATGTATCAGCGCATTTTTTCAAAGTGTACATTTTTTATAGTTTAAAAATAAAAATAAATTATACAATAATGTAGGTACACTGAGAAAAGTTAATTGATTTAGTATAAAAATACTTTTACAGTGACAAAAAAATGATCGGATGCATTGAAAATAATTTTTATACTAAAAAAAAATAGTCTGAAATTGTAAAAAAAATCTACACTGAGAAAAAATATACAGCTATTTCTAATAAATATATTTTTAATTTAAAACTAAAAATAATTAAAAAAAAATAGTTTGAAATTGTACACTGAGAAATAGTCGCATACATTAAAAACAATTTCTAGACTGAGAAAAAATATTTTCAGTCCGAAATTTAAAACAATACTTTCTACACTGAGAAAACATTATAAAAACATTTTTACACTATGAAAAAAGCGATCGGATACTTTTAATTTCTTCACTTCGAAATAAAATGATCTGGTTACTAAAAAAGAATTTAAAATAATAAAAATAATTTCTACACGAAGAAAAGAAATTAGTTCAAAATTATTAAAAAAATGTACACAGAAAAAAACGTACAAAAAAATGATCCGATAAATTAAAAATAATTTCTACTAAAAATACATGTGTGTAATTGATATTTGTCATACACTGAGAAATAAAATTGATTTGAATTATTAAAAAATATTTAAACTAATAAAAATTAATTTTACACTAAGAAAAAAAAACTGTTTTGAATTACTTTAAAACATTATTATTTTCGGAGAGAAAAAATAACATGAATAAAATTAGTCGTGCATCAAAATTATCATTCTAAGGGATCTACACAGGCAGTACAATTTTTTTATTACGTTGATTTTAGCATAATTTTTCTGTATATAATTTTGCTATTTATGTGTAATAAACTAAGTGATTAATTAAATTAAAACGTTTATAAACTTTTGCGGTATCAGCATCAGCATCAGCAAATTTGTAATTACGATTACAACTAGGTACAATTTAGTCGCTTTGACACATATTTCTCGTCGTATTGTGGTGCATATGCATAAGCAAGACTCCATTGTCCCATTAAACGATATTATTATATAGCATAGGTACATGTACATTCAGCGAAGCGCGCCTGGAATCGTACATCAATGTTGAAGTAGATTATACCTCACTTGTTTTAGTTAATTAACTAAATGTTGATACATGCAAAAGCTATTATATCAGATGATATTAATTTTTTAAATGTCATTTTATAATGTTACATAATCTGAAAAAAATTGTTTTATTTCAGGCTTCATATTCACACTATAAGAGTGGGGAAATTTGCTATACCGATGCATGGCGTGACGTCACAATTTCCCCAAATCTGGGGAAAAAGTTTAATGATCACCGCGGGTGTCGCGGAGACGGGGTTCACGTCAATACCTTTCATTTACTATACTACAAGTGCCAGTTTAACGTTATATCGTTCCTGCGTATGATGATAAGTAAAGGAGCTATGAGAGCTCGAGCACAAAAACCCTCATTTTTACATGTAAATCTCCATTAGAAAGTCAAAGCTCAAAATTAGAAAAATTGACTCAAAAAGTTTAGAGGGTAAAATTAATGCAATCTGCTCATGCGCTATGTCATTGGATAGGTAATGCCACGCGGAATACGAGAAAAATAATGAAAAAACCCCAACTACCCCCTTCAACCCCAACTACACCCGTGTTAACGGAGAAATTATTAAAATGTATCATGTGACACATCGTTGAATATGTATATGTCGATTAAGGGAAAAATAATGAAAAAATCCCAACTACTCCCTTCAACCCCGTGTTTACGGAAAAATTAATAAAATGTATCATGTGACACATCGTTGAATACGTACATGTCGATTAAGGGAAAAATAATGAAAAAAATCAGAACTACCCGCTTCAACCCCTTACCACCCCGTGTTTACGAAAAAATTATTAAAATGTATCACGTGACACAGATATAACTCCCCCGTTCACCCCCGTTGCTCAAAATGAAAGATAGGAAATAGCTATTTAAATATTATAGCGGGAAAGTAAAAATTATGGGTCTCCTATCAGAAAGTGCTATGTGCGAAGAACGTTGTATTATATATACGTTGAGCAACGGGGTGAACGGGGGCAGTTAGACCAGTGTCACGTGATACATATTATTAATTTTTCCGTAAACACGGGGTATTAGGAGGTTGAAGGGGGTAGTTGGCATTTTTTTCATTTTTTCCCTTAATCGTCATGTACATATTCAACGATGTGTCACATCATACATTTTATTAATTTCTCCGTTAACACGGGGGTAGTTGGGGGTTGAAGGGGGTAGTTGGGGTTTTTTCATTATTTCATTTCATTACCTATCCAATGACGAAGCGCATGCGCAGATTGCATTATTTTTACCTTCTAAACTTTTTGAGCCAATTTTGCTAATTTTGAGCTTAGACTTTCTTATAGAGATTTACATGTAAAAATGAGGGTTTTTGTGTTCGAACTCTCATAGCTTCTTTACTATGAAATTTCTCTTACATTGACTGATGACATTTTTTTAAATATTTTTTTCATGATGTACACGTCAATACCTTCCATTTGATATGCCACAAGTGATAGTTTAACGTCGTTGCGCATGATTTTTTTTTGTTAAATTATATTTATTCTAAATGCAGTGACGTTAGTTGATAATGCCGGCACCTTCCCCCCATCTCCACGACACCCGCGGAGCTCAATAAACTTTTCTCCAGATCTGGGGAAATTGTGACGTCACGCCATATAGCAAATTTCCTCAGGGTGGGCTTGTATTCTTCTTGTATTACTACTTATAAGGAATTTAATGAGTTGAGAGAGATGTATAGGAAATACAGAGTGTTAAAGAGAGAGAGACGTCACACTTATCATCACGTCAATGTAGAGATGCGTTACGATGATAACAAAAATCCCATTCCGAGCGTATTAAATATTTATCAGTTGACAAAATGGCCTTGGTTAATATTTTTGTTACTATTGGTTTAATTTTTATGGAAAACAGTGTTTTTTCCCATAAAAATTGACCCTTTAATAACGAATTTAGACCCTAGTGCACTTTATTTTTCTATATGTATTTATTTTACGTCACATTTCAAATATAGCGCCGTTTTTTTCCATAAAAATTGGACCAATAGTAACAGAGATAGACGTAAGTGCCTTTTTGTGATTGCTACTTCGCAGGATTTTTCTATTTACATTTATTCTATGTCACATTTCAAATGTAGCTACATTTTTTCCTTAAAAATTGGACCAATAGTAACGGAGATAGACGTTAGTGCATTTTTGTGGTTGCTACTTCGCAGGATTTTTCCATATGCATTTATTCTACGTAAAATTTCAAATGTAGCTACATTTTTTCCATAAAAAATGGACCAATAGTAACGGAGATAGACGTTAGTGTCTTTTTGTGGTTGTTACTTCGCAGGATTTTTTTATATGCATTTATTCTACGACACATTTCAAATGTGGATACATTTTTTCCTCAAAAATTGGACCAATAGTAACGGAGATACACGTTAGTACATTTCAAATGTAGCTAGATTTTTTCCATAAAAATTGGACCAATAATAATGGAGATAGACGTTGGTGCCTTTTTGTAGTTGTTACTTCGCAGGATTTTTCTATATACATTTATTCTACATCACATTTTAAATATGGCGCCGTTTTAATCTGAAAAATTGGACTAATAGTAACGGAGATAGGCGTTAGTGCCTTTTTGTGGTTGTTACTTCGCAGAATTTTTTATATGCATTTATTCTACGTCACATTTTGAATATGGCGCCGTTTTTTCTTGACAAATTCGACCAATAGTAACGGAGATAGACGTTAGTGCCTTTTTGTGTTTGCTACTGCACAGGATTTTTCTATTTGCATTTATTCTACGTAACATTTCAAATGTAGCTACAATTTTCCTTAAAAATGGGACCAATAGTAACAGAGATAGACGTTAGTGCCTTTTTGTGGTTGCTACTTCGCAGGATTTTTCTAAATGCATTTATTGTACGTCACATTTTAAATATAGCGCCGTTTTTCCATCAAAATTGGACAAAATAGTAACGAAGATGGACGTTAGTGCCTTTTTGTGTTTGCTACTTCGCAAGATTTTTCTATTTGCATTTATTCTACGTCACATTTTAAATAAAGCGCCGTTTGTTCCATAAAAATTGGACCAATAGTAACAAAGATAAACGTAAGTGCCTTTTTGTGGTTGCTACTTGCAGGATTTTTCTATTTGCATTTATTCTACGTCACATTTCTAATGTAGCTACATTTTTTTATTAAAAATTGGACCAATAGTAACGGAGGTAGACGTTATTGTCTTTTTGTGTTTGCTACTGCGCAGAATTTTTCTATATGCATTTATTTAACGTCACATTTCAAATATAGTTCCATTTTTTCCATACAAATTGGACCAATAGTAACGAAGATGGACGTTAGTGCCTTTTTGTCTTTGCTGCTGCGCAAAATTTTTCTATATGCATTTATTCTACGTCACATTTCATATATAGCTCCATTTTCCATAAAAATTGGACGAATAGTAACGGAGATATTAACTAATGTCCTTTTGTCAATTCCCAAATATTTAACATTACGCTCGGACTGGGGATTTTGTTATCATCGTAACGCATCTCTGTATCATGTACACGTCAGAACCTTTAATTTGATATGTCACAAGTGCAATTTTAACAGTGTTGGAGGAATCACGTCACATTTCAAGTATAGCGCCGTTTTTCGCGTTTAAATCCGACCAATAGTAACGGAGATAGAGATGAGTCAACGTTCCTTCTGCGCATGTTTTTTTTGTTGAATTAAATTTTTCTCTAAATGCTGTGACGTTAGTCGATAATGCTGGCACCTTCCCCGCGTCCCCGCGCCCCCGCGGAGCTCAACAAACTTTTTTCCCCAGATCTGGGGAAATTGTGACGTCACGCCATGCATCGGTATAGCAAATTTCCCCAGGGTGGGCCAGAACCCGTGGTGTATATCTACTCGGGTGTGAACGGGTCAGTTAGACATGTTTAACTAGGAAATTATTATTCAACGTCACATTTCAAATATAGCGCCATTTCCCGCGTTTAAATCCGACCAATAGCAACGAAGTTAGAGATCTCGAGACAGGAAAAAAGTGGCTGCGCTAGAATGAACCTTGTATAACTACTGACGTATTGATGGGTGTGACGTCTCTCTAACACACCGAATTTCCTAAAACTCTCTGTCGCGCTCATTGAATTCCCTATAGTGGCGGTATCAAGTCCATAGACTATCTAGTTATTTACAAAAAGTATTAGTTTTTTTTTTCATTTTTCTGAAAATCCTGACGCTATAAATTTCCACGGCTGCCAATTACTGTCAAATGAAATGAAGATATCAGGCATGAACATGAAATATTTTTACGCCAACGACCCACACGATATTTACAGCATTCGGCGTTATTTCATCAAAAAGGAAAATTATATATTTAGACACAAACCAGACAAAATTTAACCCACATTATTTTTCCGTACGGATCCAATTTTTTTTTATTAAAATTCGATTACGGCTCTAAAACTAATATGGGATATTAATGTTTTTCATATCCCCTTTTACGATCATTTTTCCTTCATAAACCCGGACGCGAACTCCGGAATATCCTATTAGCCATCACAACTTTATATACATCAAAAAGTTTTATGAAATGATATACAGGAGTCTCGCGGGAATTCTAAACCTTCAATAGAAAATCAATTTTCGAAAATCTCCCAGATAGCTCGAAAAATGTTTATAATGAAATTTAAAACATGATTTAAACGTACAAAATAATTGATAGATCTTCAATAAACTCAATAAAAATTCCGCGTTAAACGCGTTTAAAAAAAATTCTATATAGCTTGATAAACATTCGTTGAAAATTGCAAAACGTTCAAACACTTTGAAAAACGTTCTACAAAACTTGAAAAATGTTTCATATACTGGACAAACGTTTGTTGAAAATTCCAATACGTTGAAACAACTTGAAACACGTTTTACAAAATTTGAAAAATATTTAATATATTCGAGAAACGTTTGTTGAAAACTATAAAACGTTCAAACAACTTCAAAAATATTTTACAAAGCTTGAAAAAAGTTTTTCAAGTTCAAAAACATCAGTTAAACATTTTAAAACGAACATACAACTTCAAAAACGTTTTACAAAGCTTGAAAAATGTTCAATAAATTCAATAAACGTTAGTTGAAACTAATAAAATGTTCAAACAACTTCAAAAATATTTTACAAAAAATGTTTAAAATGTTCGATAAACTTTGGTTGAAAATTGTAAAATGGTCAAACATCTTGAGAAACCTTATAATATACTTGAAAAATATTTCAAACGTTTGATAAACGTTTGTTGAAAACGTTCAAACAAATTGAAAAACATTCTACAATACTTGAAAAATGTTCATTAAGTTCGATTATTGTTAGTTGAAAATTATAAAACGTTCAAACAACTTCAAAAACATTTTACAAGCTCGAAAAATGTTTATATAGTCGATAAATTTTGTTGAAAATTGTAAAACGTTTACAAACGTTGAAAAACGTAATAAAAAACTGAAAAATGTTTCATACGATTGGTAAACGTTTGTTGAAAATTTTAAAACGTTCAAACATCTAATATAAATTCGATAGAAGTTAGTTGAAAATTGCAAACACCTTGAAAAACAGTCTAAAAAACTTGAAAAATCTTAAATTAGTTCGATAAACGTTCATTGAAAATTGAAAAACGCTGAAACATCTTTAAAAACATTTTACAACGCTTGGATCTTTTCTATGCATTCGACAATCGTTCGTTGAAAAATGTAAAACGTTCAAACAATTTTAAAAACGTTTTACACAACATGAAAAATGTTTAATACGTTTGATAAACGTTTGTTGAAAATTTTAAAACGTTCAAACAATTTCAAAAACATTTTACAACGCTTGGAAGCTTTTCCATGCATTCGACAAACGTTCGTTGAAATCTGTAAAACGTTCGAACAATTTTACAAACGTTCTACAAAACTTGAAAAACGTTTATTAAGTTCAATAAACGTTTATTCAAAATTGTATAGCGTTGAAAAAACTTCAAAAACATTTTACAGTTGAAAATTGTAAAACGTTCCAATGCCTTGAAAAACGTTCTACAAAATGTGAAAAATATATAATACAGTCGATAACGTTTGTTGAAAATTGAAAAATGTTAAAACAACTTCAAAAACATTTTACAAGGCTTGAAAAATGTTCAGTACGTTCGAAAAGTGTAACACGTTTAAATGGCTAGAAAGTCTTCTTAAGAAGTTTGAAAAACGTTCAAAGGGTATGATAAACGTAAATACTACTCAAAAAACTACTTTAACTGTAATCTATGAAGTCTGAAAAACGTTCAAAAAGCCCAAAAAAATATTCAAACAGAACTCTTAACATTATAAGAAGTTTGAAAAACGTTTAAAATGGCAAACAAAGTCGAGACAACTAATGAATTTAAAAAACGTTTTATAGAATTCGAAAAACGTTTAAAAATCTTGAAACGTTGCTAAAAATTTCCCATGGCATTCAAAAACTTTTTAACAGTCTCGAAAAATGACTAGAAATTAAAAACAACGAACGTTCTTTAAATATTAAAATATTTTAAACGTTCAATTAACGTTCTAGGATACTAAAACACGTTTATTAAGTTAGATAAACATCTAGACTACTTGAAAGTACCTATTAAAAAAAATTGAAAAATGATAAATGTTTAAGGCAATCAAAAAATACCCTAGCAAATCGTTTAACGTTATACGAAAAACAGTTAAAATACCTACACACAACCATAAAAATGTCTATTAAGGTTGCTAATTACGTGAATCTTTAAATATTTTTAATAAGCTCGAAAAACGATTATAAATCTCAAAAAACGTATAATATAAATATTAAATTGAAGTAAACGTTCCTTAATGCTAGCAAAGAGTTCTAAGCAGATTGAAGAACGTTTAATAGGTTCAATAAACGTTCAAATTTTAATGAAAAAACGGCGCTATATGTAAAATGTGACGTATAAAAAATATGCAAAACAAAATCATGGATGGTAGCAAAGACAAAAAGGCACTAGCGTCTATCTTCGTTATTAATGGTTTAATTTTTATGAAAAAAAAAACGGCACTATATGTAAAATAGATGTAAAAAATATATACAAAAAATCACTCGCAATAGCAAGAAAAAAAGGTACTAGCGTTCATCTTCTCTATTAATGGTTGAATTTTAATGAAAAAAACGGCGCTAAATGTGAAATATGACATAATAAATACTCAAAGCGCAGTAGCAACGACAAAAAGGCACTAGCGTTTATGTTTGTCATTAATGGTTGAATTTTAATGAAAATACTGGCGCTATGTGTGAAATGTGACGTATAATAAACACGCAAAGAAAAATAATACGCAATAGCAACGATAAAAAGGCACTAGCGTCTATCTTCGTTACTAATGGTTGAATTTTAATAAAAAAAACAGTCTGTATGTGAAATGTGATCTATAATTATTACGCACAGAAAAATCATGGACAGTAGCAAAGACAAAAAGGCACTAGAGTCTATATTCGTTATTAATGGTTGAATTTTAATGAAAAAAATGGCGCTATATGTGAAATGTGACGTATAATGAATCTACAAAGAAAAATCATGTGCAGTAGCAATGATAAAAGGGCGCTAGCGTGTATCTTCGTTACTAATGGTTTAATTTTAATGAAAAAAACACAGTTGTATTTTAAATATGACGTAGAATAAACACGTAAAGAAAAATCATGCGCAGTAGCAACGACCAAAAGGCACTAACTATTTCTCAAGCTGTTTGTCTGGTTTTTAAAGAATATTAATTTTTTATTGTTATCCTTTTATACGAATTGAATATTTTCGAATAAACAACAAGGTTGATTTAGTAGAAAACCGAATAGAATTATTGATCGGCAAAAAACTGTAGTGTTGTGTTTTGTATTGTCTAAAAGAGAAATAGAACAAATACTTTTATTCCGCTACGACTTCTTTTCCCCATTGAATTATTCACCTCTTTCAAAAGAAACTTAAAACTATCGAATCCCGTATGCAAACTGCACTTGACTGAACCACAAGAGAATTTAAAGCGCCTCTTTAACTATTTCAAATGGAATTTTTATCAGCCATGAGAAATGGGAGAACGTTTATGTTATATAATACAAGAAAAATTTTTATTTTTAGTAAATAAGAAATTGAAAATACTAAACAAATGAAATAAAAAAAAATGAAAATGACAAAAGCGCATTTGGTCGGACGAAAGAATGAACGTCGCAGACTCTAATTATTTTTGATCGGACGGAAAACTAAACGGTGGCGTTATATATTACAATGACAGCAACATGATTAACATGATAAAAATGATTGAGACGGAGACATGGAGATAGAGAGACAGAAAGACAGAGAGAGATAGAGAGACAAATCACTACTAAAAAAATATTAAGGCGACATTATTTTTTAGAAGAAATTAAATTTTAATCTGGAGTCCCTTTTTACATAGACTGTAATAAACAATTTTTCATATGGAATTCCTAGGAGAAAAGCGAACTTTCGTACAGAGTTTCCATTCATTAAAACTTTGAATTGAAATTTATTTAGCGTGAAAGTATACATGATTTAAGTACGGATTAATGAAGCGTTACGAATAATAACTTTAACTCAGAGGCAGATCCATTTATAGGTAAAACAAATTATAAAATATAATTCAAAGAGAATAATAAAATGTTTTATAACGTTTATACATTTCGTATAATGTTTTAAGAATCATGATAAACATTTAAAAACTAAATAAATGTAAAAAAATAAAAAAAACAGCCTAAAAAGCTCAAATCCGAAAAAAGCTATTTGAAGATTAGAAAACGTTTGACTAACGTTCAACCACCTTGAAACACGTTCTATGAACCAAAGAAGGATCAAAAAAACGTTTAGTAGTTAAAAGTAGAATTCCAAAAAACCTTATTTGAAAATCTAAAAACGTTTGAATAAAAGAATTAGAACCTAAGCAAACGTAAAACAATTGAAATTCGATAAACGTTCTTAGAAATCCGTAAGAAATCGTAAACAAAAGATAACATTTTAAATGTTTAACTTACGTTCAATAACATAAGAAGCTCCAAAAAGTAGTAGAAAGTGCACAAACGTACAATTTTTTAAAAAGTCTTTAGTTAACACGATAAACGTTATTAGAAATTCGTAAACATTTTAAATGTTTCACTTACGTTCAATAACATAAGAAGCTCCAAAAACGAGTAGAAAGTGCACAAACGTACAATTTTTTAAAAAGTCTTTAGTTAACACGATAAACGTTATTAGAAATTCGTAAACATTTTAAATGTTTAACTTAAGTTCAATAACATAAGAAGCTTCAAAAACGAGTAGAAAGTGCACAAACGTACAATTTTTTAAAAAGTCTTTAGTTAACACGATAAACGTTATTAGAAATTCGTAAACATTTTAAATGTTTCACTTACGTTTAATAACATAAGAAGCTCCAAAAACGAGTAGAAAGTGCACAAACGTACAATTTTTTAAAAAGTCTTTAGTTAACACGATAAACGTTATTAGAAATTCGTAAACATTTTAAATGTTTAACTTAAGTTCAATAACATAAGAAGCTTCAAAAACGAGTAGAAAGTGCACAAACGTACAATTTTTTAAAAAGTCTTTAGTTAACACGATAAACGTTATTAGAAATTCGTAAACATTTTAAATGTTTCACTTACGTTTAATAACATAAGAAGCTCCAAAAACGAGTAGAAAGTGCACAAACGTACAATTTTTTAAAAAGTCTTTAGTTAACACGATAAACGTTATTAGAAATTCGTAAACATTTTAAATGTTTCACTTACGTTTAATAACATAAGAAGCTCCAAAAACGAGTGGAAAGTGCAAAAACGTACAATTTTTAAAAAAAGTCTTTAGTTAAAACGATAAACGTTCTTCGAAATTCGTAAACATTTTAAATGTTTAACTTACGTGCAATTTTTATAAAAAGTTCAGTTATCACGATAAACGTGCAGATTGAAAAATAATTTACAAATATCGAAAAATGACTAAAAAAAATTTAGCTCGATAAAAGTTCTTTGTAATTGGTAAAACGTTTAAAATGTTAAATAAGTAACATTCTGTGAAGTCACGCGTAATGTTCAATAAATGTTCCATGTTTGAAAAACGAATAACGTTTTATGGATTACGATAAACGTTTAAAAATCTAGAAAAGTAATTGAATTAGAATTTGTTTTTGAAAATTGAAAACAGGTTTAAACACTTCGAAAAATGATTTGTGAAAAGACTGGATCAATGTTTTATGAAGTTTTAAAAAAAATTTTAATTTAACTTAAAAAAAACGTAGGGACTCAAATAGTGGTTATAAGTATTGAAAAACATTTATATTCCACGTTTAACGATCTATGAAGGTAAAAAATGATTAAAATTATAGAAAAACTACTAAAAACTGTAAAAACGTCTAATTTTTTTGAAAAGTTTTCCGTTAACACGATAAACGTTCTTAGAAATTTGTAATTATTTTAAATGATTAGGATCAAAGACTTATGAGAATCTCGAAAAATGACTAGAAATTGTAAAAACGTATAAATTTTTAAAAAACAGTCTTCAGTTTGACACGATAAACGTTCTTGGAAATTTGTAAACAATTTAAATTTTTAACTTATGAGAAGCTCGAATAACGACTAAAACCTGTAAAAACGAAAACGATGTCTAAAATTCATATAATGTAAAAACATTAAAACTGTGAAATCACATGTATTGTTCAATAAATGTTCCTTGAAGTAACATAATATCTTAAAAAAACGAATAACGTTTTATGAATTACGATAAACGTTTAAAAAACTAGAAAATTGCTGTAATCCGAAAGATAAATTTTTTGAAAATTGAAAAACGTTTAACTAACTTTTAACACTGATTTGTGAAAATACTCGAAATACAGTTAAAAACGATAAACGTTCTTTGAAGTTTGTAAAACGTTTAAATTAACCAACACCTTTAAAATATTATTTAAAGGTCGACCAATGTTTCGTGAAGTTTTAAAAATGTTTTAAAATTGATTTAGAACGTTAAAGAACGTCGAGACTAAAAAAAGTCTTCAGTTAACACGATAAACGTTCTTAAAAATCTTTAACTTGAAACTGTAAAAACGTACAATTTTTTTTTAAGTCTTTAATTAACACGATAAACGATGTCTAAAATGCCTATAATGTTCAAACACGTTAAAAATCATTGCTGGAATAACGATAAAAACGTTCTTTAAGTTCGTATAGCTAGAAAAATATTTAAGCAGTTGGAAATTTTTTAACATATAAAAGAAGCTGTAAAAAAACTTTAGTCATGCACGAAAAACGTTGTTAATCTAAAAATCGAAATAAAACAAAATTATTGCACTAACTTGATTTTTGGTGTATTTTTCTAAGCTCCTCAAAGCGCTCTCAAAATAATCTTCATTATATTCTCCCTTTTGTTCTTGTCCCAATTGTTTCCACATATCTTTAGCTTGATCAATGACATGTTGGTCAGACAGCCAGGACGAACCAGCCGTTAATTCACCAGGAGCCACCACCACTACGTCGACACCTTGAAATAAATAATTATAAATCTTTTTTTTATTAATAGTAGATATTTTCGTACCTCTACTTCTCAGTTCCTTTCTTAAGCATTCCGCTTGCGATTCTAAAGCGGCCAAAAGACCGCAATGGATGCCTCTAACCGGCGACGCTACGCTACAAAGGCCGGACGTGACCATAACGATGCGGCCTTTGGCTCTACGTACTAAAGGTAGCATGATTTGCGTCACTCTTGTAGGACCAATGAAATTGATATCTGTTGCTTTTTTTATAACCTATAAAAATACATAATAATATATACAATAAGTTATCCATATTTCAATAAATGTGGTAAAAGTTTTCAAGAAATAAAACGTGTAGGCTACTAGTTTCGGTTAGAAAATTATCATCAGGCTGGTATGTATATAAATTTTCTTTTTTACTTCCTATAGCCTCTACAAATCAAACTGGTCTAGTTCCTATAGGAACACAAAATCAAACAAGACTAATTTATAAGACTACCAAAACTAACTGGATTAGTTCATATGTCTTCAAAATAATACTGGCTAATTTATTAGGCATGAAAAATAAACTGGACTAGTTTCTAGTGCCTCAAAATAAACAGGCTAGTTTCTATGGTCCTAAAATCAAACTGGACTAGTTTCGAGGGCCTCAAAAATAAACTGGATTAGTTTAAAGGGCTTTAAAAAGAAACTGGACTAGTTCCTAGGGCCTCAAAAAGAAACTGGACTAGTTCCTAGCGTCACAAACTGGACTGGTTTATATGGACTCAAAAACTAAATGGACTAGTTTAAAGGACCTAAAAAACAAACTAGATTAGTTCTTACGGCTTCAAAATCAAACGAGGCTAGTTCATAGGACCTAAAAATAAATTGGACTAGTTTCTAGCACCTTAAAATAAACCAGGCTGGTTCTTATGGCCCTAAAATCAAACTGAACTAGTTTCTATAGCCACAAAAACAAACTGAACTAGTTTAAATGAAAAACAAACTGAACTAGTTTAAATGGAATACAAAATAAACTGGACTAGGTCCTGTAGTCTCAAAATCAAATTGGACTAGTTTCTAGGTCAAAATCAAACTGGACTAATTTATTGGATCACAAAATAATCCAGACTAGTTCTTATCGACCTAAATTCAAACTGGACTAGTTTACATGGCCTCAAATACAAACTGGATTAGTTTAAAGGGCCTTAAAAACGAACAGGATTGGTTCACATGACCTCAAAATCAAATTCAACTAGTTACTAGAGCCTCAAAAATAAACTGGACTAGTTCCTAGCACCACAAAATAATTTAGACAAGTGCCTATGGGCCTAAAATCAAACTGGACTAATTTATATGACCTCAAATATAAACTGGATTAGTTTAAAGGGCCTAAAAACAAGTTGGACTTATTTCTGTGGCCTTAAAATCAAAATGGGCTAGTTCCTAGGGCCTCAAAAATAAACCGCACTAGTTCCTAGGGCCTCAAAATAAACCAGGCTAGTTCCTATGGATCTAAAATTAAACTGGACTAGTTTATAGGGCCTCAAAAATAAACTGAACTAGTTTCTAGAGCATCAAAAACAAACGGGAATAATTTGAAGGGCCTACAAAATAAACTGGAGTAGTTTTTATGGCCTTAAAATCAAATTGTACTAGTTCCTAGTGCCACAAAATAAACCAGACTAGTTCCTATGGCCATAAAATCAAACTGGACTAGTTCCTATGGCCTCAAAATAAACCGAACTAGTTCCTAGCACCACAAAATAATTTAGCCGAATTCCTATGGGCCTAAAATCAAACTGGACTAATTTCTATGGCCTCAAATATAAGCTGGATTAGTTTAAAGGGCCTAAAAACAAATTGGACTTATTTTTGTGGCCTTAAAATCGAAATGGGCTAGTTCCTAGGGCCTCAAAAATAAACCAGGTTAGTTCCTATGGATCTAAAATTAAACTGGACTAGTTTCTAGGGCCTCAAAAACAAACTGAACTAGTTTCTAGAGCCTCAAAATAAACGGGCCCAAAATAAACGGGCCGTAGGAACTACCTCAAAATGAAAAGGACCTCAAAAGTAAACCGGACTAGTTCCTAGTGCCAGAAAATAAACCAGACTAGTTCCTATGGCCCTAAAATCAAACTGGACTAGTTCCTAGGACCTCAAAATAAACCGGACAAGTTCCTAGTGCCATAAAATAAACCAGTCTAGTTAAAATGGCCCTAAAATCAAACTGGACTAGTTCCTAGGGCCTGAAAATGAACCGGACTAGTTCCTAGTGCCTCAAAATAAACCAGACTATGGCCATAGACTCAAACTGGACTAGTTTATAGGGTCTCAAAATAAGGTTTAATAGTTCCTAGGGCCTCAAAAACAAACTGATCTAATTCGTAGGGCCTCAAAAGCAAACTCTGTAAACATTGAAGTTAGATACGAGTCCTGTTAGACGAGGAGAGAAGAATTTGTTAGGTTACGTTGCCATTACTGTTGTTTGGGGATTTACGTCACTTATCATAGTACCTTAAAACCGTTTTTTTTTTTCAAAATAAACTCTTTTTTTAGCATAACAAATTAGAGCCCAACGTGAATATTTTTTACTAAAACCATTTTGATTAAGAAATTAAATTGTATCACATAATTTCTGTTTATGTAGATTAATTAAGTCCAAAGAATATAACACCCAAGAAAAATATATTTATTAAAAAAAAAATCTCATTTTTACTTTTTATTTTTATAATAAAACAAAGTATGCCACGGTCAATGATGAGGATGAGCCACGCACCAGAAATCAAAGTTACAACATTTAAAATTAGTTGCTCTCTGTCTACCTACACAGAGATTCTAATCTTATGGCATGATTTATTAGCAAACAGCCGGTGCATTTTCACTTGCTAAATTTTAAAATTAAATTTTCTATTAACTTACGTAGCCAATTCTTATGTATTAATTAGCGAATTTTTAATATACCTGATGTGGGACAAGGATATTTTCGAACTATATACAAGGGTATCAATATTTTTTATATTTTTTCACTTTTTTTGTTCATTTAGGATAAGTTCTTCTAGCGAGTAGATGTGAAGAGGGGGTCAAATGATACTTCATTAAGTTTTTGATCTTGACCTTATCACTCAAATTAGTAACAAGTATAAAAAACTTCATTTTTACTTGAAAATCTTCATAAGAAATATTAAAGTTGATTCCTAGGGCCTCAAAATCAAACTGGACTAGTTTAAATGGAATAAAAATAAACTGGTATAGTTCCTAGAGCTACAAAAAAAAGTGGACTGATTTATATGACCTAAAAATCAAACTGGATTTTGATATAGCCTCAAGATCATTCAGGCTACTTCATAATGCCTCAAAATTAACTTGTAATTATTTCTAGGGCATCAAAAAACAAGCCGGACTAGTTCCTAACGCCTCAAAGATAAATTGGACTAATTTCTAATGTCTCAGTTTTTAGGGCCTCAAAATGAACTGGACTAACTCATATGGCTTCAAAATCAAACAGAGCTAGTTTATAGCCTCTTAAAAATAAACCAGACTAGTTCATATGGCCCTAAAATCAAATTGCATTAGTTCCAAGCGCCTCAAAAATACACTGAACTAGTTCCTACCGCCTCAAAAATAAATTGGACTAGTTTAAAGGGCCTAAAAAATAAACTGGACTAGTTCCTAGCGCCTGAAAATAAATCAGTCTAGTTCCTATGACCCTGAAATATAACTGGACTACTTTCTAATGTTTGAAACCAAACTGAACTGGGTTCTAGTACCTCAAAAATAAACTAGACTAGTTCCTAGCGCCATACAATAAACTAGGTTAGTTCCTATGCCCCAAAATTAAAGTGGACTAGGTTATAGGCCTCAAAAATAAACAGGATTAGATTTTATGGCCTCAAAATCAAACTGAGTTAGTTCCAAATAAACTGGACTACTTCATAAAGCTTTAGAATATAACAAGCTAGTTCATATGGCTCTAAAATCAAACTGGACCAGTTTCTATGGCCTCAAAAATAAACTGGATTAGTTTAAAGCGCGTTAAAAAATCGGGCTAGTTCCTATGACCTCAAATGACCAAAAACAAAATGGGCTAGTTCCTAGGGCCTCGAAAACAAACTGAACTTGTTTAAAGGACCTAAAAATAAAATGGACTAGTCTCTAGCGCTGCAAAATAAATCAGGCTAGTTCCTATAGTTCTAAAATCAAACTGGACCAGTTTCTATGGCCTCAAAAACAAACTTAATTAGATTAAAGCGTATTAAAAAAACTGAGCAGGTTCCTATGACCTCAAAATCAAATTGGAGTAGTTACTAGGATCTGATAATCAAACTGGACTAACTTATTGGATCTCCAAAATTAAATAGGCTAGGATCTTAAAATAAACTTTAATAGGTAATAGAGCTTCAAAGAGAAACTGAACTGGTTTCTGGAGCCTCAAAAATAAACTAGACTAGCTACTACCGCCACTCAATATACCCATGCTAGTTCCTATGGCCCAAAATCAAACTAGGTCAGTTCACATGGCCTCAAAATAAACTGGAATAGCTCCTAGGACCCAAAAATAAACCAGGATAATTCCTATTGTTCTAAAATCAAACTGCACTAGTTTATAGGACATCAAAAATAAACTAAACTGGTTTCTAGGGTCTAAAAAACAAACTGGACTTAAACTAGTCTAGAGTAATTTATTGGACCTCCAAAACAAAATAGACTAGTTCCTAGGACCTCAAAATACACTATAATAGGTCCTAGGACTTCAAAGATAAACTGAACTGGTTTCCAAGGCCTCAAAAATAAACTAGACTAGTGATTACCGCCACTCAATAGTTAATATGGCCCAAAATTAAACTGGACTAGGTTTTAGTGCCTCAATAATGAATTGGGATACTTCATATATTCTAAAAATCAAACTGGGCTAGTTTCTAAGGCCTCAAAATCAAACTGGACTAATTTATAAGACCTCAAAATCAAACTAGTTCCCATGGCCTCAAAATAAACTGGACTAGTTCCTAGGGCATCAAAAATAAATTGAACTAGTTTCTGGGGCCTCAAAAACACACTGGACTATTTTAAAGGGCCTTAAAAACAAATAGTTACTATCGCCCAAAACTAAACTGGACTAGGTTTTAGGGCCTCAATAACGAACTGGACTAGTTTAAAGGGCCTTAAAAACAAACTGGGCTAGTTCCCGTTCCTATGGCCTTAAAATCAAATTGGACTAATTTATAGGGCCTTAAAATCAAACTGGACTAATTTATTGGACTTCCAAAACAAAATGGGCTAGTTGCTAGGACCTTAAAATAAACTGGAAGAGATCCTAGGGCTTCAAAGAGAGGCTGAACTAATTCTTAGGGCCTCAAAAGCAAACGGGACTAGTTCCTAGGGTTTAAAGTTCATTGACAGCTAATGTCCCACTACCCAGGTAGCAGAGTGACGTGTTAAAGACGTTGAAAATTGGTGTATTCTCGTCAACTGACGTAATTTGGGCCAAAACATGACGTGAAAAAAACGTTGTTATGTGGACGTTTTTAAGACGTCATAAAAAAACGTAATATATTCGTCGAATTTTGGTATTAGTTTTCGAATAAATATATAAAATCGTATTTTTTAGAAATTTGTTTATACCTAGTCGGTGCACACCGACATTACCAATAAAATTAAAACAGAAAGTTATTTTTACTCGGCAAGATTTCGCGCGAAATCATAGCCTTAACCATGTATTGAATACTATATTAGAAAATAAACTAAAATATAACCAACAATTATTATTACATATAGACAATAACGAAAACAGAACTTTATAAATTCCTAATCAAATTTATTAGAAATCACTGTTTTTGCGGTGGCCCAGTGTTGCCAGTGGCCTGATAATTATCGATATCCAACATAATTTTTCTTAATCTTGTTTACGAACTGATAAATCGATAATGATAACCTATAATGTAGCTAATTAGATAGAGATAAAAATTTCAAATAAATCAATATATCAATTTTTTTCTGATAGTTTATCCTGGAATCTTATAATTTTATGGTCATATTCCAATAATTTTAGACTAGACGTTTGACGTCTGGCAACCCTGCGTCCGCCTTTGCTTTTTATCGAAGCTTCGGCGCAATACAAGCCATTTTGTTTTGTTGTTTTTTGTGGTTACAGTTATTATTTAATTCAATTACGATTTTCATTTAAATAAAAAAATAATCAAACTACTTTTTATCCACGGCTGCTGGAGTTCTCCAGGTTAGAAAATATTGTTCTTTCAAATTTATATGATGAAATATTTTAAAATGGGATGCACGTGTGCGAGTGAAATATTTATTACAAATATGCTTTGCCAATTCGTACTAATCGTTTACAGGTAAATTTATTATTACTATTTAATATAATATACAAATTAATTAAGTTATAAATCGTTCTCAGAATCCTAACCCTACTTTTAGGTTAAACAGGAGTCTCGTGCTCTTGTTTTACAATAATTTATTTGATACCAAGTTACGATCTATAATGAATATGAGCTGTTTATCAAATATACTAAACACTATCGACAATTTAGCTTCTTTTATTTTCAGTACTTGAAGACAGTTCAGTAAATGGAAAGATCTTACTTGTTAGTTAGTAGACTCTAGAACTAGTATGATGTCCTCTACGCCCCTATCACTGATCAATAGTTTACCGGATCAAAAATGGAAGGAAGGCGGCTTTGAATGGATTATATCCTGTCTTAAGTTAGCCAAAAAGCAGTGGTAAAGCAGAAAAGCATAGAACGAGCAAACATAAAACCGATGAGACAGCAAGATGGTAGCGCTTAGGAACGCTCAAAGCATTAAATTCTTGTTGTGCCCCCTTCTTGATGTAAGGGTAACAAAAGATATATACAACGTTGGAGAGAAGAGTTAGACATAAAAACTTACCCAGGATGTTGGATGACCTTACAAGTGATTTTCTACAGGTTAGTGTTTCATATATCCACCTTAAGAGATATGCAGTATTCTACCATACAATTTAAGAAACACTTTAACCATTTATTTCTTTTTTAGGCATTTAAATCCGTTACCGGTTGATTTTATTAGCACATGCTACAATCAGGTTAGCACCAAAAAAGGAAGAGAAAAGAAAGGAAGGAATTCAATCCATCAAATGTCACATTCAAGAAAAATTAATTAAAAGAAGAATTAATGATTTAACTGTGATGACAAAGGAAATGTCAATAAAATATAAAGTAAACAATAGTGAGATTATTATTAAAACAAGGTTTGTAGTATCCTTTTTATAAATAAATTGGGAATACATTACTCTATTAGGAGACTTAAAATTTGGCCTAAGATGTTAATGCCTAAAAAATTTTAGCCCGTAACACGATCTCTTAACAGGACTAATAATAATGTAAAAAGTGATAGACTTTGTCGAAGAAGATGGAGGAGGACTAGTGGTGGTTCATTCTTAGTGGCTACCCCCCTATAGCTTCTCAGTAATGCTCAACATGTTATTATATTTTCAGTTTATTTTTTATGTTTCTATCAATTAAGATTTATATAAGAATGCGTTTTCATTTTGCTAATAAATTATACAGGTGTCTTGCAATATTGTGAAGATTTTTGAATTGAAATACCTTCGAAAGAGTGCCGTTTTGACTACCTAATCGTCTTTAATAATCTAAAAATGAATTTAAGTAAGTTGTCCATCCAGTTAAACAGCGGAAATCACTGCGAATTTTTATTTTTAAATGGGATACTCCGTGTGCATGTGTTTAATGAAAAATATAGTGGGAATGGGAAAAAATGCATTCAGACAAAACCGCTCTTTTATCGTATCTGATTCGAAGTTATTTTAGTTTAAAAATCGTCAAACTACTGTTGGACATCCTGTATTTGAATATAATTTGTGTAATTATTTCTTTTATGAATTCCGAGGATATTATGTTTTTTACAGTAAGAAAATACAATTTTTAAATCTAAAATAACCTCAAAATGGATGTTTAATTATACGTCAAAAAAACGTAATTTTTACGTAAAAAAAGACGTCATTGGTCTGTGACTTATGACCCTGTTTATCACGTGTTTTTCACGTCATTCATATACGTAAATAATGACCAATATTCAACGTCTTTAACACGTCACTCTGCTACCTGGGTATAAGTAACTCCTAACCTAAAAAATTAACTCTTATTTCGTAGGACTCTGTAAAGTATGAAGTTAGATTCGTGTCCTGCGGAGAGAAGAATTTGTTAGGTTACGTTGCCATTACTGTACATTAAAGTTTGTTTTTTGGGAATTTACTTCACTTATGATGGGACCTTAAAACAGTTTTTTTTTAAATTAATTCATCTGAACAATAAATAAGAATATTTATTTTTAGCATAACAAATTGGCGCCCAACGTAAGTATTTTTACTAAAACCATTTTTGGAAAAAAACAGACGTTTTTATTTTAACACTGAATATTTTTACTAAAACCATTTTTATTTAAAAATTAAGTAAAAAAAAAATTAAAAATAAATAAAAAAAAAACATTTTTCAGCATGCAAACTTTGCGCTCAACGTAGGCCTTCAAAAATAATTTTATATAAACTAAACATTTTTTTTACATTAATATTTTTCTGGAACGCCACTGAAACCACTAAACTATTAATAATGATACATACTGGGTAAATATAATGAAAAAAAAGTGTCATAATTAAAAATTCCATTTATTCTCTGTCTGTTTCATTAATTAAATTTTCCCCTACACGCCAAGAAATTTCCTATACCATTTACTTTTCACGACAATTTTCCTTAATTTTTCATTAGGCCGGCAAAGGGTAAATTAACCCAGATATTTTTTTTCCATTCTTAGATAAAGCACGTTTTTACAGAGCTTTGTCTGCTTATACACTACAAGTATTACGTTATTCGTGATATTTGATACTTTTTGTTATCGAAATGAAATTTATAACTTATACAGGTCACAACTATTATTATTTCAGTTCATAAAATAATATCATACACTCGTGTGGGAAACTCAAGTTCAAAAAAAAGAAATGAAAAAATCGCTGAAGAAATGTAATTTTATTATATTATTCCATTTAATAACATAATATCATACACTCGTGTGGGAAACTCAAGTTCAAAAAAAAAAGAAATGAATGAAAAAATCGCTGACTAAAAGTAATTTATTTGATTATATAATTTCATTTCATAAAACAACATCAAACACTCGTATGGGAAACTCAAGTTAAAAAAAGGAATTAATGAAAAAGTCGCTAACTAAACGTTATTTGATTAAATAATTTCATTTCATAAAACAATATCAAATACTCGTGTGGGAAACTCAAGTTAAAAAAAGGAATTAATGAAAAAATCGCTAACTAAACGTAACTTGATTATATAATTTCTTTTAATAAAAGTTCAAAAGAAAGAAATGAATGAAAAATCGCTGACTAAACGTAATTTGATTATATAATTTCATTTCATAAAACAATATCAAACACTCGTGTGGGAAACCAAGTTCAAAAAAAATGAAATGAATGGAAAAATCGTTAACTAACCTTAATTCGATTCTATAATTTCATTTTAAAAACTTCAAAAGAAAGAAGTGAATGAAAAAATCGCTAACTAAACATAATTTGATTATATAATTTCAGGTCATAAAACAATATCAAACACTCGTCAAGAAAAAAAAGAAGACATTAATAAAAAAATCGCCATCTAAACGTAATTTGATTATATAATTTCATTTCATAAAATAATATTAAACACTCGTGTGGGAAACTCAAGTTCCAAAAAAAGAAATAAATGGAAAAATCGCTAAGTAACCGTAATTTGATTATATAATTTCATTTTAAAAACTTCAAAAGAAAGAAGTGAATGAAAAAATCGCTAACTAAACATAATTTGATTATATAATTTCAGGTCATAAAACAATATCAAACACTCGTCAAGAAAAAAAAGAAGACATTAATAAAAAAATCGCCATCTAAACGTAATTTGATTATATAATTTCATTTCATAAAATAATATTAAACACTCGTGTGGGAAACTCAAGTTCCAAAAAAAGAAATAAATGGAAAAATCGCTAAGTAACCGTAATTTGATTATATAATTTCATTTTAAAAACTTCAAAAGAAAGAAGTGAATGAAAAAATCGCTAACTAAACATAATTTGATTATATAATTTCAGGTCATAAAACAATATCAAACACTCGTCAAGAAAAAAAAGAAGACATTAATAAAAAAATCGCCATCTAAACGTAATTTGATTATATAATTTCATTTCATAAAATAATATTAAACACTCGTGTGGGAAACTCAAGTTCCAAAAAAAGAAATAAATGGAAAAATCGCTAAGTAACCGTAATTTGATTATATAATTTCATTTAATAAAAGTTCAAAAGAAAGAAATGAATGAAAATATCGCTGACTAAACGTAATTTGAATATATAATTTCATTTCATGAAACAATATCAAACACTCGTGTGGGAAACTCGAGTTAAAAAAAAATAAATGAATGGAAAAATCGCTAACTAACCGTAATTTTATTATATAATTTCTTTTAATAAAAGTTCAAAAGAAAGAAATGAATGAAAAATCTCTGATTAAACGTAATTTGATTATATTATATCATTTCCTAAAACAATATCAAACACTCGTGTGGGAAACTCAAGTTAAAAAACGAGAAATGAATGGAAAAATCGCCAACTAACCGTAATTTGATTATTTACTTTCATTTAATAAAAATTCAAAAGAAAGAAATGAATGAAAAAATTGCTAACTAAACGTAATTTGATTATATAATTTCATTTCATAAAACAATATCAAACACTCGTGTGGGAAACTCAAGTTCAAAAAAAATGAAATGAATGGAAAAATCGTTAACTAACCTTAATTAGATTCTATAATTTCATTTTAAAAAGTTCAAAAGAAAGAAATGAATGAAAAAATCGCTGACTAAACGTAATTTGAATATATAATTTCATTTAATAAAAGTTCAAAAGAAAGAAATTAACGAAAAAATCGCTAAATAAACATAATTTGATTATATAATTTCAGGTCATAAAACAATATCAAACACTCGTGTGGGAAACTCAAGAAAAAAAAAGAAGACATTAATAAAAAAATCGCTATCTAAACGTAATTTGATTATATAATTTCATTTCATAAAATAATATTAAACAATCTTGTGAGAAACTCAAGTTCCAAAAAAAAGAAATAAATGAAAAAATCGCTGACTAAACGTAATTTGATTATATAATTTCATTTAATAAAAGTTCAAAAGAAAGAAATGAATGAAAAATCGCTGACTAAACTTAATTTGAATATATAATTTCATTTCATGAAACAATATCAAACACTCGTGTGGGAAACTAAAGTTAAAAAAAATAAATGAATGGAAAAATCGCTAACTAACCGTAATTTTATTATATAATTTCTTTTAATAAAAGTTAAAAAGAAAGAAATGAATGAAAAAATCGCTGATTAAACGTAATTTGATTATATTATATCATTTCCTAAAACAATATCAAACACTCGTGTGGGAAACTCAAGTTCAAAAAAAAAGAAATGAATGGAAAAATTGCTTATTAAATGTAATTTGATTATCATTATTTGGATTTTTTTGCACACCAGGTATAAACAACAAAAAATAGTAGGGGCTAATTACAGTTTTTCCCAAAAGAAATTATATTTGTAAAAAAAATGCAATTCGCTCATAAAAATATATTTTAAGAATTTTGTATGAAGAATTGAATAAAATTTTCTCGGAAAATCGCCCTAAAAATAACTTAACGTGCGTTACTGACCTTGTTTACTAAATACAAGTTAGGAAAAACAAGTTACATAAACATATTCAATTCAAAAAAATTCCTTTCGCAGAGAAAATAACCCAATTAAAGTTTACGAATTTGTTTTAACACGTTAGCTACAAGCTACTACTTTTTAACTGTGTATAAATAAGCCAAGGGCGGATCATAATTAAACAACTGAAACAAAAGTTTGTTAAAAGCGTAGTTAATCTCGGAATGGACAAAAGACTAACGTGATAAATTATCTAGATTAATTTAGCCTTTGTCGGCGTAATGGAAAATTAAGGAAAATTGTCGTGAAAAGTAGAAATGCGGGTCGAGCAAGAGAAAATTTGTTCATAAAACAGCGAGTAGATGAATAGAATTTTTTATTACGTTACTTATTTTTCATTATATAACGTATCACATTATTAATTATATAACAGTATCAGTGGTGTAACAGAAAAAAATTTAAAAAGAAATATATTTAAAATAAAATTATTATTTTAACTCGTACAATCCAGTCAGTTATATATTATAGCGGGAAATAAAAAATTATGGTACTTATGATACTTCTGTATATTTCTATCCTTTATACGTAAAAATTTTGAAAAAGTACTATGCTGGTAACGTTGTATTAAAATATTATAGTGGGAAATGGGAAACTTTTTGATATACCCTGTATACCAGAATTTTTTGTTAATCTACACGTCAACACCTACTCAACGAGGGGTCGTATTTAATATATATGGTAGTATAAATATAATAATGTTTTTTTTCCATTTAAATTGGTCCACTAATAACGAAGTTAGACGCTAATGCCCTTTTGTCATTGCTACTGCGCATATTTTTAAGTTCGCATTGCAAATTAATATTCAGGTTTAAAAATTGAAGCCTGATCACTTTAAAAATATTGAACGCTATACCCTTTCATCCTGCAAGTCTAAGTAGGAGTTACGTTAGTCCTGGAGCAAAAGTGAGCTGTCAAAGTTTTGAAAACGGCGGGAAATTCAAACAGGGCTTCACAGCAGGGTGCTCTGCATCACAAAACAAAATAATACATTGTTATCTGTTTTGTGATCGCGCTCAAGGGCTTTCGAAGTGTTCCTCAATATTCCTCAAAAACCAAGTTAAAATAAAAATGCAGCCCTACGTTGAGCGGCTTTTTATGCTGAAAAATGGTTTTTTTTTTCAAATTATTTTTTATATCTTTTAATATAACTTTATTTTGAAATAAAAAAGATTAAAATAAAAAAAGCCCTAAGTTGGGCGCCAATTTTTGATTATGAAAAATGTTCATTTTTAATTTATATTTGAAATAACTAACTAATTAGGCTGAAATAATGATGACAAAAACCTTTTTTTAAATAAATTTTCAGGTTAAGATTGATTGCAGATCTACGTTGGACGCCTTTTTTATAATGAAAAATGCTTGTTTTTTTAATAATTATTTAGATATTTTAATATGACTTAATTTTAAAATAAAAAAGCTAAAATAAAAATAAAGCCACACGTTGGACGCCAATTTTTTTATGCTGAAAAAAATTCTTTTATTTATTTTTGAGATAAATTACTTCCAATACATTTTAATATTGACATTAAACTGGTTTTGTAAAAAACTCAGTTAAAATTAAAATGAAGCCCTACGTTGGGCGCCTTTTTTATGATGAAAAATGTTTTTATTTTAATTATATTTTAGATCTTTTAATAGAATCTATTTTTTAAATAAAAAACTTTAAAATAAAAATAAAACCCTACGTTGGGCGCCTATTTTTGATGATAAAAAAATGTTCATTTTTGAAATAACCAACCAATTAGGTCGAAATAATGATGACAAAAAAACCTGTTTTTTTAATACATTGGCAGGTTAAGATTGATTGCAGCCCTACGTTGGGCGCCTTTTCTACGATGAAAAATGTTTTGTTTTTTTATTTTTGAGATATTTTAATACAACTTTGTTTTAAAATAAAAAAGACCAAAATAAAATAAAGCCCTACGTTGGGCGCCATTTTCTAAGGATAAAAAATGTTAATTTTTGAACACAACCAACTAATTAGACCGAAATAATGACAAAAAAATATTTTTAAATAAATTGGCAGGTTAAGATTTATTGCAGCCCTGCGTTGGGCGCCTTTTTTATAATGACAAATGTTTTTTTTTACTAATATTTGAGATATTTTAATACAACTTTATTTTGAAATAAAAATAATGCCCTACGTTGGGCGCTAACTTTTGATGATGAAGAATGTTCATTTTTGAACATAACCAACTAATTAAACCGAAATAATGACAAAAAAATCATTTTGAAATAAATTGCCAGGTTATGATTTATTGCATCCTCACGTTGGGCGTCTTTTCTTACAATAAAAAATCTTTTTTTTAACTTATTTTTGAGATATTTTAATTGAACTTTATTTTGAAATAAAAAAGGCTAAAATAAAAATAAATCCCCACGTTGGCAGAAAATTTTTGATGATGAAAAATGATCGTTTTTGAAATCACCAACTAATTAGGCGAAAATAATGATGACAAAAAACCTATTTTAAAATAATTTTCTAGGTTATGATTTATTGCAGCCCCACGTTGGGCTTCTTTTCTTACGATAAAAAATGTTTTTTTTTTAACTTATTTTTGAGATATTTTAATACAACTTCATTTTGAAATAAAATTTGTTCAAATAAAATAAAGCTCCACGTTGGGCGCCAATTTTTGATGATGACAAATGTTCCTTTTTCAAATAACCAACTAATTAGACTGAAATAATGATGACAAAAAACCATTTTTTAAATAAATTGGCAGGTTAAGGTTTATTGCAGCCCTACGTTGGGCGCCAATTTTTTATGTTTATTTTTATTTAATTTTTGAACTAATTAGGTCGAATTTGATAAATTGACAGGTTAATATTGATTTTTATAAAGGAATAAAAAATATAAACGTTACAATCAGGTTAATTTTTTATTATAACTTAGAAAAAATAAAAGAGTGCAAATACTCCAAACTGGTTTAAAATTTTTGATTACTCCTCGTATACTTACCATGAAATATTTCGTTACTAAAATTTTTCAGTTTTTGGCACCAGATCAAAGAAATTTTCTGATAAATTGCTAATTAATTTTTTAACTGATAGAACAATAATATAAGTTAAAGAATTCATATAGTTTTATTGATTTATTCTTATATTCTAAGAACTTACTTGTGGTGGAATCCATTCAATTTCCCCTAACGCCACCCATGACTGAGTGTGCACAACGGCCCAGAGCCCAGGAGCGCCATCTGGTAGATGTTCTACGGCGTACAACGATGCCGCTAAAATTTGATTCTCAGACGCGACATCTAACTGCAAAACGTGCAACCGCGCCGAACAGACTTCTTTTAAATCTTCAGCGACGGAATTTCCTGCAACGGTCTGAAATCCTGCGAATACCGTAAAACCCTGTTCGTCCAATTGCCGAGCGAAAGCGCTACCTACTCTAGAATCGCAACCCGTTATCAAAACGGCCTTGCCCGCTGCTGTCACCTACCGGAGAAATATTCAATTATTTCGATAATCGATAATACGTTATAAATAATAATAATAATACAAATTTATTCACACTTATGGTTTAAATAAAAAACATATATTTTAATTTTAGTTACAGGGTGATATATATTTAAAACAAATAATAAATTTGGTATTTTATTAACTATCATAAAGAAAAATAGAGTAGCGTTGATAAGTATAAGATTTGCACATTGAAGAAAATTCTAAGTCACTGAATTAATAGCTATTTGTGTATTAAGAGCGGAAAGTGATACTTTGCTGCTTGAGGCAGAGAGTTGCCCGCGCGACGCGTAGCGGAGCGCGGGCAATCTGCCGAAAGCGGCAAAGCACTTTCTGCTCGAATTGCACACAAGATTTTTTCTACGATCACATTATTTTTAGACAAATAATTAAAAAAAAACATGAAAATACACTTCATAACCTAGAAATGAAATAATGACGTTTCATTAATTTCATAGTCTACTATTTGCACAAAACAGTAAGTAGATACTTAAATATGCAATCACTATTTCATATAGGTGTACCTAGGTGTATCTAGGTGTACCTTCTGACTGTTATATTTTTACTAGATAAATTTTATAAAATAAAGTTTAATTTCGTTCGAAATATCTTCAAATATTAATATTTCAACTAAAATATTCAGACTGCCCTACATTTTGTTTTAATATACCTGTTATTTACTACCTTTCTTTAGTTTATTGTAAATGAAAACAGGCGAGCGGAAAAGTACGCGCTAGAGCGACAATAATGTCAAATTATTACAGATCACGGAAAACGTCAACTTTGCGGTTAGATTTGAGTGTGCAAAAGCCTCAGAGTAAATATATATAGAGAGGGCATTCTATCCTTTTTTATTAAGCCAACATCTAGTTAACTTTTGTTGACATCGTCCTCTAGAGATTCCATAAGCGTACTTTCAAGCAGGATAATTTAAAATCCTACATTAAATAGTTTATTTTTTAAATATTTTAGTAAACATTTTGAACTATTTTAAGCGATTTTCTTGAGAGGTTGTTAACCATGAGAAAGAAATGTGAAAAATGTGGTGCTTTTCTCAAGCCATTAGATAATCAATCTTACACTTCACAAGTAAGTTAGGAAAGTAGTTTTTGAATAATTTAAAATATAATATAAGTTGATAAGATTTGATAATTTTTTATTTTGCTTCCTTTCTTTTTTATGTTATATACCTACCATTCACATTTTTTTTATGTTATTCGCATTTAGGTACTCCTTACTGTAACAAGGTTTTAGAAACAATAAAAAATATTATTTATTTGATTCGATTATTAAATACGTACATTTAATATAAATTTACAAGCATTGCTATGTTTTAATGTTAAAATTTATCAGTATTACAGAAAATACAACTTTATCGAAATTATATAACGTCTCACGACATATTTAATTCAAATGTGATATATTAATAACATGTAAAATACCCAATTTTAATTTTCTTTTTTTTTGCTAAAGCAAAAAATGAAAAGTTATAATTCTTCGCGTCGCCACTGTCTAATACATCACGTCAATTTTTATTGTTGATTTCGTCCTCTGCACGAGATTTTTCTGCGCGTCTCACGTCCCTCGCCCACAAACTTTGCCGAGAGAGAGGGCTAGATGTTGGCTTAAATTTTGTAAATGACATTGGATATACAGGGCATATCTAGTAGTTCCTTTATCTGAGGCAAAAGCCTACTTTGGGTAGTGATCGTAGGAAAAATATATTTTATTTATAATGTAACACCCAGTATAACTAGATTATATAATTACAAATGCGTACTTGTACCGCCCTCTATCGAGCAATAGTCCAAGTACTCAAAAAAATATCTAGTTAGTTTCCATTAATAAATCTTTCTGTAGACCCTAGATGGCGTTATATTTTATTTATTATTTTGCTACCAATTAATATAAAAATGTAACGTTTTTGTATTTATATTTCGAACATAACATATGTGTCTGACTAAATCGGGTGTTAGAGAAAATAAAAGACTTTTATGTTTCTTTATAAGACGGTAATTTTATTTGGGCAGCTCGTCCCTAAAGTTGTGTACGTGATTGGATTCAGATTATTACTTGTACAATTTGGGCAACCTCTATAGAATTATTTGTGTCACGTTTATGCGATTTATAGGGCTTTTGTAGGTATACCACCTACATACTAATAATTTAGAAACTTCTATTATAATACAGGGTGGAATATAGATAAAAATAATTACCGAAAAACAGCTTTTCTGATGATTTATCCTGTACACAAACACTGAATAACACTTATCCAAAATATACCAATACTAAACAATATATTTTAACCTAATAACAAGACAGGGTGAGAAATAAATTAGCAAAAAATTAAAAATCACAGTTAAAATTCAATTTACTTTACAATTAAACTGTCACTGTCATCTGTCACTTGTCACTATCAAACTAACTCGGGAAACGAATAGAAATACCGACCTGCAAATTAACCACGTATCCAATTTGACAAAACAGGCCATGGTGGTTATTATTTTTGGCTATTTAATAATGTATTAATTAAATCAAACGTCAAAATAAATCAATAATCAATATTTTCAACATATTTACAAATTATTTTGACAAACTGCAAGTAGAAAACGTCATTTATAACTTTTGATGTCCAAATAAAAATTAGCGACTTAAACATTAATATATTAATTTAATAAATAAATAATACTAAAATATTACAATAATTAAGATTTTAAAAAGTCAAATTTAGAAATGATTTTAAATTTAATTAAATTTTATTCTTCTTTTTTTATTTTTTGGCCTGTCTTGTCAAATTGGATACATGGTTAATTTATATATTCTTCGGGATCCGTTTGAACATTATCGACCTAACCAATAACAGATAATATCAATAAAAATCGATATTATAGTTAGTTTGAAAGTTTCTTTCTGATTTTTTATTTAGAACTCTGCGAATCCTTTTAGATATGAAACTGTAGCTAATTAACAAACATATTTACCTTTAAATTATGATAAAACAAAACAGCTCCTATAGTAACGATAGTGAACCAAATAAATAACGTAAAAGTAGTGACGTCCCAAATGTGTAACACGTTGAGTGCGTTGCTGAGAATAACAGCGGCGGCGTGACAGAAAACAATAGGAAGAAAACATCTATCGATAATATCCCAAGGCACTTCTTGTTGACCGGCATTTTTGGCGCCTCCAAGGGCTACAGACGCCCTTCGTATAGACGCCCTTCTCAACGAATCCGTGGGCAAGCTTATGGCTGGTAGGGTTTTGATCGAGGACCTCCTTTTAAATGGGCCGCTCATGGCTGAGGCTAAAACAAAAGAATTATAACAATTAGAATTATTCTGGTCGGACCGAATACTGATCGTTAAGATCATATTTGGTTTGAATCTACAAGGGTGTAGATAACTTATTTCCTGGGGGGGGGGGGGTACTTTTTTTAGACAAATATTTTTGTCCGTTTCTGCATTTAAGATATTTTATTTCTTATTTTCGTTCCATTTTTTGGTATCCTGGGACGGGGTATATACCCCCTTTACCACCCCATATATTACTATTATATGATTCTTTGGTGCGGCCTACTTGAATAAAATTGGTAAAAACCGGAAAACCCCGAAAAAAATATTTTCGCCAGAATAAAAAAAAAATATAAAAAAATTGGAAAAGTCGAAAAAAATTTAACAAAATCGGAAAAAACTGAGAAAATCTGAAAAAATCGGAAAACCCTGGAAAAATAGGAAAACAGGACAAAATCACAAAAAATAAGTATAAATAGCAAAAAACCGGAAAAATTGGAAAAAATTTGGGAAAACCTGAAAATATAGGAAAAAATTGGTAAACCCCGGAAAGAATAAGAAAAAATAAAAAAAAAATGGAAAAAATCGAAAAATCTGACAACACTTGAAAATATCGGCAAAAATTGGAAAATCCCGGAAAATTTACAAAAATAAAATGAAAAAAACAAAAATAATGGAAAAATTTGGAAAATTATGAAAAATCGGAAAAAATGAGGTAAAATGGGAAAAAATCGAAAAAAAAAATCAAAAAATAAAATCGAAAAAAGTATCGAAAAAGATCCAAAAAGATCGGAAAATGTGAGAAAATCGGAAAAAATCGAAGAAAATCGAAAGAAATCGAAAAAAACCTGAAAAATCAGAAAAAACCAGAAAAGGCTAAAAGAACTGAATAAAAACGGAAAAATTGGATAAAATTGGCAAAATCTTGGAAGATCTGGAAAAATCGGAAAAAACCGTTAAACCTAGAAAAATAGGAAAAACAGGAAAAAACAAAATAACTAACAAAAAATGGGGATAAATCTGAGAAAATTGTATAAAATCGGAAAAATCGGAAAAAATCGAAAAAACTGCCAAAATTTAAAAATATCTGAAAAAATTGGAAAATCCCGGAATAAATACAAAAAAAAATGAAAAAAATAAAAAGATCCGAAAAAATTTGGAAAACTATGAAAAAATCGGAAAAAATGAGGAAAAATGAGAAAAATAGGAAACAACCGAAACAGATCGAAAAAGATCGGAAAATGGTAGGACGTCGGAGAAAAGCCTAAAAAATCTGAATAAAACCGGAAAAGTCAGATAAAATTGGAAAAATCTGAAAAAAACCGTTAAACCTGGAAAAATAAAAAAAAAAACAGGCAAAAACGGAAAAAATAGTAAAAAATTGAATAAAAGTGGAAAAAACCGGAAAATCCCGAGAAAAATAGAAAAAAATGGAAAAAAAATTGGAAAAATATGAAAAAACCGGAAAACCTCGGAAAAATTTGAAAAAAATGTAATTGTAAAAAACGAAAAAAATTTGAAAAGCTCTGGAAAAATAGGGAAAAAATGGAGAAAAATTGGAAAACATTGGACAAAATCGGACATAATTGAGGAAAAAGAAAAAATCGGAAAGCACCTAAAAAAATCAAAATAAAGAGGGGGTAATTCCAGCCAACTTTCCGAACACTCCTGGTACAGTAATTGTTTAAACGATTATTTTAATTTTTCTGCATCAAAATACATTAATAAAGTTAGTTAAAAAAAATAAAACTATTTTCATAAGTTCGAATTTTTTCTTAAGCATACCTTAATTCCAAATGATCTCTATCTTAACGACAACAATTATAAGTTTTAGAAAAAAATCATTTCTCTATAGGTATATCCCTTTTGAGGGACATTCTGTATATCTTTTGAACTACCCCCGTATAAAATCAAATTGTATTGGCATTTATAATCCAAAGTAGACGCAACGGTGAAATAATTTTTCATTAATAAAAACCATATAACATTCAAATATGTTTAAATTATAGGTTTTTAATTTGTTTGCAAATAAAAAATAATTGGAAGGTTTTCATTCCGGCATGATTAACTAAAGGAACTACTTGACGCCGCGGAGGAATAGCCAACTTCAATCTAGGTAGCGGAAAAGCGAATTTTGACAGTCTGCAAGAAGAGTTATGGTCTTAGATCATATACGCATGTAGGTTACTATGTCAGTGATTGGTCGTTTTCAAATTTCGACATAGTTTGACCAATGAGAAATCAGTATCAAAATCATAGTACGCTGTAAACATTACCCCTCACCTACTACATGATGATTTATCTAGTACAGCATATATGATCCAAGGTTATGGTGGAGTTTAGTAAAAAGTGCAGTGAAATTGTAAATTTTATCGTATTTAGTGAACATAAGTGATATATAACAGAAGACTAATAATGTTTGCAAACGTAAGTTTTTATAAATTAAATAATTAGTTAATATAATTGAAACATTCTAAAATAATATGGTTAGCTTCAGTTATAAACGAGCTAGTACCTAGTATATGTATAAGGCATAACTTATATTATAACATTATTTTTCTACATGAAGTTGTTTATTATTATTTTATTTGTATTTTAATAGTTTTAACATGTGAAAATCTTATTTTCATTGATAATTTAATTTAGTAATTTTCCTGCGGCCATTTTGTTTTCGAACCAGAGTAAAACATGCGCAGTGTTGCCGAATTTAAAAAAATTATTTTATTTATTCTCATCTGTTAAAAAAGTTGTCCCAAAACAAGTTTATAGTTCTGAAAAAAATTAAATAGAGGTATTTAATATTACACAAATATACAATAACTTTTGTATTAAATGTTAATATATCTGAACAGCTATTAAAAAAAATATTCGGCTTTTCATACTACAGAATGATTAAACCTTTTATAGTCTAGAAACAGTGTTGCCGATTTGTGGGAAATTTCTAATTATTGGGAATAGTTTTTTTGTAACTCATCATGGCCATTTTCTATAATAAAGTTTTAATGTGGAATATAAAAAATATGTTTCGGCCAAACGATGGCCATCATCAGGTAAAATAGATCGCAAGTACAATATAACCAGTAAAGTTGATGAATAAAATAACTCAAAGTCATACCACAATAAAATTTTTTAATATAAAGTCAAAATGGTGACATGTTTCGGTCTATAAGACCATCATCAGGCTCATTAAATTTGATCTAAATAATAGATTAGAATTTAGTTATGAAAAAGTACATAAAACTTTTTTTTTATAAAAACAACGAAATTACTTAAATTCAATTATTTAAGTATTAGTTAAGTAAAAAAAAAAAAATCAAAAAGTAATTAAAGATAAAAAATATGGGAAAAAATGGGAATAAATGTCGAATAAAAATAAATAAATATTAACAAATTCAAAAATGTGAAAAAATCAGTAAAGATCAGAATAAATAGAAAATAATAAAACAAAAAAAAATTAACATAAATTTAAAAAGACAAATTTCAAAGGTTATAAAAATTTAATAAAATTAAAAAAATTGAAATAAAAAAAATTGAGAACAAAAAATTGGAAAAATCAGAAAAAAAGTTTGTGTTGTCCATATTTTCTATATTTTTTTCTATTTTTCCCAATTATTCCTTTTTTTTATTATGCAACATTCTCATTATTTTTTCCTATGTTTTCCCTATTTCTTTTGTTTTTCTTGTTTTTCTCAATTTTTTCCTGTTTGTCAATATTTTGCTTTATTTTCCCTATTTCACTTTATTCTTCCCTATTTTCTCTATTCTTTCCATTTTTCGCTAGAGTAGAAAAAAATCGGAAAAAATCTAAAAAAAATTAGAAAAATTGGAAAAAATTGTACAAAACCGGAAAAACTGAGAAACTCTGAAAAAATAGGAAAACCTTGGATGAAATAGGAAAACATCGGAAAAAATAAGAAAAAACAACAAAAAACCGGAAAAATCCAGAAAAAATGGGTAAAAACCTGAAAAAACCGGAAAAATCGGAAAAAACCTGAAAAATCTGAGAAAACCTGAAACCATCGGAAAAAATCGGAAAATCCCAGAAAAAATAAAAAAAAAATGAAAAATAAATGAAAAACCGGAAAACATTTTAAAACTAGGAAAAAATCAGAAAAAATGAGGAAAAAAAAATCGAATAAAATTGGAAAAATCAGAAAAAATCGGTAAAAATCGGAAAAAACTGAATAACATCGGAAAAAATCGAATAAAAGTGGAAAAAATCGGGGAAAATCAGAAAATAGGGGAAAACCCAGGAAAGAATTGGACAAAATGGAAAAACATGAAAAAATGTGAAAGACCCGGAAAAACAAAATCGGAAAAATCCGAAAAATCGAAAAAAATCTGAAAAAATTGAAAAAAATCGGAAAACATTGGAAAAAAGTGGAAAAAATTAGGTAAAAGAGCAAAAAACCGGAAAAATCCAGATAAAATTGAAAAAATGGGGAAAAATCTGAGAATATTGAATTAAATCGGAAAAAAATTGAAAAATCGGAAAAAATCTAAAAAAATTGATTTAAATTAGAAAAAATCGGAAGAAATCCGGTAACAATCTGAAATAATCAGAAAATCTGAAAATATCGGAAAAATCGGAAAATCCCCGAAAAACAAAATAATGAAATAAATAAAAAAATTAGGAAAAAATCAGGAAAAATCGGAAAAAACTGAATAAAAATAAAATATAGGAAAAAATTGAAAAACCCTGGAAAGAATAGGAAAAAAGTGGAAAAAACTTGGAAAAAACCTGAAAGACCCGGAAAAAACAAAATCGAAAAATACTGAAAAATCTGAAAAAAATTGAACAAAATCTGAAAAAATTGAATAAAATCGTAAAAAACCGGAAAAAGGGAAAAAAAACCGAAAGAACCTGAAAAAAATCTGAAAAATTGGAAAACCCGGAAAAACGCGAATGAATTGAAAAAAAAGCGTAAAAATCGAAAAAAAATTTAATAGAACTGGAAAAAATTTGATAAATTGGAACAAATCTGTTAAAACATGAAATAAATCGGAAAAAAAGGAAAAAATCAAAAAACCTGAAAAAAGCAGAAAAACTGATAAAAATCGGAAAAAATGAGGGAAAAAATCAGAAAATAATCGAAAAAAATCGGAAATAATTGGTAAAAACCTGAAAAAATTTGAATAAAATCGGAAAAAATCAGAAAAATCGGAAAACCCTTAAAAAAATTGGAAAAAAATTAAAAAAAAATTGGAACAAATTTTAAAAAAATCCGAAAAACTAAAAAAAAATCGAATAGAACTTGAAAAAACGGATAAATTGGAACAAATCTGAGAAAATATGAAAAAAGCGGAAGAAAGCAGGAAACATTGGAAAACATAAGAAAAAATAAAAAAATAATCTGAAAAAGCCGGAAAACAGGTAAAAATCGGAAAAAATGAGGAAAACAATCAGAAAAAATAAAAAATTGGGAAAAACCTGAAAAAAATTGAATGAAATCGGAAAAAAAATCAGAGAAATCGGAAAAAATAGGAAAAAAAAATTGGAAAAAATATAAAAAATCCGAAAATCGAAAAAAAAAATTGAATAGAATAGAAAAAATCGGATAAATTGGAACAGATCTGAGAAAATATGAAAAAATCTGAAAAAGCCAGAAAACAGGTAAAAATCGGAAAAAACGAGGGAAAAAATCAGAAAAAATCGAAAAAAATCGAGAAAACCTGAAAAAAATTTGAATAAAATCGAAAAAAAAATAGAAAAATCTTAAAACCCCGGAAAAAATGAAAAAAAAGTTGAAAAGAAAATTGGGAAAATTTAAAAAAAAAAATCCGAAAATCGAAAAAAAATGAGATGAACTAGAAAAAATCGGATAAATTGGAACAAATCTGAGAAAATATAAAAAAATCGGAAAAAACCGGGAAACATCGGAAAAAATGGTAAAAAATTAAAAAAATTTCTAAAAAAGCCGGAACTCGGAAAAAATGAGAAAAAAAAATCAGAACATATCGAAAAAAATTGGAAAAAACTGAAAAAAATTTGAATAAAATTGGAAAAAAATCAGAAAAATCGGAAAAAATAGGAAAAAATTGGAAATATTTAAAAAAAAAATCAGAAAATCGGTAAAAAGGAAAAAAAATTAAAGTCATCGAATAAAATTGAAGATAAAATCGAAAAAAGGACAAAAACGGGACAAAATCATAAGTCATGCTCAAATTTTTTTGTTCTAAATATTATTTCACTCATCTTGATAATAAATATTTTGGGATCAATAAACTAAAATTACTGTATAGAAAAAAAATATTTTAAAATCGCAGAAAAAATAAATATTCTATATTTACCAAGGAATTATAAAATTTCAAAGCAATTATGCGATTTTCCATTAGACTTGGTGTATTTTTGACTGAATATCGAATGAATATTATAATAATTGGATGTTGTCCAAAAATACGAAGTTATTTTTGATTTGAAAAATAACTTTAATCAATACCTACAGGTCCAATTAAGAAAAAAAAAAAACATATTTCTAGAATATAATTTAACAATGACGTTTTAAAATGAGAAAAAAAATTATAAAAAATATTCTATTTAACTTTATTAGTATAACGGCAATGAAAGTATTTTTTTTATAACGTGATTAATATTCTAGTTTAAAAATAAAACACTTTATTATTTTCCAGAAATATAAATAGAAATATATTTGACCGGTCAGATTGTGTACATTTTGCAAATTTTTTTCTAAACACTTGAATATATATTTATCTATTTTGTTTTGTATTTTAAAAATAGAAATAAAATATCTTTGAAGATATCAATTAGAGAAATAATAAATAATTCATTTATTGATTAAATAGAAATTTATCAATTTCTAGGACTGGTGAAAAGTCATTTTATGTGGCCAAAATAAAATTTTTTTTTTTTGTAATATCTTGTCTTTTAATGATAATTTTTTGCTATGTTCAACTAACCATAAACAAAAAAAAACGAAACAATAAAAAAAATCGCAAAAACTGAAAAAATCAAAAAAAAAATCGAAAGTCATCGGAAATTTTGAAAAAAAATCGAAAAATAACGATAAATATAGAAAAATATCGATAAATATAGAAAATTATTGAAAAAATCGAAAAATATCAAAAAACACTGAGAAATGCTGAAAAATTTAAATAAAATTATAAAAAAATATCGAATATATAGAAAAATATCGAAAACCAGAAAAAAACGAATAAACCGACACAAAAAAACCAAAAAATTGATAAAAACAAAAAAAAATAGTAAAACATCGTAATTTTCGAAAAAAATCTAAAAATATCGAAAAATACCGAAAAAATCGAAAAATATAAAAAACACCGAGAAATGGCGAAAAATATAAATAAGAATATAAAAATAAAACGGAATAAATGAAAAAAACCGAAACAAAAAAAAAACAAAAAATTGAAAGGATTAAAAAAAAGAAGACAAACATCGGAATTTTCGAAAAAAAAACTAAAGATATCGAAACACATCGAAAAATATCATAAAACATCAAGTAATGCCGAAAAAATATCAAAAAACATCAATACCGAAAAATATGAAAAAATATCAAAAAATATCGAAAAATATGGAAAAACCGAAAAAAAACCGAAATAAAAAATCCAAAAAATTGAAAAAACCAAAAAAAATGGAAAAAGAAAATCGAAAAATATCAAACAGAGAAATGCCGAAAAATATAAAAAAAACGGAAAGAACGAAAAAAACCGAAACAAAAAAAAAACCAAAAAGTTAAAAAAAACCAATAAAAAAAACAGAAAAATATCGTTAAATATCGAAAAACATCGAAAAAATCGAAATCTATCAAAAAACATCGAGTAATGCTGAAAAATATGAAAAAATATCGTAAACTATCGAAAAAAACCGAAAAAAACGAAAAAACCCGAAACAAAAAAAAAAATCAAAAAATTAAAAAATCAAAAAAAAAACATCGGAATTTTCGAAAATAATGGAAAAAATCGAGAAATGCCGAAAAATATAAAAAATTATTAAAAAATATCGAAAATAAGCAGAAAAAAAAAACAAAAAACTGAAACAATAAAAAAAAAACCAAAAAAATTGAGAAAAACCGAAGATAAAACGAACAAAAAATTAAAAACAGAAACAATAAAAAAAATCGATAAAAAAATCCAAAAAAATTGAGAAAAATCGAAAAAAAAAAAATCGGAAAAAATTAGAAAAAATCAGAGAAATCGAAACAAATCGAAAAATATTCTATAAAATCAAAAAATATTGCAGAAACTCGGAAAAAATTGGAATAAGAAAAATCTGAAAAAATTGGAAAAATCTAGAAAATATTCTATAAAATCGAAAAAATCGGAAAATATTGGAAAATCGAAAAAAGGAACAAAAATAAAAAAAAGAAACATCAAAGTAAATCGAAAAAATTGGAAAAACCCGGAAAAAATATAAAAATATCTGAAAAAAGTGGAAAAATTTTAATAAAAGCCAAAAAAAAACCAAGTGGAAATCGAAAAAAAAAATACAAGCGAAAATCGGAAAAATCGCAAAATATCGCAAAAAATCTGAAAAATCGGAAAAATTTAAAAAACGGAAAAAATGGAAAAAAGAAAACCGAAGATAATCGAAAATTATAGAAAAATTTCAAAATGTACCAAAATATATCGAAACATATCGAAAGAAATCGTCATATAAAATATTACAACAATCTTAAATTTTTAAATTAACGGAAAAGTACCGTTAGTATTATTTGAGAATAAAATCGAAAAAAAAAACAAGAAAAAATCGAAAAAAATCGAAATAATTTAAATAATCCGGAAAAATTGAGAACAATCAAAAAAAAAGGATGAAAAAACGAAATAACCGAAACAAAAAAAAATTCGAAAAATTGTAAAAAACGAAAATTCGGAAAAAATATAAAAAAATCGAAAAATATGAAAAACCATGAAAGAATATCGAAAAACATGAAAAAATCGGGCATATCTTAAAAAACTGGAAAAAACCTGGAAAAACCGACAAATAACCGGAAAAATCTGAAAAACCTGGAAAAAACCGGAAAACTGGAGAAATCGAAGGAACCGAAAAAAACGAAAGAATATCGAAAAAAATAATATTTTTAAAAAATATCAATTTTTTTCTATCTCCTGAAATTACAGGCTATTGTACTTTTGACAGCATTTTAACAAAATTTAGTGATATCCACACAACTTTTATTTTTTTTATTTCCGGCCGTCTGTCTGTCCGTCTGTTAGCCTGATTGATCTCGAGAACGGTCAGAGATAGAGACAAACGGACAACGGCAATCGATTTAGCATCGGTAAAAACCCAAATAATGATATTAATCTTTCACCTATTTTTACTTTCCCGCTACTTATAACATATATAACATTAAATTTTCGAAAATTGTTTTGCTTATAGGCAGTAATATATAATGATGATAAGACGTGGGTACTTTATAGTGAATAACCCTGTACTAACACCAAGTTATTTGTAAGACATATTTTACTAATACTGGGATCAAAATTCACCTAACAACAAAATTTAATTCAAATAATAAAATAAATAATAGTCTGTAGCTAAAACGCTCATCGTTTAATAAAAAAGTAAATGATTTTTATAGATTATAACAATTATTAAAATAAATAATACTTATAGCTTAAAAATAATACAAAATTGATACTTACAGGTCAATTATCCACAGCTTTAAGAAAAAAAAAAGTTTTAGCACCGACTGACTCGAATGCAAAAACCGGGAGACTGTGTCAAAAGCCTAAATCGCTGGATCGCGATCTATTTTAAAACACCGCGAGTTTATAAAATATGTCTCCTACTTATGCTTATTTAAATTTAAACTTGATTTTCCCGAGAGGTGCTAAAATATGAATTAATATTTAACGGAAATACAGCTTCGAATCGAGACAACTACAAATTGTCATTTTTTTATTTATTTAATTATGATTTCTTTTCTATACAACTTTTATTATGTTCGAAAACTAAAAGAAAATAATTAATTTTCAACTTTTCTTTAACATGCCACCAACATTCATTCAATTTAATTAGTTTTAATTTTACTGGAAAAACCTCAAACTAATTACGGTAACTCCTACGTCAACTTTTCTATATTGAAACTTCATCGCTTTGTTTTATTTTGTACCTATCAAGAAACCAGTGGCGCCACCAAAAAGGAATTTGACTTCTAAATTTAAAAATTTCTCACACTTTTCCGCTAATTATATTGTCATATTTCTTTGTTTTAACATATTTCTTATTTAATATTTATCGGAAATTTTATATTATAAGTTAATAAATTTTGATACTATTTCTGAACAATGTAATATACAATCCAAGAATAAATGTTGTAGATCGGCAATTTCATCACATATGCACTTATTAGGGGAAAGTGGGGGAATTGTGGGCACCTAAGCTCGATTCCATTCTGAACCTAAACGGTTGACCTTACAGCACTAGCAATATATTTACCTTATAGCCAATACAGTTTACTATCACATTTGGATGAAATAATTAATTAGAAATATGTTATAATTGGCTAATTACGTATTTTAGTAAAAATGTACAATGCGCATAATTCCCCCAACCGACAGGTAATTGTGCGCAGTGGTTGGGGAATTATGCGCAAAAACAAAAAGTTAATAAATAAATAAATTGAAACGCTTTCAATACTGTTAACATTTTACTGTACAAAATTAAGAAAAGAACTGATTCACTCATTGATATCAATTAAAAAAAACCAAGAAAATAGAAAAAAATAAACATGAAATGAAGAAAACACAAATATAAAAAAATCGGTTGTGTCGCCCCAAAACTTTCCCGCCGAGTATCCACGAATACTTTTTCAGATATTTAATGTTAAAGTTTCTACTTTTGACATTTTTTATTTTTGACAGTTGACAGCTGGAGAAATAATTTTGACTGTTCTGAATAGAGTTTTTCAAGTGCTTTCAAACGACATATTGCATGTCCAATTCCGTGACATATTGCATCTGTCATTTTTTGATAGTGACACTCACGTGTGACAGATCTCGTACAAAAACTAATGGGTTCTTCCGACAGATAACCCAAAACAAATAAACTAAATTTCAGCTCAATCGGATTAACACTTCTTCAGATATTTAATGCTGAAGTTTCAAATTTTGAAATTTTTTATTTTTGATAGGTGACAGTTGAAGATATAATTTTAACACCCATATTCAAGAACGATCCTATGCGTTCGCACAGTATGATAGAACCCACAGCGGACGAAATTTTGTTTCATAAACGTCACTTTACTGTTGACCGACACTATGAAACTACTTTTATGAACGCATAGTGTGTGTGTAATGTCGAATTCATAACCTCGAAATAATACTGATTATTTACATATTTTAGTAAAAATGAGTAGGAGTGACGAAGAATTCGATAATTACTTGGACGATCAAGTGGTGCTCACTAACCAAAGTGATAAGGAGTTATTTTTCGCCTGAAGTTCAAGACTTAATTGAAAAGTAAAAAAGGTGACTTTATTAAAAGAAATTTTAAATAAAGTTCTTAGTTTAATACTTTATACTAACAATTTCTAAACCTCTCGGGGAACAATAACACCGTCCTCATATTTAAGACAAAGACGTCTTTTGATCTTTTTCGATCATCATTAAGTAATTTTCCAGAAAGTATCAGACAGCAACAGGTCAAATAAAAAGATTATTGGTTATATAATATCAAAATTTTTATTAAAAATCAGCTGCAGATTTTCCGCCTAGTGAGAATCCGTCTTTAGAAAAGAATATCAACAAAAAAATCCTAGACACAAAATCAACACACGGTTTATTTGACGTTAGTTGTTTTTGACGATTGCCATTTTACATGCGCGTAGATAACAAACTGAAGTTAGTTCGGAATCCGACCAATCAAAACGACGTATCTTTCCCTATGCGTTCACTGAGTGAAGAAATACTTAAGTGTTGTTTATGAAATGCGCTTATGGATATCTCCCACACTGTGAGAAATCAGACACTTTGCAGTGAGAACGATTATACTTACCTAAGTGTGGTTCTTGAATACGGGTGAATAGAGTTTTTCTAGGGCTTTCAAATGACATATTGCATGTCCAATTCCGTGACATATCGCATCTGTCATTTTTTGATAGTGGTACTTCCATTTGACAGATGTCATACAAAAACTAATGGGTTCTTCCGACGGTTAACCCAAACCCCTATACCAAATTTCAGCTTAATCGGATTAAACGTGTGGCCTCTATCGTGGAAGAATACATATACACACACACAGACCGACAGATAGACTTCCATCTGGAAATGGTCTTAATCGTCTCAGGGGACCCGAAAATGGATATTTCCGTTTTTATCTCGATTTTTTTTTTTAGCTCGTTCACAATACTTTCCCTTCTAGGAGGTGGGTCGGGAAAGTAAAAATACAAATATGTACCTATTGCTAGAGAATAATCTAAGTGCAAATGTCACAAATATAATTGTCAGGTTTAGACAATCCAGTGCAAGCTTTATGGCTCCAATCAGAGTATAGGGTGCATCGAAAGCAGGTTTATTTGTCCTTGCCAACATCCCCGCAAATATTGCACATGTCAGCTAAATCATAGATTTCATCATCGTCACATAGATCAGTTACAGAGATGTCAGATTCACTGGAAGATGGTTTGATAATTTTTCTTTTTAAAGTTTTAGTCTTTTCAACTAAAGATTTTTTAACAGATTTTATTTTTTTCTTATCTTATTTTGTTTTTTTCTTAGCTATAGCTTCCTCCAACAAGATTTTCTGATCCGTGGAAGTTAAAATTTCTGAATGCATTTTTTTCGGGACGATTGTACGTTCTCGGCTCTTTTTACTTTCCCGGACCCATCAAAGGGAAAGTAAGGTGAACGAGTACAAAAAAAATTGAGATATCGATAGAAATATCCATTTTGAGGTCCCCCAAGAAGATTAAAACCATTTCCAGCGTATGATCTGTCTGTGTGTCTGTGTGTAATCTTCCACGATTACTGCCGAACCGTTTGACCAATCAATCTGAAATTTGGTATGGAGGGCCGGTGTGTGCCTAGAATGCGACCATTAGATTTTGGTTTAAATTGGTACAGTAGAAGGTCCGCAAGACCGACATTGATTAAATACACATATAACAATTTTTTACTTTTTTTAAATTTCAATGACAAACAATACACTTTAGTGCAAAATGTTGTAAAACAAAGTTTTAGAGCATAAAATTCCCTATAACTTTTGTTTTAAAATTTTTCAGAATTTCTAATAGTTTATCTAGTTTTTCTTCATTTTGAGGACAAACAATGCATTTTAGTGCAAAATTTTCTTGTGCAAAGTTGTAAAGCATCAAATTTTCTTTAACTTTTATGTTTAACTTTTGATCGAATTCCTCATAGTTTCGCCGCTAGATGGCGAGAAAAATACATATTTAGGATATTCCATTTTTTTTAAATTGGAGGTAAATTATGCTCCTGAGTGCAAAATATTTCAGTGCAAAGTTTTAAAGCGTAATATTCCCTACAACTATTCTATGAAAAATTTTTCCGAATTTCCAATAGTTTTCATACATGATTTTAGGAGATCCTAATTGTAGCAGTGTGACATAGAACGTGCGCATGCGCAGCTTATGTCATTATCAACATTGAAATATCAATTTTTTAGACGTATTCACCATCGGCTCGCTATTTTTAATGTGTTCCATAAATTAATGTAATGCTTAGTATTTTGTAATTAAAATAATAATAACAAATAACATATTCTCTACGGTCGAGCCGGGAAAGTTCTGGGGTGACACAGCCGATTTTTTTTTTAATGTTTTAGTAAAAGAATTGAGAAAAATTAAGTCGATTTCATTCCAGCTAAAATAATTTCATTGTTTTAAAATACAATAATTTAACAAAACTATTATACTAAATTAAAAATATACAAACTATAACAATTGCTCAAAATGTCCTCCATTTTGGTCTACAGAAGAAGCATGCGGGAAATACAGCGAAAAAATCCAAATTTAATCCGAAAATTACTCCGAAATATTTTAATTTATTATCTTGGTTCTGTTAAATTTCGATTTAATTCATTTCAATTTTTAATACATGCATACAGGGCGTTTAAAAAACTGTTCAAAAATGACAAGTAGGGACTTGGAAAATATAAACTGGATTGATCTACATCTATAAAAATGGAAACCAACGTAGTCAATAATTATTTAGTAATTTTAAAATGAGTATGGATTCAACAGTTTTAATAATTTATTATTAAAAGTTAATAATAACCACTTTTTAGTGTCTAAATTCTTAAAAACTTCACTTTAAGTTCAAAATTTAAGTAGTTAAATTGTCTGCGCAAAAATTTAAAGCGCACTTTTTGATTTAGTTTTTTGCGCTCTTTTCAAATTTGCAAATAGATTTTGAAAATTTCAATATACAGGGTGTTGTTTCAAAGTTACAATTGTTAATCCGGACCTGCATTTTTCTTGTGATTAGTAACTGGCTCATTTGGTTTCTGAATAAGTAACATGTGTACCAAATATCAAAGAAATGTACTGGGTGATTCGACAGTTATGGCCCCAGAAAGAAATTAGCAAAATCGATAAAACACCCTATATCTCGGTTACAAAGGCCGCTAGAGCCAATAAATGTGGTATATCTAGAACCGCCTCAGTGACCTCTATTCGCGTTTTAAGTATTTCCGTTTCGCAATGAAACACCCTGTATAACATGGAATAATGGATATTGTCAAATCCCGGTGCAGTATTGTTCGTTTTTTTCAAAGCTGTCTCTAATTCTTGCAAAGAGAATTTATTGAAAAGGTAACTTGTTCCTTCAGTCTCGGCTACTGGTGTTGCGATATCTTATTTGGATTGATTAGAATTTACAAATGGTGGAGTTATACTGTTATGGAAGTCTGCGGCCCATTCTTCATGGTCCGTCTGAATTTGGTTAGTTGTTTTTCGATTATTAAAACTATTCACCTTTTTCCAAACATTTTTTATAGGTACATTTTTATTTAAGTACAGAATTGTTTCCAATTTCCTCTTTTTAAATGTTTAAATGTTTTTTTGGCTATCGCGTCAATTTTCTTATATTCTAATAGATTATCCAAGGTTGGATTGTTAAAATATTTTGAATAACTATTCTTTCGCATTTGAGCTACTTCTTGACATTTTTCATTCCACCAAGATTTATTTTTTTCTGATGTTTGAGTTGATTTAAACTTTTCACAAAATTTTTGCTGTGCTTCTAAATAATATGTGGCCCAATTTACTTTTTTAATATTCCACTTTCTACTAGACATATTACTTTCCCGGACCCATCAACGGGAAAGTAAGGTGAACGAGCAAAAAAAAATCGAGATATCGATGGAAATATTCATTTTGAGGTCCCCCAAGAAGATTGAAACCATTTCCAGCGCATGGTCTGTCTGTGTGTCTGTGTGTCTGTGGGCAAAAAATACACTTTAGTGCAAAATGTTGTAGTACAAAGTTTTATAGCGTAAAATTCCCTACAACATTTGTTTTAAACTTTTTTCAGAATTTCCAATAGTTGCGCCACTAGAGGGCGCGTAAAAAATGTGCATGTATGTTTTCTATAGTTTTTCTTAATTTTGAGGACAAACAATACAATTTAGTGCAAAATGTTGTAGTACAAAGTTTTAGACCATAACATTCCCTACAACTTATGTTTCAAACTCTTTTCAGAATTTCCAATAGTTGCGCCACTAGAGGGCGCGTAAAAAATGTGCATGTAGGTTTTCTCTAGTTTTCCTTGATTTTGAGGGCAAACAATACACTTTAGTGCAAAATGTTGTAATACAAAGTTTTATAGCATAAAATTCCCTACAACTTTTGTTTCAAACTTTTTCATGAATTTCCAATAGTTGCGCCACTAGAGGACGCGTAAAAAATGTGCATGTATGTTTTCTATAGTTTTTCTTAATTTTGAGGACAAACAATACAATTTAGTGCAAAATGTTTTAGTACAAAGTTTTAGACCATAACATTCCCTACAACTTATGTTTCAAACTTTTTTCAGAATTTCCAATAGTTGCGCCACTAGAGGACGCGTAAAAAATGTGCATGTATGTTTTCTCTAGTTTTTCTTGATTTTGAGGGCAAACAATACACTTTAGTGCAAAATGTTGTAATACAAAGTTTTATAGCATAAAATTCCCTACAACTTTTGTTTCAAACTTTTTCATGAATTTCCAATAGTTGCGCCACTAGAGGGCGCGTAAAAAATGTGCATGTAGGTTTTCTCTAGTTTTTCTTGATTTTGAGGACAAACAGTGCATTTAAGTGCAAAAATTTCTGGTGAAAAGTTGTAAAGCATCAAATTTTCTTTAACTTTTGTGTTTAACTTTTTATCGAATTCCTTATAGTTTCGCTACTAGATGGCTACTCTTTAGTGCAAAATGTTTCAGTGCAAAGTTGTAAAGCCGATTTTTTTTATTAATTTTTGGTCGAATTAAAATATTTGATACGCAAGGGAGGTGATCAGAGCCATATAAATCTTTTAAGGTTGACCAGTTCATTAAGTGTATTATATCTGGTGAACATATTGTTAGATCTATAGCCAAGATTTATTGTCCCATTGTCCCATAATGATTCGAGTAATATCTGCTGACACTAGAAGACAATAGCATATATAATATAATATACCAATATGTAAAATCTACTAACATATCTCTGTGAGTAACGGACGTTACCCTAACCTAACCTAACCTACACTATGAAATCAATGTAAGTCCAAAACGAAAAAAAATATATATATTTAAGTATACAGAACAACTGGGCAGTAATTAACTTACTACTAAATACGTATATTATATAAGAATATTACATTATATGTTTTAAGTATAGATTGATATTAATAATTGATAATTAAAACAGAGAGTTTAAAAAAAAAAGCAATCTGATCTTAGGAATTTTACAGGCTTCTTTATCTGTCGACAATTCTATATAATCCAGAGGAAGCGGCCTGAGCTGATGTATTTTATAGGGCTCTCGTCAATCGGTAATTTAATAGGCAATTCTTTATATGTATATACTAAGAGAAAGCGTCCTGAGCTGAGATATTTCACAATATTGAAAATTATTATCAATCATGCCAGTACGTACAATAGGCTATATTTGATATATACCCGAGAGAAAGCGGCCTGAGCTGATGCATTTCACAGTGCTGCAATCCGTCGGCAATAATATAATTATACCGAGACAATCGAGAGAAAGCGACCTGAGCAGAGATATTTCACAATTTTGAAAATTGTTATCAAACATGCCAGTACGTTCGTTTTGATGTTCACTATAAGTCATTCTTGTGAATCCTAGATTAATTATACATTAACGTACAAACTTAAATTTTCAATGTTATAGCAGAGAAATTGTCAAAAAAGAAAAAAATCATACACTCCGTATACTTTTTACAAAAAAATAACTTTTTTCCGTAAAATTATGAATAAAAAAGTTTTCCATGCCCCTCCAAGTTACGTACACACACTGTATATCCTGATTATCGGAAGAAAGGTGCCTGAGCTGAGGCATTTCACAGTACTGCCGTCCGTCGGCGATATAGTAATAAGCTATATTTGATATATACCCAAGAGAAAGCGGCCTGAGCTGACGCATTTCACACTACTACCGTCCGTAATAGGCAATAATTGATAAATACTCGAGAGAAAGCGGCCTGAGCGGATGAATTTCACAGTGTTGCAATCCGTCGGCGATATAATAGGCAATAATTTAATTATACCGAGACAATCGAGAGAAAGCGGCCTGAGCAGAGATATTTCACAATATTGAAAATTGTTATCAAACATGATAGTACGTATGTTTTGATGTTCACTATTAGTCATTCCAGTGAATCCTAGATTAATTATCCATTATTGTACAAATTTAAATTTTCAGTGTTATAGCAGAGAAATTGTCATAAAGAAAAAAATCATACACTCCGTTTACTTTTTACAAAAAAATAACTTTTTTCCATAAAATTATGAATAAAAAAGTTTTCCTTGCCCCTCCAAGTTATGTCCACACACTGTACATCCTGATTATCGGAAGAAAGGTGCCTGAGTTGAGGAATTTCACAGTACTGCCGTCCGTCGGCGATATAATATTAAGCTATATTTGATATAAACCCGAGGGAAAGCGGCCTGAGCTGACGCATTTCACACTACTACCGTCCGTCAATAGGCGATAATTGATAAATACATAAAAGAAAGCGGCCTGAGCTGAAGAATTTCACAGTGTTGCAATCCGTCGGCGATATAATAGGCAATAATTTAATTATACCGAGACAATCGAGAGAAAGCGGCCTGAGCAGAGATATTTCACAATATTGAAAATTGTTATCAAACATGCCAGTACGTATGTTTTGATGTTCACTGTAAGTCATTCCAGTGAATCCTAGATTAATTCTCCATTATTGTACAAATTTAAATTTTCAGTGTTATAGCAGAGAAATTGCCATAAAGAAAAAAATCATACACTCCGTATACTTTTTACAAAAAAATAACTTTTTTCCGTAAAATTATGAATAAAAAAGTTTTCCATGCACCTCCAAGTTACGTACACACACTGCATATCTGGATTATCGAAAGAAAGCGGCCTGAGCTGATGCATTTTACAGTACTGCCGTCCGCCGGCGATATAATAGGCAATAATTTAATTCTACCGAGACAATCGAGAGAAAGCGGCCTGAGCTGGATATTTCACAAGGCTGTCAGCGTTATGATAGGCAATAGTGTATATAGACATGGACAATTAAGAGAAAGCGGCCTGAGCTGAGATATTTCACAGTCCTGCCATCATCCGGCGTTATAAAAGGCAATAATCTATATATAACTGAGATAATCGAGAGAAAGCTGCCTGAGCTGAGGCATTTCACAGATCTGCTGTATACGAAGTGTCTAAAAAATATTAATTTTAATTAAGAGTACTTCTATTTTTGATAATATCGAAAATAGCTATAAAGAAAATATACAATTTACATTAAAAAACGAATTTTGTTTTCTTTTTCGACATTTTTTGTGCGATAATATTGAAAATTGTTATTATCGTTGGTATTCCCTCAGCTTCTAGTAACCCACTTAAAAAAAGAATAGGCATATGCATGTCAAGTTCAATATTTTATTGTGCATTATTTATTTAATTATATATTAACACAATGTGTGTATATACGTAAAATAAAAAATTCCCTGTTACCGTTTAAGCGCTGGAAACGCAGCATACTGCCGATGTTTGACAGTAGGTGTAAATAGTTGTGACGGCTATGCTTAATTTTTTTTTACATCAAATTGGGCACTACAAACTTGAAAATTTCAAAAAATGTTGCCTGTGAGACAATAATTGTTTAAATCAAACAAACTTTTATTCTCCGACTCCTTTTTCTCCATATTTTTTCCTTACTAATTATTTTTTTTCAAACATTCTTTTCCATTATTTATTCACAGTCTTTTTTGCCATTTTCATTTACTCCATTTTTCTCCTACTGTATTTTTCCCCTATTTTCTTAAAATTATTTCCCCCAATATCCCATACCGGAGCGAGGTTCAAAGCGATAAAATCAATCAAACTTTTTTCCAGATTTTTTCCCTACTTCTTTATTCTTCTTCATCCCTTTTCCCTTACTTTTTTACTTATTTCTTTGTATCTAACTTATTCTATCTTTATTTTCCATTTTTCTCCCACTGTATTTTCTCCCCTACTTTTTATTATTATTTCCCCCATCATCCAATCAAATCATTCAAACTTCTTTGTCCGTCTTTTTTCCCCCACTTTCTTTTCCCCCCTGGTTTTTTCCTACTGTTCTCCCTCTCATGTTTTCCTCTTTTTTTACTAATTTCTTTGTTTCAAACATTCTGTTCTATTTTTTTACATTTTTCCCCTACTTTTGTATTATTATTTCCACCACCACCCAGCAATTAAATTAATCAAACTTTTTTACCCAGCTTTTTCCCCTACGTTCTTTCCCCCCAATTTTTTTCCTATTTTCCCCCCCGTATGTACTGGCATGTTTGATAACAATTTTTGACATTGCCAAAAATAAAGGTACTGTACTCTTAAGCGCAAGACGTTTTTTTTTATCACACTTCGTATATTTAATGAGAACTAACTTCTTTCCTAAAATTATTAATACATTTTTTTCCATATACCGCCAACTTACGTACACACATTGTATATCGAGACAATCGAAAGAAAGCGGCCTGAGCTAAAATAATTCACAATGCTGCCGTCCATCGGCGATATAATAGGCGATATTTTATATATACCCGAAAGAAAGCGGCCTGAGCTGATGCATTTTAGAGTGCTGCCGTCCGTCGGCGATATAATAGGCGATAATTTATATATATACCTACTTTATCTCTTCCTAAAATTGCTATTAGAACACTAGCTTACTGTGAACGGTGTTGTTTAGTGGTAGAGTGTAGACGTTATATATGAAAGTTCCAGGTTCGAATCCAGATATATATTTTTTATTTTTTTTTTACCAAATAAATGGAAGTTATATTTTCTTTTTTTAATACACGTGTTAGATTCAGATAGTCAAGACTTATTTTAAAAATAATAGACTTGAATGCGAAAGACAAGGATCGAGAATAGAATTCGTTTCTCTAGACGCCAGTGTATTAAAACTGTATGTTATGACAATCAAAAGAAAGCTGCCTGAGCTGATGAATTTCACAGTGCTGCCGTCCGTCGGTGATATTATAGGCAATAATTTCTATGTACTTACACAGACAATCGATAGAAAGCGGCATGAGGTGAGATATTTTACAGGCTACCGTCCGTCGGTGACATAATAGGTGATAATTTATATATACCCGAGACTATCGATAGAAAGTGGTCTGAGCTGAGGCATTTTACAGGGCTACCATTAATCGGCGATATAATAGGTGACAATTTATATGTACATATCAAGATAATCGAGAGAAAGCGGACTGAGCTGAGGTATTTCACAGTACTGCCGTCCGGCGACGATAATGTATATTTTCCGAAATAATTGAGAGACAGCGGCCTCAGTCGAGTTATTCCACAGGCTGAAAGGCCGTTGGCCTTATAATAGACGATAATTTATATATACTTGAGACAATAGATAGGAACTGGCCTGCGCTGACGTATTTACAGAGCTACCGTCCATCGACGGTATAATAGGCGATCATTTATATATACCCGAGACAATTGAGAGAAAGTAGTCTGAGCTGAGATATTACAATGTGCATTTTTTTATGGCAGATAAAGAAAAAAGGATTTTAATTATTTTAACATTAAAAATGCAGTATAAATTTATAACTGAATATTATCGATTGTTTTTTATAATAATGTTATTGATTTAATTAAAAATAAACTATCGGATTTTAATGAGAAGGATAGTGGATGGCAGAATCCACGGGATCTAAGCAAGGCGAATTTCATGAAGAATATAAAACTCAACCTACTTTATTTCGGCCTTAAATTGGGATTAGAACTGTTATGCCGTTAACCCAATCTGAGAAGAGGTATTGAAGAACATTTTATTCATATCTTTTCTGCACATGCTATACTAAAAAATAATTTCGACCTAAATCCATCCTTGTTTTTTTCGCTATTTTTCATACGAAACCCCTTCCGGCTAGAATTTATTAAATTTAGCGAAACGAATATTTTTTAGTCGAGACGAACTTTTACCATTTTTATTCGCATACATTATCATAAATTCGTAGCTTTACCTTCGAGAGACACATAAAATTTTATTTATAAACTTTGACAGTTTGCGCTTATCCGGCTCCTACGATTTCTATAGAGCATCGAAATTAGTTACTTTGCGGCCCCCCAGGCCACCCCTTAATGCTCTTTTCTTTCGTTTAATATGAAGTAGTCAGTGATTCGCAAAAAATATAAAATAAGGTTCATGGAGTATTATTGATAGCGCGAAAGTAATACATTGCTATAGAATATTTCTAAAAAAACATACATGAAGCATCGTTACCCATTTCAAATTTGATCATATTAAACTCTAATGAAGTAATTTTACTTAAGGTTTGCATTCCTTCTATATAAACTTTAACTGTGCAAAATCTTACACTCATCCGTTCGTCTAATACGTTTAAAAAGGGTCTGAAGGTTTCTCTTTACGTATTAATATATAGACAATCGGGGGAGAGCGGCTTGAACTGAAATATTTCACAAGGTTGTTGTCCGTCGACATCAGTTTTACGATCAATTTTAAAAATTGACCCCCTTTTAGTTCATGCATTTCACACTGTTGCCGTCCATGGACGATATTTATATATACCCGAGGAAAAGCGGCCTGAGCTGAGAAATTTCACAGGTCTGCCATTCATCGGCGATATAATAGACTATAATTTATATGTACCGTGATTATCGTGAGAAAGCGGACTGAGCTGAAGTATTTCAAAAGATTACAGTCCGTTGATATCAGGTTTGGGGAAATTAATAAGGGTAATCGCAGACTAATTAGGATTGGGATATAGGTAAGAAAAAAAATAGATCTACAATTTTAAGACCATTTTATTGGCTGAGGCATTTATTGTACATTTATAATATTCAGGTTTACTGTTTATAATATTATAGGTATCAGGATAGATAGTAGTTGTTACCCCATACTCTTAGAGACGTTCCCCAAAAACGAGGGGTACTACTCTCATTGATCTTGACATCTAGCGCACCCTCATCTCAACTATCATTTCGCATCGTTACTTTTTACAACCTTAATTTTATTACACACTATAGTAAAATATATTCATGTACATGTAGTAGCTCTCTCGGACCCAGTTATTCGAACCGAAATTTCGAAAAAAAAAATCGATTCCAAAATAACCGAGAACTTATTTATTTTATTATTTTTTTAAATTAAGGAAGCCACCGGGAATGCGAACCCAGCGGCACTATTGACGAGCCGACACTGTAAATGTTCAGTCAACAAATCTATTTTATAAAAATATTTAGGCCGTCTTAAAGAAATCCTTTTGTTAACTTTTTTTTGGGACGCCATCTTGGTTCGCTAATCCCGCAAAATGGCCGACTTCATGGGTCACGGGTGAAAAATGTTGGGGAAGGGATAGAGGGAAGGGGTCGGGATTTTTAGGTTGCGACAATGGACCTATCTAAATTTTGCTTTTGCGAACAACTGCGTACAAAAAATGTATCAGGCATCCAACGTGTTAAATTTTTTCACGTATTTTAATAATAATAATAATCCATTGCAAGAACCTCAGTTAAAGCGGTATTAATTTATTTAAATAATTAAATTAATTACCTATTTCTAGCTTTACTTACTACCGAGGTTGTAAGAAAGGTTGTTAAAGTTAATGTCGTTTTAACTATATGTTTTTACTAAATTATTAAATGTTGTTACGCCATTGGTAAATTTTAAAACTACGTCAGTGGTGTCCCTAGATTATTATTTCGTTTATTTCCAATAGAAATAAATATTCGTAAATTTCGTACTCCACTGGTATTATTTTTATAAAACAATTGAATGAAATCTTTAATTTATTTTAATAATAAATTTTTTTATTATGACATTTTATTCGCTTATCGTAAAATAATATATTCAGTAAGTACGCTACTGGTAAATTTTATTAACATAATTTTTAATAGTTTGAAATTTTAATAATTAAATTTAATTTTGTTTAAAATAAAAATTAATTCGTAACTATCACATTTTAAGTACGTCACTGGTAATTTATGGCAGTAAAATTTGTCAGAATTTCTAGTATTTTTTTAATACAAATTTATCACTGGCGTATTTAGATTAATTATTTAAATCACCTAATTAAAGTACGCCTCTGGTAAATTTTGTTCACTAAATTTGTAAGAATATTTTTTTTATTTTACCAACAAAAATTTGTCAGTAGCGGTCCTAGTTTTTATTCGTTAATTTTAAAAAGAAAATGTTTTTTTTAAATACTATATTTTAAGTACGCCACTGTTGAATTTTATTAAATCAATTTTTAGGAATCTTAAATGTATTTCAATAAAAAAGTTTCAGCAGTGGCGTAACTAATTTATCGTGAAATTATTCGTGAAAAAAAATTGCATTTGAAAACCTCTTATTTGAGTTACGCCACTGGTAAAATTTGGTGACAAGATAAATATTTACACATTATTAACATGTGACTTTCAATTTTCAGTACGCCACTGGAAAAATGTCATAATAATAATAATCGGAAGCTTAATTTAATTTTATAAAAAAAATAGTCGGTAGCGTCACTAGCATATGGCATTTTTATCTAGATTAATAAAAAATTATAAATTATTAACACGTGATTTCCTATTTTCAGTACGCCACTGGAAAGATGTTATAAAATGAATTAGAATTTTAATTTAATTTTATAAAAAAATAGGCAGTAGCGTAACTAGAATATGGCATTTTTATGCAGACTGATAAAAATTTATAATTCATTAACACGTGATTTCCTATTTTCAGTACGCCACTGGAAAAATGTCATAATAATAATCAAAATCTTAATTTAATTTTATTTAAAAAAAATAGTCAGTAGCGTCACTAGAATTTGGCATTTTTATCCAGATTTATAAAAATTTATAAATTATTAACACCCGATTTCATATTTTTAGTACGCTATTGGAAAAATGTCATAATAATAGTCAAAGTCAGAATCTAAATTTCATTTTATGAAAAAAATTGTCAGTAGCGTCACTAGAATATGGTATTTTTTATCCAAATTGATAAAAATTTATAAATAACTAACACGTGATTTCCTATTTTCAGTACGCCACTAGAAAAATGTTATAAAATTAATTAGAATTTCAGTTTAATTTTATAACAAAAAAAGGCAGTAGCGTCACTAGAATGTGGCATTTTTATCCAGATAAAAATTTATAAATTATTAACACGTGACTTTCTATTTTTAGTACACCACTGGAAAAATATAATAATAATTAGAATTTTAATTTATTTGTGGAAAAAAAATAGTCAGTAGCATCACTACAATATAGAATTTTTATCAAGCTTCATAGACAAAAAATAGTCAGTAGCGTTACTAAATTATGACATTTATGATTCTAGTTGATTTATTTGTAATGCCCTATATTATAATATACAGTGTTAAAAAATGTTTTAATAGAAATTTTGAAATCTCAGTTTACTATTATAAATAAAAATAGTCAGTAGCGTCCCTAGTTTACGAGATTAATTTTTATAATTTGATAGAAATTTATAAATTATTTATTTACGTCATCCTTATTATCAGTACACCGCTATTTTAATTAATTTGTCATAACCTTAACTCACTTTTGAAAAAATAATAGTCAGTAGCGTCCCTAAATTATGATATATATTTTTATTTGCAAAAATGTGTAGTGTATTTAATTAAAATTTTATAAAATATTTATTTATGTCCCCCCTATTTTTAGAACACCACTGGAATTATTTCATATAATTTATCAGAATTTTAGTTTATTTTTATTAATAAATAATAATATTAATATATTTAATCGAAATATTTTTATTTTAAGTACGCCACTGATAAATTTTTGCTAAATTAAAGTTATCAAAAGTTTCAATTTACTCTAATTATATAATTTTAGATTATGAACTTTTATTAACTTATAATAAACAGAAAAAATCTTCTTAAGTATGCCAATGGTAAATTTTGTTAATATAATATTATGTTTTTACCTACAATTATATTTGTATAATATTTGTTTATAATTAAAAATAATATTTATTATTTTTATAGCTTGCATAAAATTTTTGATACGAGGCGGATCTGAGGACATTTTTTGTGGCAATCGTTCATATTTGTGCGCTAGTGCAATTGTGACATGAAATCTACGAAAAATTTAAAGATATCAGTGCATTGTGTTTTTCTTTTTCGTTTATATAAACATTAATATGAACAATTATTATTTTTGTTATTTTTTTTTAAGAACTAAACACGTAAAAAATAAATATATTTATATTTATAGAATATATTTTTTTTCACATTATTTAAATATAATTATGTGCAAGAGTATGTGATTGACTCCTTAAATGTTTTAACCGTTTTGAAATTCCCATTTGAAATAAAAAACGAAAATGTCTTAAGCGTAAAGGTCCGGGAAATTCCAAAATCGGGAAATAGTTAAAAATGTGACCGGTGGATTAGTATTCAGATTGTGTCTCTTTTATTTTTAAAAAAACTAGTCACATTTTTATCATCTTTTCGAAATTATTGCGTTCAGTTACTTCTGATATTTTAGAATTATTACTAAAGTTTTTTTTTTTTTAAACTAAAAAATTGACTTTACTTACTAATTAAATTTAAGGAGTCTACCAAAGATGAAAAAATTACACTTATTAATTAAATAATTAAACAAAAAAAAAACACTGTCCTGTGGCAGGATTCATATTTATATATAATATATCACATTAAAAATATTCCACTGAGCCCTTATTTTACATCACTTGTGCCTTAAAGAGAAAACCAAAAGATACAACAAAAATGGTGCGAGTAGTGCGTCTTGTGCAATCGTGCGATTTTTACATTAATTAGGTCAGGAAAGCCTTGAAAAGAAGTTAATTTTTTTTTCACCTAATTCTAACCCCTAACTCTATCTTAACTTCTTTTTCGGCTAATTTTTCCGTTAGTCCCAAAGGTCTCGAAACGAAAAAAATAAGAGACACCAAATTCAACATTTCCAGATTGATCTTTTCAAGTTGATCAATTTTAAGTTGATAAATTTTCAGTTGATCAATTTTAAGTTGATATTTTCTAGAATAATCATTTTGGGTTGATCATTCTTATGTTGATCATTTTTGGGTTAAGCATTTTTAGATTGATCATATTTAATTGATCGTTTCTAAGTTGATCATTTTAAAGTTGATCATTTCTAGATTGATTATTTTAAAGTCAATCATTGATCCTTTTTAGGTTGGTCATTTTTTGAAGTTGATCGTTTTAGGTTTACTGTAATTAAATTTTTGGATTGATTTATTTTAAACTAAAAATTGTTAATTATTTTTTTGCTCGTATTGATCAATTAATCTTTTTTAAATTGATCATGTTTAGTATAATTGACAATGCAAAAATGAAACAATTGAATATTTCTAGATTGATCAATTTTAAGTTGATCAATTTTAAAATCATCGCTTCTAGGTTAATTAATTTTAAATTGATCATTTTAAAATTGTTCTTTTCTAAGTTGATCATTTTTTAAGTTCGTCGTTTCTACTTTGATCATTTTTATGTTGACCGTTTTAAGTTTAGTGCCATTTAATAAAATTTTTGGATTGATTTCTTTTAAACTCAAAATTAGATATATTGTAATTTTGCTCGTATTGATCAACTTAATATAATTTTTGAATTAATCTTATTTACATTGATCAAGTTTAATATAATTGACAATACAAAAATGTAACAATTCAACATTTTTATATGGATCGTTTCATCAATTTTAAATTGATCGTTTTTAGGTTGATTAATTTAAAGTTGATCATTATTAAATTGATTGTTTATAGATTGATCATCTTTAGGTTGATTATTTTTAGGTTGATCATATGTAACTGACCGTTTCTATGTTGATCATTTTTAGGTTGATCGTTTTAGGTTTACTACAATTCAACACATTTTTTGGATTGATGTCTTTTAAACTAAAAATGAAATATATTGTAAATTATTCCTTTGCATGTATTGATCAACTTAATATAGTTTTTGGATTAATCTTTTTTAGATTGATCGCATTTAATATAATTGACAATACAAAAATGGAACAATTCAATATTTCTCAATTGATCGTTTTCAGGTTGAGTAGATCATTTTTAAATTGTTCGTTTCTAGGTTGATATTTTTTTAAGTTGATCAACTTAATATAGATTTTGGATTAATCTTATTTAGATTGATCATGTTTAATATAATTGACAATACAAAAATGGAACAATTCAATATTTCTCAATTGATCGTTCTAGGTTGATTAATTTTAAGTTGATCATTTATAAATTGTTCGTTTTTAGGTTGATCATTTTTTAAGATTATCGTTTTAGAGTGATAATTTTTTAAGTTGACCGGTTCAAGTTTGATCATTTTTATGTTGATCTTTTAGGTTTAGTGCAATTTAATTTTTTTTTGGATTGATTTCTTTTAAACTCAAAATTAGATTTTTTTGCTCCTATTAATCAACTTAATATATTTTTTGGATTAATCTTTTTTAGATTGATCATGTTTAATATAATTGACAATACAAAAATGGAACAATTCAATATTTTTAGATTGATCTTTTCAAGTTGATCGTTTCTAGTTTAATTCATTTTAAGTTGATCATTTTAAAATTGTTCATTTCTAAGTTGATAATTTTGTAAGTTGATCGTTTCTAGATTGATCATTTTTTAAGTTGATCGTTTCTAATTTGATAATTTTTATATTGATCGTTGATCGTTTTAGGTTTACTGCAATTTAATACAGTTTTTGGATTGATGAGATACAGTTATTTTTAATTACAGAAAATTATTGTTAGATTTAAAATTGTTTTTAAATTTTTGACTTGATCATTTTTAGATTGATCATGTTTAATATAATTAACAATACACAAATGCAAATACACCTATTTTTAACACCATAAAATTAAAATGAATTTTGTTAATATAATTGTTAAAATTAAAATAGCTTTTAAAATGATCCTTTTTAGATTGATCATGTTTAAAATAATAAATAACAAATACAATTCACATACATATAAATTATATTATATTTGAATTGAATATAATTTTTGGATTGATTCTTTTTAGATTGATTCAAAAACTATATACAACCTTTTTTAACCCGACGACTTATTTTTTTAACCCGTAAATTATTTACTTTCGCTAGGGTGGATCAATGAATTAAAATTTGCGGATTGATCATTTTTCGTTTGATTTTTTTTGATTGATTCTAACATTCTATACAGTCTTTTAACCCATCACATAGTATTTTCTTTTTTAGAGTTGATCCATTTAATATAGTTTTATGGTTTTTTTTTGATTGATTCCTATTTGTTCGTATTTTTTAAATTGATCGTAATTTATAGATTGATCATTATTTTTTTGAATTGATCGTAATTTTGTGGATTGAGCATTAATTATTTTTCAAATGTCTCTTAATTTTTTCCTTTGAGGCCAAAAGGATTTTTTTTTGGGAAGAAATAGGTTTGGGAAATTCTTTTTTGACCCTTTTTATTAAGTCTGTATTCATATTGGAAATGAATTTTTCACATATAGGGTCCATTTTTTTCTCTCCCTTATAATTATAGTTGAAAGATATTACCTCCATTGTAAGTAATAAAAATATTAAAAAAAAACATTGAGGTAGGTTTGAAGCGTATTTATAATGATTGGAAAATCTCATCACAGTTGTGCTGTTCTTTAACAGCTATTTTTAGTACTCCCCGTTAAATGTCATATATCAAATAGTTAACCGACAACTGTCATATGTCAAATAGTTAACTGTCAACTGTCATATGTCAAATAGTTAACTGTCAACTGTCATATGTCAAATAGTTAACTGTCAACTGTCATTGTCAAAATATAAACCGTTATGAAACAATTATCAGTGGATATTTTTGTTGTATGACAGTTGACAGATGACGTTTCGGAGAATGCTAAAATACGTCTTAACTAGTGCATTTCGGTGCTAAATAGATTATTTAAATCGACAAGGAATTGTATTCTCTTACAATTATTTTCTTATGAAAAATAAATATAATACTAGATTTTTAAATTGATCATTTTATATTGATTAACTTTAATTTATTAACCTAGACTTTAATCATTTTATCATGATCATTTTTTAAGTTGATCATTTTGGGTAAATCAATTCATAGTTGTTTATTTTAGATTGATCATTTTTTGATAATTTTTTTGAGTTGATTGCGTTAGGAAAATCAAATCGTATTTACTTATTCTAGATTGATCATTTTATAATGATTATTTTTTTGAATTGATCATTTTAAGGAAATCAATTTGTATTTGCTTACTCTAGATTGATCATTTTATAATGATCTTTTCTGAAATGATCATATTGTTGGAATCAATTTATATTTGTTTATTTTAGATGGATCAATCAATTTGTATTTGTTTATTTTAGATTGATCATTTTATATTTTTTTTTGAATTGATCATTTTTAATAGTAATTTTTTTGAGTTGATTAATTGCGTAAATCAATTCGTATTTGTTTATTTTAGATTGATCATTTTTAATGGTAATTTTTTGAGTTGATTGTTTTGGGGAAATCAATTCCTATTTGTCATTTTAGATTGATCATTTTATAATGAAATTTTTTAGTTGATCATTTTATAATGATCTTTTTGATTTGATGGGTTTGCCTAAATCAATTTATATTAGATTGATCATTTTATAATGATCATTTTTGGAGTTGATCATTTTGTATTTGTTTAATGTGGAATGATCAGTTTATTTGTCGATAAAAGAAAAATTCAGTACTTGGAAATTTTTGCTTTCGTTTTGATTTGATCAAAATTATATATCGTTAATACAGGACGATTAAAAAAATGGAACTCGTTCGGTGTTAAAATTATTGAAATTTAAATTAAGCTGAAATTTATATGAATTGTCGAAACGAGAAATGGCCGGTCTAGAGAAGTTTAAAATTACTCATGAAATTCGATAAACAAAAGGTGATTAATATTCCAACTCCAGGGGTTACTGACTCCCTTGTTTTCAATTTGAATTGCACAGAAATAAGGTCAGTCTAACGTGGAAATCCATACCTTATCTGAATCAATATGCCCATTTCATTGGCAAACGAACAACCAGAAAGTGCTAATCCAGAGACGTTACAATTTATTTTAAAAATTTTAGAAGGAATCAAAAAATATGGTCGTTCTAATTCTTGTACGCCACTGGTATATTATTTTTGGTAGGTTAAAATACCAAATTTGATAAAGAAAAATGGTTTCCTGTTTTATTTTTCTTTTTCTAACATTATTACGGGAAAATATTGTTATTTAATTTAAGTACGCCACTGGTAAAAATAAAAATTTAATTCTCATATGTTCTAATTCGGTAAAAAATCATTATAACCGTGACGTAGAATTATAATTCCAATTGAATGAAATAAATTTCGACAAAACTCTAGCGTACGTCCATGTTAATGAATATTTAAAAAATTATTATTTCTGATTAGCCACCACTGGTTTTATAAAACATTTCAATTTCAAAAAAATGTGAATTTGTCCCAAGAAATTTTATTTCCCATTAAAGTAGATGAGATAAGTTGGTACTGTGGTCAGGATAGGGAAATCAATGTGTTAGAGAGAGAGAGAGAGAGAGAGAGAGAGAGAGAATAGGCAGAGCAAGTAGTGCAGGTTCCCGAAAAGATGGTCAAAAGTCTAAAACGTAGTTCAGTTTGTTTGTTCTGCAGGTTTTTGAATCTGATGTGAAAAAAACAAAAGTCAAAATGGCGAATCCAATATGGCGGACGCAATTTTCAAAATCGCCCAGATTGGCTTGGGATTTATTATTTACATTTTATTTAGGTCGTTATAAATGAATTTGGTGTGAACTAAATTCAAAATGGTGGATCCAATATGGCGGATATAATTTTTTACGTCTACTGGATTCGCTTGAAATTTATTATTTTGGATTTTTTAAAGTCGCCGCATAGGAATATGGTGCAAATTTAATAAAATTTAAAATGTCTGATCCAATATGGCGGACGCAATTTTCAAAATGGCCCGGATTGGCTTAGAATTTATTATTTTGGGGTTGTTGGGGTCGCTGAAAACTAATGTAGTATGAAAAAAATAAAATTCAAAATGGTGGATCCAATATTGAGGATATATTTTTTTACATTTGCTGGATTTGCTTTGAATTTACTATTTTGGGTTTTTTGAGGGTCGTTAAATACGAATCTAGTGTGAAAAAAATAAAATTCAAAATGGCGGATCCAATATAGCGGACATATTTTTTACAGCTGCTGGATTTGAGTTTAATTCATTATTTTGAGTTTTTTGTTGGTCGTTGAATAGGAATCTTGTGTGAAAAAAACAAAATTTAAAATGGCGGATTAAATAGGTTAGACGCAATTTTCTAAATGGGCCTGATTGGTTTGATGTTTATTATTTTGGGGTTTTTGGGGTCGCTAAATACGAATCTGGTGTGAAAAAAACGAAATTCAAAATGGCGGATCAAATATGGTTGACCAAATTTTTGAAATGAGCCAGATTGGTTTGAAATTTATTATTCAAAATGCCGGATCCAAAATGGCGAAAGTAATTTTCAAATACGGCCATATTGGCTTGAAATTTATTATTTGAGTTTTTTTTTTGGTCGCTGAATATGAATCCGGTGTGAAAATAAGAAAATTAAAAATGGCGGATCCAATATGACGAACGCAAATTTGAAAATGCCGTTGAAGTTTATTATTTAGGGTTTTTTAGGGTCTCTGAATACGAATCTGGTGTAAAAAAAACAAAATTTAAAATAGCGGATTATATATGGTAGACGTTTTTGTAGAAATGGTCCTTTTTATTATTTGTGTTTTTTGGGGTCGCTGAAAATAAATCTGGTTAAAAAAAAATCAAAATTGTGGCGTAGTTTGTAAAAATGGCCAGATTCGCTTGAAACTTGACAAAATGGCGAATCCAATATGGTGGATGAAATATTCAAAATTGGCTAATTGGCTTGAAATTTTTTATGCGTAGTTTTTTGGGGTTAAAAACAAATCTGCTGTAAAAAGATCAAATTAAAAATGGCGGATGCAATTTTTTTTATTGTCCGGATTCACTGGAAACTTGTTATTTGAAGGATTTTAGGGTCGTAGAATACGAATATGTTGTGAAAAAATAAAAAATGGCGGGTTCAATATGGCGGATGCAATTTTCAAAATTGGCTAGAATGACTTGAAATTTATTATTTGAGGATTTTTGGGGGCCCCTGAATACGAATCTGGCTAAAAAAAAAAAATTCAAAATGTCGGACGCACTTTTGAAATTGGCCGGATTTGCTTGAAATTTATTATTTGTAGGTTCTTAGGCTCGCTGATTACGAATTTGATGTGAAAAAAACAAAATCCAAAATGGCAGATCCAATATGGCGGACGCAATTTAAAAAATTTGTTAGATTGCCTTGAAACTTATTATTTTGGGGTTTATAGGGTCGCTGAATATGAACAAAATTCAAAATGGCGGATCCAAAATGGCGGACGCAATTTTAAAAAGCGCCCAGATGGGCTTGAAATTTATTATTTGTGGATTCTTGTGCTCGCTGATTACGAATCTGGTGTGAAAGAAAAAATCCAAAATGGAGGATGTAATTTTCTAAATTGTCTGGATTTTGCTTGAAACTTGTTATTTGAATCAATTATTTTTGACGTTTTTAACGCAGCATTTTTCTCTCTCTCTCACAGTTCAATACCGTAGTATGTCCTTCTCTCTCTATCACTGTGATTTGTTTATTATTACCATATTAACAATTTATCTTATCGGTGACATAATTTATATATTTTTTATATAGCGCCACTGGTAGTATCATATCAACTTTGTAGTTGTAATTAAAAATAAATTAATCAGTCTGTTAAATTGTTTTTTTTTTGATGAAATAAAATAAAAATGTAATTTCTTTCAACTATAACATTGTTTTCTTTTTGTTTTTTTTGTTAAATACAGATTTGTTTTTACTAATAGGCCGGTTACTTTCGTTTATTTCATAATTAAATCGCGGGACATTCATCCCACTTAACTAATAAAACTTAACAAATTTCAGACTTTCAGTATATACTTAAATAAAAACCTATAACCCTGACTTTATTCATTTATTTTTTATAACCTTTTTTACTTTCGTGTCGTTTTTTTAGGTTAGGATTAACAAAAAAACCATTGTATAAAATTTCGCTGTTATTATTGAGTCAATTGAGTGATTTCGGTGGCTCAGGATAATCCTTATATTTAGAATCATCACCCGAAACCAAAAATTAACCATAACATTTTAATATCACAATTTCCAACAACGGTCCAGCCTCCTTTTAATTCTAACCCAAATTTTAACAACCGAACTCCGGTTTACTAATTCCTGTTTGAGTTTTTCAAAAAATCGTGCTGGAATTAATGTACATCAAAAGCATTTTTAAATATAATAAATATTTGCAACACTTAATTCTATAATCTATGAAATTTTTTTATTTTTTTTTTTAATTTTTCTTAATCTAAATATGTGCAATTTTACAGAAATTAATAAACTAGAGTCGTCAATTTATTAAACTACCTCAAACAATAAGTCAGAGAATCTTAACAGTCTAATTTAGAATATTAACAATAGTTAACAGTAATATAAATCTAACATAATGGCTTAGATATCACCAAACATAACCTCAAAAACCGTTCAAGGTCACAACATTTCATCTATACTGTCATAGGAGATATCTAAGATTAATTAACATTTTTTACTCTAATAACTGAATAAATAAAAAAATAAAATAAATAAAAATTAATATAAATTCCACACTACAGAGCACCAAATTCGATAGAAAGAAAAATATACTCATAAGGCCTTCTTCCTCTAAAACCGGGAGAGGTTTAGTTTTATTTTATTTTCTATCCTTTTCCGGAATGCCTATTGGGGAATGATTAACACGGCCAGCCGCAGTACGGATTTCAGTCCATTTGACCAAAAAGAATTTTAGATTAGATTGAAGAAGAATAAGAGTGTCTGCTGCCAGCGAAGTCTTTTTGCTCTCTGAAGTATACGCTAATCAGTGGGCGGAGGGGCGGTTGTTTTTTTTTGAGGGGGGAAGGGGGAAAACATGGGCACGTGCTGACCTGACTAAGACGTGCCCATGGCTGACCCCGGTGTGGGTTGTTTTGGGAGTAAAAGAGGGTTAACGCCCGCGAGCCCACCGCAATAGCGCGTCAGCTAATACGTCCAGGTGCGCTTTTGTCTGAAACAGAAGAAGAAAAAATACGTCAATAATATACATTTGCTTTTTTTCTTTTTAATTGTTACTTCCCACCTCTATTTATACCTATTCTAAATAATTTGTGTATTGTATCGTCTTGTCCTAAATTGTTTTTAGAGCCACGAAACAGTAAAGTGTGCAGCGTTCCAGTTATACAGGGTGTCCGGAAATGAAACCGATAAAACTTATGGGGTTATAGGGACTATCAATATGATAGCAAAATGCCATATACAAATGTCCAAAATCTCTTTGATACTGATTATACAGAGTGATTTGTAAATTTATACAAACAATTTAATCCTTCATATTAAATACAGAGACTAGCCGATTTGGTTTTTCCCATAAGTTTTAATATAAAAAATTATGAACAACAAAATCGTAATTTGACACTAAGCTACCCTCCAATATAATTCTGACTCAATAACAGAGGCGGAACATTTCGGTATCGGGAAAGCTAGAGTTGACGCCGTGTAATACGAAGAAAATATTTAAATACAGAATTGTTTTTGTTTTTATAGTGTAAATTGTAAAAAAAGTGTAAATTGATGAAAATTACTCAAAATCTTCAATTATTACTGAAGATATTAAAACGATTCTTGTACCAGTCAAAAGAAGATAAAAAATTGTGAGTGTAACACCAAAAATAGTTTTAATTAACGAAAATTACTCAAAATGTTCAAGTGGCATATTTATTTTTTAAATTAGTAAAGATTTTAAACAATTCTTATACCATTTAAAAGCAGATAAAACATTATTAAAATGTGAATTTTTTCAAAATTTTTTATAAAAAATTGTGAATGTAAAACCAAAAATAGTGTTAATTAACGAAAATCACTCAAAATGTTCAAGTGGCATATTTATTTTTTAAACTACTAAAGATTTTAAAACGCTTCTTACGCCGTTTAAAAGAAGATAAAAAATTGCAAAATAGTGAATTTTTTTGAAATTCTTCATTAAAAATTATGAGTGTAAAACCAAAAATAGTTTTAATTAATTAAAATCACTGAAAATGTTTAAGTGGCATATTTATTTTTTAAACTGCTTAAGATATTAAAACTATTCTTATGCTATTCGAAAGACGATAAAAAATTGTAAAAGTGTGAATTTTTTTAAAATTTTTCATTAAAAAAATTATGAGTACAAAACCAAAAATAGTGTTAAAACAAAAATCACACAACATTTTTACGTGGCACATTTTTATTTTTTAAACTACAAAAGATATTAAACCGATTTTTATACTATTTAAAAGAAAATTGTAAAATTGTAATTACTTTTCAAAATTTTTCATATTAAAAGTGGGTTCAAAAATTGTAACATGTCCATAGAAGTAAAAGAGATAAAATATCAAAATTACTGTTATTGCATTTAAAAGAACATAATAAAATTTGTATAAATAAAGTATAATAATTTTATCAAAATATTCAAAAATCTTAAAAAAAAACGAACATAACCTAAACAAAAAAAATCTTATTCATTTCCTCATACGACAAAAAAAATAACCAAAACTTTTACTACTCCCCTCGTAACAAATATATTAACATGCTAAAAATATAGAAAAAAGTTTAAGAGATGGCGTTACGTAATGTTTTATTCAAAACCAACTTAGATCATTTGTAATACACGATGTAGAGATAAAAGGCTCATGCCAACAAGGCTTTAGTCTTCTTCGATAGTTAAATCCGTTTTCGTAACGATATTCATCCATGATTTTTAAAATGTTATAGGGTGTTTCTATTTTTTCCATTTTCTCCTATTTTTTCTATTTGTCATTCGTTTTCCTTTTTTCATATTTTGTTTTTCCCATATTGACCAAAAGTGCACGAATTCGACGAAAATTTTTCTTTTTGGATATTTAAACCAAATTTTAAATTTCTGATATACAGGGTGTTGGTCACAGTGAAAATAATTTTGATAATCATTTAAGTGGATAAAAATTACCAGTATGGGCCTTAGAGAATTGCCATGTTATTTTCCCTAAGAAGTGTGTTTGAACTGTCATAGCTTATCTACTTTCAGTATATGTATACAGGGTGTTGTTTTAGGATTTATCGAATTTTACAAGACAAACCTGGAAGGAATTTGGCTAAATCTCATACACAGGATGATTGGGTTTTAAAGCAATACAAATATGTAAGAAATCTACAGGGTGGTTTGAATATTATGGTTTAAAAAAATGACAATCATGCATTTTGACTTTAAAAATTTTAGTTGTGTACTTATAAAAATATTTCAGTGTAACTTAATTTTTTCCGTACTTATTTAAATATCCGGTGCAATTTAAAAAAATGTTATATACGGGGTGTTGTTTTGGGAATTATCAAACTTTTACAAATTTTCCTTAACACGGACCTGGATTTTAACTTCTTTTTTCACAGTAGATGATTTTGATTTTAAAGACATATACTTGAACCAAATATTAAATAAATATACAGTGTGGTACCAAAGAAACGAGGTTTGGGAAAAAATGTGCAATATTGACAAAACACCCTGTAACTCAGTTATAAGACGGGTTAGACTCATTAAATATGGGTTTTTTGGAATCACCCAAGTGGATAAAAATTACCATTATGGGTCTTGGCGAATTTCCATGTTATTTTCCATAAGAAGTGTGCTCGAACTGTCATAGCTTATCTACTTCTAGAATATGTCTGCAGGGTGTTGTTTTAGGATTTATCAAATTTTACAAATTTTTCTTCAGGCAAACCTGGAATTTAGATTAATCTCTTACACAGGGCGATTGGTTAAAGTAATACAAATATGTAAGAAATCTACAGGGTGGTTTGAATATTATGGCTTAAAAAAATGACAATAATGCATTTTGACTTTAAAAATTTTAGTTGTGCACTTATAAAAATATTTCAGTGAAACTTAACTTTTTCCGTACTTCGTAAATATCCGGTGCAATTAAAAAAATGATATACAGGGTGTTGTTTTGAGATTTATCAAATTTTATAAATTTTTCGGACCTGTATTTTAACTTTGGTTTTTACAGTAGACGATTGGGTTTTTAAAGACTTGTACCAAATATGAAATAAATATACAGTGTGGTTCAGAAGAAACGAGGGTTGGAAAAAATGTGCAATATTGATGAAACACCCTGTAACTTGGTTATGAGGCGGGTTAGACCCATCAAATCACCTAAATGGTTTCTATTTGCGAATAACATACAAATAATTTTTATAAAAAATATACTTCATAACTAGGCAACCAGTAATACATATTTACATAGAAAACAATGACGTATATGTTTAGATAAAAATATAAAATAAATTTTTCGACGATAATGAATTTCGAACCTTTCAGACGGTTCCGTAAACTTTTTCACAACTTCTAGCAAGTTCAACAACGAACTTCCAGTGTACGCGAATGCTAGCGCCATCTTGAGTATCAATAAAAATTTATCGACTCGAAATAAAGACAAATATCCCTCCGTATCTATAAATAATATTAAGCGATAGGTTATTTTATTTATACTGCCGCTGTTTTCATAGGAAACTTATAAAAGTTTTCCAAGATTTTCTTCTTATTGAAGTTTCGTTTACTTGTAAACAGTAGCGTGCGTATAGACAACTGTTAGTACACGGGAAAGTATAGTGAGTGGCCTGTATTATGAGATATCTTTATAGATTTTAGCAATTGAACGAATTATGAATATCAGTATTCATAACTGTTGCGAACGTATTAAAATAATTCCAGGATTTCGAAGGACCAAACATCTTAAGTAGAAGTTAAACAAATATGAATGTTGTAATGATGGGATAATATAAGAGAAAGATAAGCTTGCATAGCAACAGTTGCTTCTGTATATTATTTTCGATAACTGAACTTTGTAAGGAGACAGAATAAAGTTTGAGAGACAGACGGAATAATATTGTGTTGATTTTAAATCTATTTTTAGATAATAAAACATTAAAATATACAGTAATAGACATTAATATAAACTGATGAATTAGTTTGTATTTTCTGGATAATATTTCAGTGAAATTTATCTAGTAATCTTATTTTGTTATGTACATTAAAATGTTCTCTTTAAATTAAATGCTTAGATGTAATTTTTAAGCAGAGTGCTAGAATAATATTTTTCTACAAGCGTGCGGAAAAGTATACTATGATTACTTTCAGCCTAATGTTTTATTTATTAAGAAGCACTAAGAAAATTTTTGTTTAATGACAAAAAAATATTTTTGCCAAAATTTTTTTTTAATTCTAGGCGCTTGTAGAAAAAATATTGTTCCTAACACTTGCGTAAAGTATCTTTTCCCCACTTAATTGCATGCCAGAACTCCGCTTCGCGTCATTCGGGCAACTGCAATTGCGTGCGGAAAAGTATAACTTTCCGCACTTGTTAGGAAAATAACTATATATTAACAACTAGGTAACCAGAAATACACGTTACTAGTAATTTCGTTACTTTTTTAAATGGGCGAAAAGTAACAGTAAAGTTTCTTTAACCATCCTCTGCCGTTACGTCATAATCGGTGACGTATTCTGCTGTTTTACGTATGTCATATATTATTTGAATGTTATTTTACACATAACCTCAAAATTAAAATATATCTAATGACATATGTTAAGGATTCTTTTCATGTTAAGGTATGTTTGTATGAATAAATTGGTAGGTACCTTTTTACATAATTTAGTAAATTTTTTTAACCTGAAACTTTCGTTTTTTTAACTGATTTGGTTCAAATTTCTAGCGTGGGGATGTTTAACGTCCCTGAACGTGATTAAATGGCGAATTATATAATATATATTAAAAATGTATTATACGATTATATTTTTGGGGTGAACCCAAACGTTGTAGACTGCATTTAACTGTAAAAGCAGTATTACAGCATCTCTTTGTCTTGAAAAGTAATTAATGAACTTCAAAATTAAACTTTGCTCTTACTCATTATACCGGGAAGGCATTTTGACTATGAAAAATTAATTGAACTGTCAAAAGTAATAAATAATATTTACGTCAACATTAGATAAGAAATACGTTAATGACGTCATAATTCTGTCTCCATTCAGTTCATGATTGAGAGATCAAGTGAGACAATGTATGACGTAACGGCAGAGGATGGTTAAACAAACTCTAACTGTAAAATTAACGCAAAATCGTTACTTCTTTACTGCAAAAATAACGCGTTAGTAATAAGTAACGCTTTACTTTAAAACTAATTTTTTTCTTTTTTGTTGCTGCTGTTTAATGTGAAATAATTTATTATTTTTTTGTGGAAAGCGTTTAAAAATAATCAAAATCAATTTACTGTTTATTTTGAATGACGTTTTGTTTTTGAAAAAAATATAATAGATAGGAAGAAATTAGCAATACATTGCCAGAATTATTCAAAATTGTGCAAAATTAACAACAATAATCCAAAATTAAAAAAAAATAACCAAAATTAGTCAAAACTAGCAAAAAATGGCAAAATTTACAGTGTGCACAATTAGCAAAATGAGAAAAATTTGCAAAATTATCAGTTAGCCAAATTAGCAAAGTTAGGAAATTTATCAAAATTAGCAAAATTGAAAAAATTAGCAAAATATGCAAAATTAAATAAATTAGCAGTTAGAGTAGTAAAATTAGCAAAATTAGCAAAAGGAGAAACATTATCAAAATTAGCAAAGTGAGCAACATTATTTGAAAAATGAGCAGTTAGAAAAATCAGTAAAATTATCGGTATTAGCAAAATAAGCGAAATTGATAAAATGAGTAAAATTATCAAAATTGAAAAAATTGGCAAAATAAGCAAAATTTGAAAAATTAGCAGTTATCAAAATTAGCAAAATTGGGAAAATTAGCAAAATATGCAAAATTGGCAAAATAAGCAAAATTAAAAAAATTAGCAGTTAGCAAAAGTAGTAAAATTAGCAGACTTATCAAAATTAGAAAAAAATAGCAAAATTGGCAAAAGGAGAAAAATTATCAAAATTCGCAAAGTGAGCAAAATTATTGAAAAATAAGCATTTAGCCAAATTAGTAAAATTATCGGTATTGGCAAAATTAGCAAAATTGATAAAATGAGTAAAATTGGCAAAATTGGAAAAATTAGCAAAATTAGCAGTTAGCTAAATAAGTAAAATGAGCAAAATTATCAAAACTGGCAAAATAAGTAAAATTATCAAAATTTTAAAAGTTAGTAAAATAATCAAGTAAAATTAAATGAAATCAGCGAAAGTAGCAAAATTAGCTAAAGAAGAAAAATTATCAAAATCGGTAAAATTTTAGGATAAATAGCACATTAGTAAAATTAGCAAAATTAGTAAAATTTTAAAAATGAGTACAAAATTAGAATAATTAACAAAATTTACAAAATCATCAGAATGAACAAAATTAGAAAAATTGAAAAAAAGAGCAAATTTACAAAAATTAGCAAAATTGGCAAAGATTAGCAAACAATAAAAAATGGAAAATTTTCACAATTACAAAAAAATTAGCAAAATTGGCAGTTAGCATCACAATCAGCAAAACAAATTTAGCAAAAGGAGTAATTGTCAAAATTAGTAAGATGATCAAAATTTGCATAATTAGCAGTTAGCAGAATTAGCAAAATTGGTACAATTAGCATATTTAGAGAAATTAGCAAAATTAGCAAATATTGGAAAAAAGGGAAATATTTCAGTCAGCAAAATTAGCAAAATTGGCAGTTAGCAGAAATTGTAAAATTATCGCAATCAGCAAAATAAGCAAATTTAGCAAAAGGAGTAAAATTGTCAAAATTTAGCATAATGATCAAAATTTGCAAAATTAGCAGAATTAGCAAAATTGGTAAAATTAGCAAATTTAGAAAAATTGGCAAAATTAGCAAATTTAGAAAAATTGGCAAAATTAGCCAATATAAGCAAACATTGGAAAAAAGGAAAAATTTTCAGTCAGCACAATCATCAAAATGAACAAAGTAAACAAAATTTGCAAAATTGGCAGTTAGCAGAAGTAGTAAAATTAATAGAATCATTAAAAGTAAGAAAATTAGCAAAATTTGCAAAAGACGAGAAATCATCAAATTAAGCAAAATTAGCTGCTAAGCACAATAAGTAAAATTAGTAACATTAGCAATATCGGAAAAATTAACAAAATAAGCTAAAACAGCTGTTTGCAGAAACTAACAATATTAGCAAAATTAATAAAATTTGCGAAATTATCCGATTTAGCAAAATTGGCAAAATTGGCATATTGTCAAATTTAGAAAAATAAGAAAGTTAGTCAACTAGCAAAAAATGGAAAAATTTCAGTCAGCACAATTAGAAAAAAAAACAATATTTGCAAAATTAGCAATTAGCAGAAGTAGTAAAATTAGCAGAATCAGCTAAAGAAGAAAAATTATTAGCAAAGTGAAATTAGCCGAATTAGTAAAATTAGTAAAATTATCAAAATTAGCAAAATTAGCAGCATGAATAAAATTATCAACATTGAAAAAATTAGCAAAATTAATAAAAAATGGCCGACGAGATTTATGATTACGCACTAATTCCATTTAAAATTGGTATGTGGGGGTTCTTGGGAGAAGCAAAATAGGAAAAAATAGGGAAAAAAGGAGCGAGCAAATATTTCAAAATAGACAAATTTTTGGAAAAATAATGAAAAATATGAAAAATGTCGAAAAAATAAATAGGAAAATTTGGCAAAAATACGAAAAATTATGGAAAAATTGGGTAAAAAAGAAATAATAAGAAAAAAATTTGGAAAAATAGGAAAATTAGAGAATAAATAGGGGAAAAAGTTAAAAATGGGATAAAATAGGGAAATATGAGAAAAAAGAGGAAAATTGGACAAAATAAGTACAAATAAGGATAAATACTGAAAAACAAGGAAAAATAAAGAAAACTGGAAAACTAATGGGAAACATAACAAAACATAAAAATAGGGAAATATAAGGATATGAGAGCAAATAGGGCAAAATAGTGAAAAATAGAGAAATTTTGGAAAAATATTGAAAAAACTGAGAAAAATTGAGAAAATATGGAAAACAGGGGAAAATAGGAAAATTTGGGAAAAAGAATGAAAAAATTAAGAAAATCAGTAAAAACAGGACAGGAAATTTGGGAAAAAGATGAAAAACCAGTAAAAAATTATAAAAATTGGGAAATTTTGGAAGAATACGAAAAATTATGGAAAAATTGGGTAAATAAGAAAACAATGTAGAAAAATAGGAAAATTAGAGAATAAAATAGGGAAACACGTGAAAAAAGTTAAATAGTAGGAAAAATAGGGAAACATGAGAAAAAATGAGGAAAATAGGACAAAATGGGCAAAAAATATAATAAATAGTATAAATAAGAATAAATACTGAAAAACATGCAAAAATAAAGAAAATAATAACACCAATGGAAAACAGGAAAAATACAGATATAGGAATAATAGGACAAATAAAGAAAAAGTGAAAAATACGGGAAAATATGGACAAAATTGAGAAAAATAGGGAAAAACAAGTACAAATAAAGACAAATTGGAAAAATAAAAAAAACAGAAAAACTAGCGGAAAACAAGAAAAATTAGGAAGATATGGGAACGTAGGAAGAAAATAGGAAAAATAGTGAAAAAATTAGCAAAATAGGGAAAAATAGGGCAAAATGAGGAAAAGTAGGGAAATATGGGAAAAATAGCGAGAAATATGGAAAAAAGGAAAAATAGGGAAAAATAAGAAAAGAATGTAGAGACACGGGAAAATTAGAGAATAAATACGGAAACATATGCGAAAAAGTTAAAAAATAGAGAAAATTGTGGAAAATATGGAAAAATAGGTACAAATGGGATAAAATAATGGAAAATAGGAATAAACAGAAAGATATAGGAAAAATAGGAAAAAATATAAAGAATACCAAAATAGGGAAAAATAGGGCAAAATAAGGAAAAGTAGGGAAATATGGGAAAAATAGTGAGTAATATGGAAAAAAGGAAAAATAGGGAAAAATAAGTAAAAAATGTAGAACAACAGGAAAATTAGGGAATAAATACGGATACATATGGGAAAAAGTAAAAAATTGAGAAAAATGTGGAAAATAGGGAAAAATAGGTACAAATAGGATAAAATAATGGAAAACAGGAAAAAATAGAAAAAATGGGGAGAAAAGATAAAAAATAGAGAAAATAGAGAAAAAATAGTAAAATTGGCGAATAATAAAAAAAAATAGTGGAAAATAGGAAAAAACATGGAAAAATAGGGAAATATTTGAAAAAATAAGAAACAATTTGAAAATGACAGATAAAATATGGAAATAAGAGATAAATATAGAAAAATCAGGAAAATAGGCAAATATATGGGAAAATCGTGAAAAATTGGAGAAAATAATGAAAAACAGGTACAATATAAAGAAATAATAAAAAACAAACAAAACTCGGTAGTTCAGGTACTAAAGAGACTTCGTAGCAAACCCATTATTTATTATTTTTTGATTTTATCTTAGAATAAATAGTTACTAGAAAGGATCATTTACCATAAAATATACATGACCAATGTGCGAACAGTCGGCCATTACTAAGAACCACGAATGACACATAGTTAGAACGATAAATATTTGTGTTCTACACTATGTGGGTATCCGCCATTTGCAAAACCCATCGCGTTCCACCAAGCGGAAGTGATATGCTCCTTTCTACTTACTATAATATTCTAATGATTATATGGGCAATATATGCAATAATTATTACATGTTGGTGTATAGTGTGTCGCCTACATTTAAGGGAAACAATATCTATTAATAGGAAATGCATTTGGAGTTCAAGCCACGCTCGAAATTCATTTAAGAAACGATGCAAGTTGAATAAAAAAAGATATACATGAATGTCTCGGTGGCTATCAAGATTAAGAGAATTAGAAATGGAAGAAACCTCGACTGAATGCTAAAATAATCTTGATATTAAACACGTACTTTGGGTAAATTTTCATTGTAATTCTTTTTTTTTTAACGGATTTCCGAATTAAATCAGGTCATAGAATTTCGATGTTATTTTTTTTGCGTTACCATAAAAAATCGATTGTTTTTATTAAGAGTCCGAAATCGAATTATTTTAGACCAAAATGAAAATTTTTGAGCCTTCAAAGTTTTTTTTTGAAATCTTCATTTTATTATTTTTTCGTTACCATAAAATAAAATTAAAAATTAAAATAAAGCAGATCCGTACTCGATATATTTACTTGATTAAGACACTAAAAATCTTGTAGAAAAAAATTAAAATAATTTATTTTATAATTTCAATATTATTTTTTTGCGTTACCATAAAAAATGTATTGTCTTTATTAAGCGTCCGAACTAGAATTATTTTTAAGACCAAAATGGAAATTTCTGAGTCTTCAAAGAGTTATTTGAAATCTTCATTCTATTATTTTTTCGTTACCATAAAATAAAATTAAATATTAAAATAAAGCAGATCCGTACTTAATATATTTACTTGATTAAGACACTAAAAATCTTGTAGAAAAAAATTAAAATAAATTATTTTATAATTTCAATATTATTTCTTTGCGTTACCATAAAAAAAATATATTGTCTTTGTTATGAGGCCGAACTCGAATTATTTTTAAGACCAAAATTGAAATTTCTGAGTCTTCAAAGTTTTTTTTAAAATCTTCATTTTATTATTTTTTCGTTATCATAAAATAAAATTAAAAATCAAAATAAAGCAGATCCGTACTCAATATATTTACTTGATTAAGACCACTAAAAATCTTGTATAAAAAAATTTAAATAATTTATTTTATAATTTCAATATTATTTTTTTGCGTTACCATAAAAAAATGTATTGTCTTTATTAAGGGTCCGAACTAGAATTATTTTTAAAACCAAAATGGAAATTTCTGAGTCTTCAAAGTTTTTTTTTAAAATCTTCATTTTATTATTTTTTCGTTACCATAAAATAAAATTAAAAATTAAAATAAAGCAGATCCGTACTCGATATATTTACTTGATTAAGAACACTAAAAATCTTGTATAACAAAATTAAAATAATTTATTTTATAATTTCAATATTATTTTTTTGCGTTACCATAAAAAATGTATTGTCTTTATTAAGGGTCCGAACTAGAATTATTTTTAAAACCAAAATGGAAATTTCTGAGTCTTCAAAGTTTTTTTTGAAACCTTCATTTTATTATTTTTTCGTTACCATAAAATAAAATTAAAAATTAAAATAAAGCAGATCCGTACTCGATATATTTACTTGATTAAGAACACTAAAAATCTTGTATAACAAAATTAAAATAATTTATTTTATAATTTCAATATTATTTTTTTGCGTTACCATAAAAAAAATGTATTGTCTTTGTTATGAGGCCGAACTCGAATTATTTTTAAAACCAAAATGGAAATTTCTGAGTCTTCAAAGTTTTTTTTTGAAATCTTCATTTTATTAATTTTGTGTTACCTTGGAATAAAATCAAAAAAAAAATAAAGCAGATCCGCACCCAATAAATTTAATTGATTAAACCCCAAAAATATTGTAGACGAAAATAAAAAAATATTTTAGATAACAAATGAGGTCTTTGGAACTTTTGAAAATTAAATTAAATCGAAATATTATTTAATTAAAAACCTAAATACAAAAAAATAATTTCCGTTTTTACTATCGGAATTTCGATTTTATTTTTTTTGCGTTACCTTGACAAATTATTTAACTGGAAAATATATAATTGTAGATAAAAATCAAAAAAATAAAAATGTTCCTATTATTTTTAATTTTTAATAATTTTGATTTTGATATACAATATTTTTTGGACTCTTAATCTAGTAAATTAATTTTTCAAGGTAACGCAAAATTATTAACATTAAAATGTTTCCCATATTACACAGTTTTTAGCAAAACAGAAATTTAGTACAGGTTTGTTAAATTTTTCTATCGATTTTTAAATCATTTTCAATTGATTGTTATTTGATTTTTTTGCATTTTTTTAAAAATTCCACAATTTTTGTAATAAAATTTTGAAAAGTTTTTTTATTTTTAACGCTATTATTTACTATAAAAAATTAAGTATTTTTTGGAATAAGAATATTAAAAAAAGAATTATTTCTTTAAATAATTACAATTAAGTTTGTTTCTATTTAATATTTAAATTCGTTTCCATATATATTTTCTTAGATAAATTATATGAAAAAGCACTTTTGGATCAGCGTAGGTATTAAAAATTCTTTTGAAGTTGATTTTCAATCCGAGTTAATGTTTCGCAAAAAGCATAAAATGGCGCCAGCGCCAACGCGTCTAAAACGTGGGTGAAGTAGATTTTTCACATTTTTCGTATTAGTCATTCTTTCTCGCTATCTCAAATTGCTACTTCAAATTGTCGCAATTTTACCAAACCGTGATTCATCTACTAAATATTTTCTCTTTTTTTTTCTTTATACAGAGTGAGATAAATGAGTGTAATAAAGCGAAAAATTCGTATCTTTAATTTCCTGTCGAAATGTCCGCACCACGAAATTTAATTAACTAAACCACGGTACACAAACGTTTTTACGTGACACGGCGTTAAACAGAATAGGATACGCGAGATCAAAGGGACTTCAAATATGTAATTAGGGAAAACAAATTTAACCCTTTTCATTAACTAAAAATCGTTGGTGTATAAACATAATAAATATAAAAACTCACTACAAGTAAATTACTTTGTAATTCGTTGAGTGTAATCATAACGAAATCTAATCTAGGGTATTCGTAAATGACAGCTGTCATTCTGTCATTTGTCATTCTGTCATTTGTCATTCTGTCATTTGTCATTTGTCATTCTGTCATTTGTCATTCTGTCATTTGTCATTCTGTCATTTGTCATTCTGTCATTTGTCATTCTGTCATTTGTCATTCTGTCATTTGTCATTCTGTCATTTGTCATTCTGTCATTTGTCATTCTGTCATTTGTCATTCTGTCATTTGTCATTCTGTCATTTGTCATTCTGTCATTTGTCATTCTGTCATTTGTCATTCTGTCATTTGTCATTCTGTCATTTGTCATTCTGTCATTTGTCATTCTGTCATTTGTCATTCTGTCATTTGTCATTCTGTCATTTGTCATTCTGTCATTTGTCATTCTGTCATTTGTCATTCTGTCATTTGTCATTCTGTCATTTGTCATTCTGTCATTTGTCATTCTGTCATTTGTCATTTGTCATTCTGTCATTTGTCATTCTGTCATTTGTCATTCTGTCATTTGTCATTCTGTCATTTGTCATTCTGTCATTTGTCATTCTGTCATTTGTCATTCTGTCATTTGTCATTCTGTCATTTGTCATTCTGTCATTTGTCATTCTGTCATTTGTCATTCTGTCATTTGTCATTCTGTCATTTGTCATTCTGTCATTTGTCATTCTGTCATTTGTCATTCTGTCATTTGTCATTCTGTCATTTGTCATTCTGTCATTTGTCATTCTGTCATTTGTCATTCTGTCATTTGTCATTCTGTCATTTGTCATTCTGTCATTTGTCATTCTGTCATTTGTCATTCTGTCATTTGTCATTCTGTCATTTGTCATTTGTCATTCTGTCATTTGTCATTCTGTCATTTGTCATTCTGTCATTTGTCATTCTGTCATTTGTCATTCTGTCATTTGTCATTCTGTCATTTGTCATTCTGTCATTTGTCATTCTGTCATTTGTCATTCTGTCATTTGTCATTCTGTCATTTGTCATTCTGTCATTTGTCATTCTGTCATTTGTCATTCTGTCATTTGTCATTCTGTCATTTGTCATTCTGTCATTTGTCATTCTGTCATTTGTCATTCTGTCATTTGTCATTCTGTCATTTGTCATTCTGTCATTTGTCATTCTGTCCATTGTCATTCTATCGATTGTCATTCTGTTATTTGTCATTTTGTCTGCCATTCTGTCATTTGTCATTCTGTTATTTGTCATTTTGTCTGCCATTCTGTCATTTGTCATTGTGTCGATTGTCATTCTGTCGATTATCATCCTGTCGATTGTCATTCTGTCGTTTGTCACTCTGTCGTTTGCTATTCTGTCGATTGTCATTCTGTCATTTGTCATTCTGTCTTTGTCATTCTGTCATTTGTCATTCTGTCATTTGTCATTCTGTCATTTGTCATTCTGTCATTTGTCATTTGTCATTCTGTCATTTGTCATTCTGTCATTTGTAATTCTGTCATTTGTCATTCTGTCATTTGTCATTCTGTCATTTGTCATTCTGTCATTTGTCATTCTGTCATTTGTCATTCTGTCATTTGTCATTCTGTCATTTGTCATTCTGTCATTTGTCATTCTGTCATTTGTCATTCTGTCATTTGTCATTCTGTCATTTGTCATTCTGTCATTTGTCATTCTGTCATTTGTCATTCTGTCATTTGTCATTCTGTCCATTGTCATTCTATCGATTGTCATTCTGTTATTTGTCATTTTGTCTGCCATTCTGTCATTTGTCATTCTGTTATTTGTCATTTTGTCTGCCATTCTGTCATTTGTCATTGTGTCGATTGTCATTCTGTCGATTATCATCCTGTCGATTGTCATTCTGTCGTTTGTCACTCTGTCGTTTGCTATTCTGTCGATTGTCATTCTGTCATTTGTCATTCTGTCTTTGTCATTCTGTTATTTGTCATTCTGTCTTTGTCATTCTGTCAATTGTCATTTGTCATTAGTATTGGTCCAATTTGAATTTAATAAAAAATATAAGTAGTTACCGCCGGGTTTAACAAGATTTTTGTATACACAGTGCGTTTTAAAAAATATTATATTTTATAATTTTTGTTCATCCTGTATATTTGTCTTTTTGTTATTACCAAAAGATGATTTTTTAAGATAGAAAAATATGGATTAAAATTAAACCAATATTTGATTATAAAAACTGATTAAGAAATAATTAAGAATCGATTACAAATCGATTAAAAATCGACTACTAAAATCTGATTATAAATCAATTAACAATTTATTTAAAAAACGATTATTACCTAAATGATTAAAAGTAAAAATAATGAAAAATCGATAACAAATTTTAACAAACGTGTCCTGATTTTTTTTTAATTACTGGTTTTAAATATTATCTTACATATTGGACAAAGAGAATATAATCGATTTAAAATCTATTAAAAATCGACTAAAAATCGATTTAAAGGACGATTATTAACAGAATACAAAATAAAATAATAATGTTAATCGATTAAAAATCGATTGTCAATCTATTAAGAAATTCAGTATTAATCGATTCATAATAATTGATTAAAAAATTGAATGAAAGTAAGAATAATGAAAAATCGATAATAAATTTTAACTAACTAATCCTCAATTTTTTTTTAATTACTGATTTCCTGTATTATCTTAAATATTTGACAGCTGATATAATCGAATTAAACTCTATTAAAAATCTACCAATCGACTTAAAAAACCATTATTAACTGAATGTAAAATAAAATAATAATGTTAACCGATTAAAAATCGATTATTATTCTATTAAAAAATTCAATATTAATCGAATTAAAAGCCGATTTAAAATCGATTCAAAATAATTGATTGAAAGTAAAAATAATGTAAAATCGATAAAAATTTTTAACAAACTTGTCTTCATATTTTTTTTAATTACTAATTATTATTATCTTAAATGTTTGACAGTGGGAATATAATCGATTTAAAATCTATAAAAAATCGACTAAAAACCGATTATAAATCAATTAACAATCGATTAAAATCGATTTAAAAAACCACTATTTGAATGCAAAATAGAATATTAATATTAATCGATTAAAAAATACGTTATTAATCGAATTAAAATTCGTTCAAAATAATTGATTAATAGTAAAAGTAATGAAAACCGATAAAAAATTTAACGAACGTGTCTTCAAAATTTTTGTAATTACTGGTTTCAAATATTATCTCACAATTTGACAGCGAAAATATAATCGATTTAAAATCGATTGAAAATCGACTAAAAAAACGATTAAAAATAAAATCGGTTTATAAAACGATTATTAATTAAATGCAAAATAAAATATGAAATGCTATTCGATTAAAAATCGAATGTTAATCCATTGAAAATCAATTATTAGTCCATTAAAAATGGATTATTAATCGAATTAAAAGTCGATTTAAAATAATTGATTGAAAGTAAAAATAATGTAAAATCGATAAAAAATTTTAACAAATTTAATTTTATAATTCGATTTAAAATCGATTCAAAATAATCGATTATAAAAAATGATTAAAAGTAAAAATAATATATATATAATCGCTCATTTTCTTGTATAAATATTTTTATAACTGAGATAAATATAAACGGACTCGATTTGTATTTTTTTTTTTGTCGAAAGGTAATTTCAATATCTGCGAAGCGACATTTTTCCGGTAAATTGTCGAATTAGCCGCTTTCCATTTATCCATTGAAACGAAAACGATACAAACCAACAAGTGCTACATTAAACCAGGGAATTGAGTTTGGAATTTTTTTTTTTTTTTAATGTCTGTCACCTCGGGTTTTTTTTTGTTATTAACGAATTATTTGGCGTTTTTAAATTCTCATTGAGAGAATTATTTGATGAAAAAGAAAAAAAAAATCATTCATTTGTAATTCGTAATTTTTTTTTTTATTAAGAATCCAAGCACAAATTAATTTAGTCAAAATCAATAATTTAATGTTAATAATTTTGCGTTACCTTGAAAAATTAATTTACTTGATTAAGAGTGAGAAAAAATATTACTGTATATAAAAATCAAAATTATTGGAAATTAAAAATAATATGTATATTTTTATTTTTTGATTTTCATGTACTATAATTTATTTTCAAGTTAAATAATTTTTCAAGTTAACGCAAAAAAATAAAATTGAAATTTTATTTGTATTTAGATAATTTTTTGATATAATTTAATTTTCAAAAGTTTCAAAGATCTCAATTATATAAAATAAATTTTTTATTTTTGTCTATGATATTTTTGGTGTCTTAATCAAGTAAATTTATTGAATACTTTACTTTATTTTAATTTTTGATTTTATTTTATGTCAACACAAAATTATTATTTTATGGTAACGCAAAAAGTAACATCGAAATTCTAAAATAACTATTTTTATTTTCATTCACGATATTTTTGGTGCATTAATCAAATAAATTTATTGAATACGGATCTGCTTTATTTTAATTTTCAACTTCATTTTAAGGTAACGCAACATTACGAATATGAAATTACAAGAGAAACATAGAAAACTCAAAATTTTCATTTTGGTCTAAAATAAATCGTGATCGGATTCTTAATAAAGGAAATTATTTTTTTTCGGTAACGCAAAAAAAAATATTGAAATTGCAGAATAATTAATTTTTATCTGTAATAATGCTTTTCTACTAATTTACAAGGTAACGCAAAATTATTAACAGCGAAATGACCAATCCGAAAAATTTCGATTTTGATTTAAATTAATTTGTATTAGGGCTCCTAATACCCATTTATATATAGAAATTTTAGGGGAAAGATAGAAATGTATGTATAATTTTTTAAATTATAAATAATTTAAATTTTGGACACTTAATCGAATACATTAAATTTTAAAGGTAACGCAATTTTTTTTTGTTTATTATTATTGTCAAATGTATTTTTTGTTTTTTTTTTAACAATTTACAGATTTTGAAAATTACGATATACAGGGTGATATTTTGATAAGTGTAAAAAAAAGTATTTTTCTGAAGATAGTGATAATGATAGTGATAGTGTAAACAAATCTAGTATGAACAAGGAAAAGATTTAAAAAAAAAACTTTGTTAAAAGAAGTCAGGAAGGTAAAGGAAAGAAGACTAATAAAAGAGATACGTAATAAATGAAATAGTAAAAATGTACTAGATGAAGTGTATAAGAATAATGGAAAAAATGGACTAGACGTGATGATTATCAGAGAACTTACATTAGATTGTTTTTAAAGTGTGTGTGTACGCGTCGTTTAATCATGTAGTGTAGGTAGTGTTCTTGCATTACGTCAAATTGTTGCTTTACCGTTTTATAAAACATACACGACTGCCGGTCTTCGTCTTCTGCTGAAGGACAGTCTATGAATCCATCGCATAGGACGTGGTCATCGATGCAATGATATCTGCCCTGTCTGTCGGGCGTTGGACAAGCGAACCGTTCCATGCCGTCATCTGCTGGCGGGCATTCTGTAACAAGAAAAAAATATATGATCAAATTGGTAATAAACAATTTATAAATATATGTAAACTTTGCACCATTGTAGAAATTTGACATCTCTCAAAAAAAAACTTGATAAAAACTAACTTGACACCTGTCAAAAATAACATTACATTTGTAAAAAATTAACTTGACATCTGTCAAAAATTAATTTGTCATCTGTCAACAATTAACTTGACATCTTTATTAAACATTGACATTTGCCAAAATAATCTTGAAGATTGTCAAACATTAACTTGATATCTCTCAAGAAGAGACTTAACATCTGTCAAAAATTAACTTTTCATCTGTCAAAAATTAACTTGTCATTTGTCAACAATTAACTTGATATCTTTATTAGACATTGACATTTATCAAAAGAAAACCTTTAAGATTGTCAAAAGGGAACTTGATATCTCAAAAAGAAACAACATCTGTCAAAAATGAGCTTGACGTCTGTCAAAAATAAACTTCACATTTGTCAAAAATGAGCTTGACATCTTTCCAAATTAACTTGACATCTGTCAAAAATTAACTAATCATCTGTCAACAATTAACTTGACATCTTTATTAAACATTGACATTTGTCAAAATAACCTTTTAGATTGTCAAAAAGAAACTTGATATCTCTCAAAAAGAAGCATGAAGTTTGTCAAAAAGGAACTTTCAAAAACAAACGTTTCTTAAAAATTAAATTGGCATCTGTAAAAACCAGCTTGACATCTGTCGAACAGGAATTTGATATCTGTCAAAAACTTTTTTGACATTTATCAAAAGTAAGCTTGATATCTGTTAAAATGCAACTTGATTTGTCAATAATGAACTTGACAACTGTCAAAAAAGAACTTGATATCTGTCAAAAATAAGCTTGGCTCCTGTCAAAAATGAGCTTGACGTCTGTCAAAAAAGGAACTTCATATCTGCCAAATGAGCTTGACAACTGTAAAAAATAAAATTGACATTTGTCAAAAATAATTTGACATTTGTTAAAATGGGACTTGATCTGTCAAGAATGAAGTTGATAACTGTCAAAAAGAAACTTGATATCTGTCAAAAAGAAGCATTAAGTTAAGGAACTTGATATCTGTTAAAAATTAACTTGGCATTTGTCAAAAACCAGCTTGACATCTGTAGAACAGGAATATCTGTAAAAATTTTTTTGACATTAATTAAAAGTAAGCTTGACATCTGTTAAAATGCAACTTGATATGTCAATAATGAACTTGACAACTGTCAAAAAAGAACTTGATATCTGTCAAAAAGGAGCTTGGCATCTGTCACAAAAGAGATTGGACGTCTGGCCAAAAGAAATTTAATATCTGTCAAATGAGCATCTGAAAATTGACATCTATCAAAAAGGGAACTTGACGTGCGTTAAAAAGAAACTTGTTTACCGTCAAAAATAAGCCTGACGTTTATCAAAAATAAGCTTGACTTCTGTCAAAATTTTAACATTTTTTAAAAAATACAACTTGGCATCTGTCAAAAATAAGCTTGACGTTGGTGAAAAAAAATTATTATTTGTTTAAAACGTCTTACTATTTGTCAAAAATAAATTTGACACCTTATAAAAAAAGCTACTTAAAATTTGTTACTCATGAAATTGGGATCTATCAAAAATAAACTTGACAACTGTAAAAAAAGGACTTTGATATTTTTTAAAATTAATGTTGATGTCTGTTAAAGAAGGAAGTTGATATCTGTCAAAATACATTTGTTATTGGCCAAAAATAAGTTTGGCATTTTATAAAAAAATCTGATGTGGCTAGCACATGACCTCTCGCCATTTTTGAATCAAAAATTTACAGGTTGACACAAAAAAGTATGAAAAAAAATTATTTTTTTGTAAATCTGGCAACAATGGCAAAAGTTTCGAAAATTTTAATGAGATGAAAATAAACTATATGGTATACAAAATATATGTGTAAATCTTTATTGCCGTTTTGTATAATAATGGAGTCATTACCCATAGCAACTACCACTTCCGGTTGTGCGATTGGCACCAAAATCTAATCAGATCTAATCTAGGGTATCAGAATCCTGTATGCAAAATTTAAAATTTTTTTATTCAGTAGTTTTTGAGTTATCGTTACTACAACATCCATCCAAACACACACACACACACACACACTAACACACTAACACACACACACACACACTAACACACACACACACAGACATCATCGCGAAAATATTAAAATCGTATTCTAGGGACCCCAAAACGTGTTTATCAATTGAAAACTCACTACCCAATTTTTAGCATGATTCCTATACCTCTCTTATCTGAAGGGCGAGAGGTAAAAAGCTACTTGACATCTGTCAAAAATGAACTTGACGTCTGTTAAGAAGAAACTTGATTTATGTAAAAAATAAGCTTTACGTTTGTCAAAAATAAGCTTGGCAGCTGTCAAAAATAAGTGTTATGCTGCATTTACATTAAATTTCAAGTCGACATCAAAGTCCACTTTTCAAATCTGTCATTTACAATTCGATAAATTTTTAGGTTATGAACACTGATAGTTTATTTTTGTTTACATTCGTGATTAGTGTTTCTCTAGTCAATTAGTATTTTGGTTTCCTTTCTGTAAAACATGGAAAGTAGTAAAAGAAATATTGTTATACTGGGATCGGCTGCTATAATGATTGCTCTTATTGAACATATGAAAGAAAAGAAAAAACGGAAAATCCGTTCAGTTTGGGTCAGAGATATTTATCTCAAAAGGAAAGAACTAGGCTTCTATGACAATCTTATTCAACTCATTTTAAAATGTATATCAAAAATCTTCAAAACAATACAATCTAACCTCAAAACAATACAATCTAACCTCAAAATTCGTTAACATCAAAGTTGACTTGGAATTTTTCCCATTGTAAATGTTAACGTGTTGCCACCATATGACAAGCACGCCAATTTCAACTCAAAGTGGATATCGAATTGAATGTAAATGCAGCATAACATTTAAAAAAAATCCCACTTGACATTTGTCAAATATTAACTTGGTATCTGTCAAAATAAACTTGGCGTATGTCAAAAAAAAGAGCTACTTAACATTTGTTAAACATGAATTTGGTATCTGTCAAAAAAACTTGATATATGTCAAATGAGCTTGACATCTGTCAAAAAAACTTGATATCTGTCAAAAAAAACTTGATATCTGTCAAATGAGCCTGATATCTGTCAAAAAGTAATTTGTCAAAAATGAGCTGGCTTGACGTATATTGAAGTGGAACTTGGTGTCTGTCAAAAAGGAACTTTAAGTTTGTTAAAAGGAGTTTAATATCTATCAAAAAGGAACCTGACATTTATCAAAATTTATTTGGCATCTGTCAAAAATGAGTTAAACGTCTGTCAAAAAATAGATTAATATCTGTCAAAAATTAGTGCGGATTATTAAAAAGAAACTTGACATCTGTCAACATCAGCCATTGTCAAAAAAGAACTTAACAACTATCAAAAATGAACTTGATATCTGTCAACTTGACATCGTAATCGCCACTTTTGTTATTTACTTAATACATTCTTTATTAAGTAGCAAAACAAAGGTACAATGTCCGTTCTTCCGTTTCTGTCTGTTTGTCTATCTCTCTATCTATCTGTCTGTCTGTCTATCTATCTATCTATCTATCTGTCTGTCTGTCTGTCTGTCTGTCTGTCTGTCTGTCTATCTATCTGTCTGTCTGTCTGTCTGTCTGTTTGTCCGCCTGTAAGTCTATCACAGCGATAACTCTAGAACGGTTTTGAATTTTGGAACTCTGTTTTTAGCAATCGATATTTGGTTATAATAGTTGACCCACCTACTATTTTCAATGACCTAAGTAACCGTCTGTCTGTCCGTTTGTACATCTATCTCAGCGATAATTCGAGAACGGTTTCGAATTTTTGGATTTATGTTTTCAGCAATCGATAGTCAACTAAAACCGTCTATCTGTCCGTCTATGCGTAGCTGAGGTACTTAGATACTGTTAGTTATAATTAATAATTACAACAAATATTTAAAAAATACTTTTATTTAGTTCGTGCGTTATTCAAATTCTAACCACTGTGCCTTAATATGTACCATTTATTTAACATTGTGACTTTCCATTCTCTTTTTCGTTAAATTCGGTATATCTTCCACCGGGAGACCCTCCATTTTCTCTTTCTCCACTTCGTTACCCGCGTCAGTTCTATATTTAGAACGGAGCAACTACGATAACAAATCTCTGTTGAGTGTGGTCCTGCTAGATTCTGCGACGGAAGTCCTGGGGAATAAGTTCCTGCCACGCATGCATACGTGAACAACGCAGAAGGATTTAGAATTTATTAGGAAATTTAATTAGAGACGGTTTGGCTGAGATCTTCTATTACATACTAATTTTGAGGTTCGTGGGTGTGTAATTAATTTGACTGAATAAAATTTTTTTAAAGTTATTTTTTTATTACTTTGCGCTATCTCGCCATCATAATGATTTTTCGTCGTTAACACATTTAGTAGCAGTAGCAAAGTTAAAAAGGCACTAGTGTCTAAATTCGTTATTATTAGTACAATTATGACGTAACAAACATCATTTGGTTTGAAATTAAGTATAAACATAATACGTAAAAAAAAATTATGCTTATTAGCTTTGTCAAAAGAACCCTATCATCTATCTCTTATTGTTCGCTTCACCATATCGAAAATTAAGAAAATAGAATCATTAGATTATAAATTATGATGTAATAAAAATACGTAAAGAAAAATCATGCGAAGTAGCAAAGTCAAAAGAGCACTAACGTCTATCTCCGTTACTATTAGCCAGATTTTAACAGGAAAAATATCATTTTATCTAAAATGAGAAACAGGATATTTAAACATATGTAAACTTGTTCAAGTAGAATTACATTTAGTTAAAATTGATGAAAGAAAACTTTTGTCGAAAATTAATTTTCTGTTAGTCTTACAAGTGCTAAAATCAGTTTAACTACCTTAATTCAAATTTTCATTAAAAACTTTTGTATGAGCTTTCAGAGTAGTTGGATAACTCACTTTTATTTTTATTTAAAAAGTTTCTGGTTGCATGTACGGTTTGTTTTTAGATATAAGTTTTTTTTCGTTTTATATTGAGTGTGTTTTTATTTCGTTGTCCTTTACTTATAAATTTTTCATACTCTTGTTTTATTATTAACTAGATTTTACCTATCCTTTCAATTTATAAATTCACCTTAGTCATAAAACACGTTTTTTTTTTAAAGAAAACCATCCATATAAAACCTTATAGAATTCTAATAAAAGCTACTACCTACGTTGACGACTTAATAAAATTTATCCCAAAAAAAAGAGCACCTTTCTCGAGACCCTGTTTTTATCTATTCCCTATTTTTTGTTTATTTAGGATCACGTTTTATTTTTCCTAAAATATTTTATAAGGTACGATAGAGTCAGTGACACTATTTTTTAAGTTTTTATAAAATTGGAATAACCATCCTCTTTTTTAATTTTTTCAGATAAGACCATATAGTGGTCCTTAAGTTTGCTTTTTTTAAATTACGAAGAAGTAACTGAAGGTTACGGGTTGGTGCGTACACACTTGATAATTGATAAAGAAGAGACGAATGTATTTTAAAGTGTGTAATTAGAAAGTTAATTTTCAGCAGAAAATATATATATATTTTCTTTTGTTAAAGTTTTTGTCAAGCGCTTTCGGCAACATTTGCCATCATCAGGACAACTAAAAATATTATAAAAGATATTCATTACACATGGAATGCTAAAAACATTAATAATAATACTTACAATTTTGGTTACTTAAAACTAGTGAGAAAAGATTTTTGAAGATAAAATAACTTAAGAACTAAATTTTAGAAAATGAAGACTACCCCAAAAAAAGGGGGGCATCTTAAAAGACAAAGGCATGCCTCCATAAATCAGAAGGACATGAGAAGTAGGCCCAGGCCTGTATGTTGTCTGTAGAAAAGACAACATTAGATTGATAAGGAGATTAAAGTTTTTTTATAAAATTCAAAAAGATTTATCAACCATGCGGTTATTATAAATATTAAGTGACAAGTATAGGTTAAGGATATTGGAAATGTTTTTCAAGGGAAATTAGTAAAAAGAAGAAAAGGGGAGAGAATCGAGATGTTTAAACTACTTGAAGGATGAAGGTTAAATTAGGAAAAGAAGAGGAGTGAAAGGTGACAAGTGACTAAAAGTACAGTGTTATGACAACGAAATATGGGAGTGACTACCCATCACAGACTCAAAGGTTCTTAAACAACGGTTTGTATTTATTGATATTAAGATTAATTTGAGTATTAACACAAGACGAAGAACGGTTATTTAGCTCACGAAGGATTTCAAGATCCTCAAGTAAATCAAGTTTAAAGGTACAGTTAAAAATGTTATGTAAAATTTTAGCATTATCTATGGGGGTGAAATTATGGTTATTAAAAGTTAAATGATGGCCGAATGTAGACTTATCAGGGTATCTGATGTGTTCTTTAATACGAGTGTCAAGTTTTCTAATAGTTTTACCCACGTAAGTGGCGTTGCAGTCAGCACAAGAAAGTTTATAGATACCACTTTTGTCAAGGGTAGGTAAAGGATCTTTAGTGTGGCTTAATAAAGATTTAATTGAAAAATTATTTTTGTAGGAAATTAAAATATTGTCGAAATTACGGAAGACTTTAGAAATATCGAGAGAAATCTTACCTAAATAAGGAAGTGAGAAGTATTTCTTGGAAACGATTGTAACCGAGGAAGAAGCATTGAAGGCTAGCTGAGTATTACGTTTAATTTTTAATTTGTGAATGACTCTATCTATGATGTTTGGGTGAAAATTATTATTAAAAGGAAGAAATCTCTCAATCCCTCATTCTTCTTACTAAAAAATCCATACGTCCCTCGCCTCTATGGCTTGCCTAAATTACATAAACTGAATTACCCAATGAGACCTGTTGTCAGCTTTTTTATCTCTCCTGCCTCCAACCTTGCTAAATTTCTAAACTCCTTTCTGTCTAGCTTATTAAACTACACACCCAAATTCACAGTTGTTAATTCTCTGGATCTCATTAACAAAACTAAAAACTTAACCCTCCCGGATAATGCCAAATTAATCTCTTTTGATGTTTGTAATCTCTACACAAACGTCCCCCGGAATGAAACTCTCCCCATAGTTAAAAATCTTTTATTGAAAAACAATATAAACCTACTCACTATTTCTACTATTTTAGAACTCCTTAAAATTTGTCTCGATCAAGATTTCTTCCTTTTTAACAATAAAATTTACCAACAACCCAATGGTTTAAGTATGGGTAACCCCCTCAGTTGTCTCATGGCTGATCTCTTCTTAGATAATTTGGAACAAAATAGTATCCTCATTCCTTCCAACGACAATTTCATCCTTCATTGGTTTAGGTATGTCGATAATATCTTTGTAATTTTTAAAGGTAACTTAGCTGATATTGATAATTTTCTCCTTTTACTAAACAATTTACATCCTAAAATATCTTTCACTGTCGAAATCGAACAAAATTCTTCAATTAATTTCCTTGACTTAACTATCTCTTCACTTAACAATCACCTTTCTTTTGATATTTACCGTAAACCTACTCAAACGGATCATCTCATTAACTTCCATTCTAATCATTCTTTCCAGCATAAAATGTCAGCCATTTATTGTTACGTTCATAGATTGCTCAATGTCCCTCTTTCCTCCTCTAATTTTTTAAAAGAGGTCAATATCTTAAAACAATTAGCTGTTAATAATAATTTTCACCCAAACATCATAGATAGAGTCATTCACAAATTAAAAATTAAACGTAATACTCAGCTAGCCTTCAATGCTTCTTCCTCGGTTACAATCGTTTCCAAGAAATACTTCTCACTTCCTTATTTCTAAAGTCTTCCGTAATTTCGACAATATTTTAATTTCCTACAAAAATAATTTTTCAATTAAATCTTTATTAAGCCACACTAAAGATCCCTTACCTACCCTTGACAAAAGTGGTATCTATAAACTTTCTTGTGCTGACTGCAACGCCACTTACGTGGGTAAAACTATTAGAAAACTTGACACTCGTATTAAAGAACACATCAGATACCCTGATAAGTCTACATTCGGCCATCATTTAACTTTTAATAACCATAATTTCACCCCCATAGATAATGCTAAAATTTTACATAACATTTTTAACTGTACCTTTAAACTTGATTTACTTGAGGATCTTGAAATCCTTCGTGAGCTAAATAACCGTTCTTCGTCTTGTGTTAATACTCAAATTAATCTTAATATCAATAAATACAAACCGTTGTTTAAGAACCTTTGAGTCTGTGATGGGTAGTCACTCCCATATTTCGTTGTCATAACACTGTACTTTTAGTCACTTGTCACCTTTCACTCCTCTTCTTTTCCTAATTTAACCTTCATCTTTCAAGTAGTTTAAACATCTCGATTCTCTCCCCTTTTCTTCTTTTTACTAATTTCCCTTGAAAAACATTTCCAATATCCTTAACCTATACTTGTCACTTAATATTTATAATAACCGCATGGTTGATAAATCTTTTTGAATTTTATAAAAAAACTTTAATCTCCTTATCAATCTAATGTTGTCTTTTCTACAGACAACATACAGGCCTGGGCCTACTTCTCATGTCCTTCTGATTTATGGAGGCATGCCTTTGTCTTTTAAGATGCCCCCCTTTTTTTGGGGTAGTCTTCATTTTCTAAAATTTAGTTCTTAAGTTATTTTATCTTCAAAAATCTTTTCTCACTAGTTTTAAGTAACCAAAATTGTAAGTATTATTATTAATGTTTTTAGCATTCCATGTATAATGAATATCTTTTATAATATTTTTAGTTGTCCTGATGATGGCAAATGTTGCCGAAAGCGCTTGACAAAAACTTTAACAAAAGAAAATATATATATATTTTCTGCTGAAAATTAACTTTCTAATTACACACTTTAAAATACATTCGTCTCTTCTTTATTTTTTTAAATTGTTTGTTTCCTTTACCCCCTATTTGGGTTCTACTTAAGTTCGTACAAATATTTACTAACAATGAAATTTTCTGACAAACTGATAATAAATGCTCTAGAAAATAAAATAAGTTTTTTGACCTAGAACTCACACAGCTCATCAATATTGAATATTTTAAAGCGGATTGGTATATTTGATGACATTTAAAAACTTTTATGAAGAATGAAATTTTCTGAAAAAACTAAAAGAGTTTGGAAATTAAATTAATTTTTTTGAGCTCGAACTCATACAGCTCATCTACTAATATATATATATATATATTTTTGAAAATATCGAATATTTTAAAGCGGACTTATATATTTAATGATATTTAAAAACTTTTATGAAGAATGACATTTTCTGACAGATAATAAATGCTCTAGAAAATAAAATAATTTTATTGATCTAGAACTCACACAGTTCATCTACTAATATTTTTTTGGGAATGGATAAAGATCCGCGAGTCGCGGATCTTTAACATATTTTATAAAGATCTGCGAGTTGCGGACCTTTATATAAAAAAATATTTACTTTATTATAAGAAGTCTTGACTACCTAAATCCAACCTGTGAATTTAAAAAAATATTTTTTTTATTAAAAAAATTCTAGCCTGTATTCAAAAAAAAATTAAACGGCCATGTGGGATTTGATCCCCAGACCTACTGCACTACTAGCGGGCACTATGTCACGCGGCTACAAGAGCTTATGGTTAAATATGTTCGAACCTATTATTTAAGCGAATCACGTTTCTCAACTCGCGGATCTTTATAAAATATGTTAAAGGTCCGCGACTCGCGGATCTTTATCCGCTCCCTATTTTTTTTGAATATATTGAATATTTTAAAGCGATATTTAAAAGCTTTTATGAAGAATGAAATTTTATGACAAATTGAAAATAAATGCTCTAAAAAATAAAATAACTTTGTTGACCTATGATAATTACTTAGCAAAGAAGTTAAACTAATGTATTTCAAAACGTGACTTTTATTAATCAGAATTGACTACACTTGTTGTTTATAACAACTAAACTTGAGGCTCGAACTAATTCTATAAACACTAATTCTAACATATGTCAGCAACTTGTTCTGATGAGGGCAAATAAATCAAATTAATTTTGCCTTTACTGACTAAGTCTTTAATAAAATGATGTTTAACATCTATGTATTTACTCCGTTTTGTTTTAAGAATACTAGACATTTTTATACACGACTGATTAGCCTCAAAACTATCAACAGGAAAAACGTCTATATTAAAAAGCCATATTCGGGCGGTCTACTGGTTTAAACATATTTCAAACAGTTTAAACTATTCCCATTCGAGTGACCAAACAATTACGTCACGTTGAATTAGTTTTAAACCAGCTGCATCTGTTTTTGAAACGTCCTCTCGAGAACGGTTCAAGGAAGTAGAAATGTCATCAATGTCAAAGAGAGAGGGAAGACGACGGGCTTAAGCAAAAGACGCAATAAAGAGTATATAATAATAATTAATAATATATATACAGGGTGTGTCATGAAGAGGGCCCATTAGCCATATATGGAAAACTACTGCTATTTGAAAATTGAAAATTTACATGCAGGGGTTTGTTAATACGCTCTTTCTAATGAAAATATTTTCAACTTCCAGTCACTTCCGGTTAGACCGGATGTTGACTATAACTTAGTTATTTTAAATGGGACACCCTGTATTTTATTACATTTTTAGATTCCGCATAAAATTCTCTTTAAGAAACTATTAACATACAATAGGTCTAAATTTAAAAGTTTTCCAAATATTTAAGATTTTTGATTTTTTTTTTGAAAAACATGACTTTACGTTATCTACATTATGTAGCTTAGCTGTTAATCTATGAATTTGAAATTATATACAGGTGTTAAGAGAGTATTGTTCTCGCACACAGTGAAATGTTGATGGCGATAATTTATACAGGGTGTGTAGAATCCAGCATCTAATATTCACATTTTCAATTATCAAAAACTCGATAATTTCAAATGGAACACCCTGTATTTTTTTATCACATCTATTCTAGTTTTTTATTATCTTTGGATCTGTAATAGCATTCCCTATACCTACAGTAGCGCATTTCTGAGTTATTTCTAAGTTAATAAAATCTGGTAATGCTGGACATAAACATAGTGTGCCATGGAAATTTATACCTAATTGCCATGACGACAAGTTTTGACAGCTATGTTATTATTGTATTGCAAGAAGTTTTGTTCAATTTCGTTGATAAAAGATGTCTAATTTGAGTTACAATAATGAAGATTTTTCGAATGTCGTGATGATTTATGGTGAATGCAATCGCATAATTAGTCGTACATGCGAATTATTTGCAGAAAGGTATCCGCAGAAACGCAGACCAAATAGAAAAACCGTAAGGAATATTATAAAGAATTTATTAACATACGGATCGTTCCAAGCGAAAGTTGAAAGGAAGAAACCAAAAGTTAATAACGAAGCATTAGAGATAACAGTTTTAGCTTTTTTTCATGCATTCCCCAATGCGTCATTACGGGAAGCAGAAGTAAGTTTAAGAGAGTCGTATAAAACTATTCACAGAATTTTAATTAAACATAAGTGGAAACCATTTTTGTATCATTTAGTTCAGCATTTACAACCGGCCGATCTACCCCAAAGGGTAGAATTTTGTGAATGGTTACTAATTAAAATTCAAGAAGATCCTGATTTTTTGAAACACATAATTTGGTGCGATGAAGCCAAGTTTTCGAAGAATGGTATGTTTAACAGGCATAACAGTCACTTCTGGTCAGATGAAAATCCGCATCTTACTCATGACAGATATTTTCAGGATACCTTTAGTTTCAATGTTTTTTGTGCCATAAAGTATGACAGAATCATAAGTTTAGTTTTTTATGACAACAACCTTAATGGTGAAGGTTATCTAGAAATAATTAGAAATGCTGTTTAACCGGCATTAAATGTTTTACCTAATAATGAGAGAGACACTACTTGGTATCAACAAGATGGTGCTGGGCCCCACAATTATCTCCCGGTGGGAGTATTATTAACAGAAATATTCCAAGACAGATGGATTGCCAATAGGGGTCCTTTTCAGTGGCCTGCTCGGTCTCCAGACTTAAATCCTCAAGGAAGATTAAAAAAATAGAGTTAGGGTAGTCTTTAGATCCAGAAACATTAATTAAAATTACGCAGGACAATTTGCTCAAAAGAATAACTAAGTGTTTAGAATTGAATGGTGGTGTATTTGAACATGTTTTATAATGAATAGATTCACGTATGTATTTAAAGAATAAAATTTTTATAACTTTTACTTGATTTATTTAGTCAAAAGAGATTCAGTGAGCTACTTTAAGAGGTTATCATTATATTGTAATTTCCATGGCACACTATGTTTATGTCCAGCATTACCAGATTTTATTAACTTAGAAATAACTCAGAAATGCGCCACTGTAGGTATAGGGAATGATAATAAAAAACTGGACTAGATGTGATAAAAAAATACAGGGTGTTCCATTTGAAATTATAGAGTTTTTGATAATTGAAAATGTGAATATTGGATGCTGGATTCTACACACTCTGTATAAATTATCGCCTTCAACATTTCACTGTGTGCGACAACAATACTCTCTTAACACCTGTACATAATTTCAAATTCATAGATTAACAGCTAAGCTACATAATGTAGATAACGTAAAGTCATGTTTTTCAAAAAAAAATTCAAAAATCTTAAATATTTCGAAAACTATTAAATTTAGACCTATTGTATGTTAATAGTTTCTTAAAGAGAATTTTATGCGGAATCTAAAAATGTAATAAAATACAGGGTGTCCCATTTAAAATAACTACGTTATAGTCAACATCCGGTATAGCCGGAAGTGACTGGAAGTTGAAAATATTTTCATTAGAAAGAGCGTATTAACAAACCCCTGCATGTAAATTTTCAATTTTCAAATAGCAGTAGTTTTCCATATATGGCTAATGGGCCCTCTTCATGACACACCCTGTATATATATGAATAAAATACAAGAATTATTCGGGTTCAGCTAAACGATTTAATAATCTGCGTTGACAAAAATAATATCTACACAATCATTTTCTTGATTCAAAAACCAATTGTGTACAATAATCAGCTGTAATTCGACCTCTTCGTTGAATATTTCGATTAGTCGATCCATTTCTGTAAACCATAAGAAATCCTGCGTAGACCTTTTTCCTGGCTGGTACTTTTTTACTGGGGGAAGTACTTTTTCCTGGGGGGGACGTTTATTTCTTTGATTTTCTGGAGATTTCCGTGAATTTTCCTTCACTTTTTTCTGGATCTATTCCAACAGTGATACTATAATTGTGTCTAAAGTTTCATTTGCGAGAGTGATTATCTGATTGATTATTTTCTCCTAACCCTCGCGATGAAGCCCTCTTACAAAACAGGTTGTATACAAGAGCGTAGATATCTTTTTTTCCTGGGGCGATGGTAATTTATTTCCTGGGGTGTGTGGTAATCAAATATAGGTTTAAAAATACTTGTAGATTATGAGAATTTGATTCCTATGCATCCAGGCCGTATACCGGACAGCTGTTTCGTCCTTTAAGGACTCATCAGCGGCAATGTGCCCAGACGCATAGAAATCAAATTCTCAACTCGAAATACACCAGTACAAGGCTGAGTTAGAAGGATGTTGTTCTCAGGTAGACAGCTAACGCCATCTACCAATGGGCCACGGTATCACTTATTACTTGGGGAATAGATTCCACCTATGTAATAACGCCAGTACAAACTGGAACCGACAGAGGGGCCCATATCTCTAAATGGTAATGAAACCATTAACAAGTTTTAAAAATACTTGTAGATTATGAGAATTTATGAGAATTAAGTGATACCGTGGCCCATTGGTAGATGGCGTTAGCTGTCTACCTGTGAACAACATCCTTCTAACTCAGCCTTGTACTGGTGTATTTCGAGTTGAGAATTTGATTTCTATGCGTCTGGGCACATTGCCGCTGATGAGTCCTTAAGGGACGAAACAGCTGTCCGGTATACGGCCTGGATGCATAGGAATCAAATTCTCATAATCTACAAGTATTTTTAAAACTTGTTAATGGTTTCATTACCATTTAGAGATATGGGCCCCTCTGTCGGTTCCAGTTTGTACTGGCGTTATTACATAGGTGGAATCTATTCCCCAAGTAATAAGTGATACCGTGGCCCATTGGTAGATGGCGTCAGCTGTCTACCTGAGAACAACATCCTTCTAAATATAGGTTTGTTTGTTTCTACATTTCATATATTTTATTTCTTTTCGTGCAATGTTTTGGTATCCCCTTTTACCCTCCCCATATCTATTCCCTTGTTTTTATGAATAATTTGATTTCTTGAGAGACTTTTTTTGATTTCTTTCGGAAAAATAAAAGTTTTTTTTCTTTATAATCCAGTTTCGTCCAGGTGTGTTTTTGTTCGCGGAAGATTCCTGGCATTCGGAAGAAAAGAAAAACCAATAAACCAAAAGAAACGTTCTAGATCCGACAGGAAAAATCTAAAAAAGGTTCTGGATCCGGTAGGAAAAAAATCAAAAAACGTCCTGGATCCGACAGAAAAAAACCAAAAACCCTAAAAGTTCACATAAAGTAAATAAAAGACATAAAAATCTTATAAATTACCGGATTTCGTGGTGTCTGTGGAGGGGAAGAAAATAAATTTTCAATAAACGATGTAGACTATAAGAAGTTGATTGTTCTGGCAGATAAGGTAAAAAGAAGAATTTTTAACATGGGAAAGCATTTTATAGTCAATATCAAAAGGGAATACAAATTAAGACAAGTTGAGAAGGGACACGACACGAGGAAATTAAGAAGGGATATCAAGCGAGTCTGAAATTAAAATATACTGTGCAGAAGATGAATGAAAATATACGGTGGCAAAGAAAAAAAAACGTTACAACTTTATTTTTACAAACTGAAATCATCAAAATAATCGGCACCAAATTGGAACCATTTTCTAAAAAAAATGTGGATTATTATAAAAGAAAGTAATTTTTCGATAAATAAGTGTTTTGTACTTAAAAAAAAATGGCGAAAGCGCCTCCCGGTAATATTTTAAAACGTGTTTTGTACTTAAAAAATGGTGAAAGCGCCATCATGTTTTAGTTCAATAATATTTTCTTTTATTTTTAAAAATGACGAAAGAAGAAAATGAAACTAAATATTTTTCCTAACTTAAAATTTTTTAATAAACAATAGAATTGTGCTAGTGAGTCAGAAGACATATCAATTCTTAATATAATTTATGTAAAAATAATCCTGGAATATATTAGAGTTAATTGTTTTGTACTTTCTCTAAAAAAAAAGGCGAAAGCGCAAATGCGCAAAAACTTGTTTACTAACAAAAAAAAAAATTAAAAAACAATAGAATTGTACTGGTCTGTTAAAAAGACATGTGTATTATGTAAAAATAGTTCTTGAGTATATTTAGAGTATTAATTGTTTTGTACTTAAAAAAAATGGCGAAAGCGCAAAATAAAACCTAAAATTTTCCTAACTAAAAAGAATTGCACTAGTCATATCACAACCTGCTATGCTTAGATATCGACTTTAAGAGAAGGATGGGAAATTGATGTATAATAGCGTTGTCTAAATAAAGAACAACGCTAATAGTAAATGGTCTAAGGGGTGTACAAACTGAACTGTCAACTGCTAGTGACATCACAGTTTTAAAATCATATATTTGAGCTCTCCAAAATCTATGACGTAATTTTAAAACTGGTTCTAAAAGTTGTTGAAAATGTTTTTAAAAAAAAGAGACCGCCCGAATATGGCTTTTTAAAACGTACGACAAAGCAATGTATTCGGACTCTGTAATAGAAAGTGATACAGTACTCTGTTTTTTAGTTTTCCAAAATACAACTTTGTCATACACTTTGATGACAAAACCACTAATACTCTTCCTATCTTCACTATTAGCAAAATCTGCATCAACGTAAGCAGTAATTATAGTTTAGAATTTATAGTAGACTTTGTATACTTTAGACCAAAGTTTTGAGAATTCTTTAGATATCTCAAAACCGTTTTCAAATACATCCAGTGTAAGCTAGTAAAACAGTTTTGAAACTTACAAAAATAAGACACAGCAAAACTAATTTCAGGCCTACTACCTTGCATTATATACATTAAATAGCCAATAAGCTCCCTATAAGGCAAATTTTGTAAATTAGTTGAAGATTCTGAATGTAAGACAGTAATTTTTGAATTTTCCGTCAATTCAAATTAGGTTGCATTGGTATATATTTACCTTTTCATTCTTCCATGTTAAAAATTTTAAGAACTTTTAGTATTAAATCCTGTTGACTAATAAATATTTGATTTTCTGACTTTGAAATATTTAAACCCAAGAATTTTAATTTTGATACATCAGACAAATCTTTCATTTCAAAAATTTTCATCAAATCTTTCTTAACCTTATACAATTGATTCAAATTTTTAGATAGTAAAATTAGATCATCTACGTACACTAATAAAAATACATCTATACATATATACAAACAAGGATCCGCACCTGACCTTGTAAAAGCACATGAAATCAAATATTCATGTAGTCGATCATTCCAACATTTAGGTGCTTGTCGTAAACCATACAATGACTCTAATAGCTTACAGACTTTGCCCTTGTAGGTCCCTTCTACGCCTTCCGGAACCTGCATGTATACTAGATTCTTCAAAAAACCGTTTAGAAAAGCCGTCTTGACATCAAGTTGTTCAAACTGGAATTTTTCTTCTACAATCAGTGACAGCAAAACTCTTATTGTCACCATTCTTGCTACTGGTGCATATATCTCTTCTTCTATATTTAACTGTAAAAATCTACGAGCCACTAGACGAGCTTTTTTAACCATCTTTCCAAAGCTTTCTTTTATTCTAAAAATCCATTTTGAATCTATTATCTCTATGTGTTGAGGCGTCTGTACAATTTGCCAAGTTCCGTTTTTCTCATGAGACTGTAATTCCTCTTGTATAGCTTCTTTCCAACCATTTCTCAATGTTATAGCTTCTCTATAACTTTTGGGAACATCTTCTAGTAAATGTCCAGCTGATAAAGCAGTCATTAGGTCTACCTCATAGTCGTCTAAATGTCTTGTCCTTATTCTATTACTTCGTTGTAAGTTAGGCTCATTCGCTTCTTCATCTTCTCGTTCTTCTTTTTCTTCTTCTTCTTCTCTGTCTTCATTTTTTTGTTCTGAGCTAACTAGCTGTTTTGATTCCGATTCTTTTTTTTTTCATCAAAAATTAGTGACGTAGCGGTTAATACTTTGTTTTGGTTAAAATCCCAAAGTCTATATCCATTATTACAATATCCCAATAAAAAAGTTTTCCTGGAATGTGAATCTAGCTTTCCAGTACGCTCTTCTTTTGTAATATGAGCATAAGCTATACATCCAAAAACTTTAATTTTGTCTAAGTTAGGCTTATTACCATACCAAATTTCTGCTGGTGTGATCCCATTTGCAAGCGTTGTGGTTTCAGTCCTATTGATTAGATACACAGCAGTTAGCACAGCATTTCCCCAAAAACCTTTGTTAAAATTAGAATCAAATATCATACATCTTGATTTTTCTAAAAGAGTTCTATTATTCCTTTCTGCTAAGCCATTTTGTTCAGGGTTTCTAGCAACCGTATATTGAATTTCAATCCCTTTGGATTTACAAAAAATTTTAAATTCATTTGAAATGTACTCTTCTCCATTGTCACATCTTAATTTCTGCACTTTGGTATTTTGTTGTGTTTCTGCTAGAGCTACATATTCTCTGAATTTAGTAGTTACTTTAATCTTTTCTTTTAACAAAAACGCAATTGTAAAATGACTAAAGTGATCGACAAAAGTAACAATATATTATTTACCATCTCTTGTAGGATGAGTTATTTTTCCACAAACATCGGAAGATACAACTTGCAAAATTTTTCTTACTTTAGTATCTTCAGAAATACTTTTTAAAAACGAACGCCTTGTCTGTTTACCTTTCATACATACTTCACATATTGCACTGCAAGGATACTTTGATGAATGCCCCATTCTTCGATGTAGTATAGTCTTCACACTATTGTCAACCATCCCAGAAAACTCGTATCGACACTTAATTTGGACTTGATACAAATTTTTATGAAGAGCATCATCAAATAGAGTCTTATTATTATTAAGAATTTTAACTTTTTCTATTTCAAATATAACTTTAAGGTCGTTTTCTTGCATTTTTCTCACAGACAAAAAATTACATGTAAGATTTTCACATTCCAAAACGTTTTTCAAAGTTATTTGTAACCCATCGTTAGTCGGAAGTTGTAAGTCTCCTTGGCGTTTGGCTTTGACAGTTTCTCCAGCTTTTGCAACAAGAATTTGAAGATTAATTTGTTGAACATTGACTAGAAACCTCCCATAAAAAGAATTTATCATGTGGCATGTTGCACCACTATCTATCACAAATATAATATCATTAGAAACTTTATCAATAATTGAATTTTGACTTTATAGGTGAAAACTCTCATCTTTTTCATTTTCTTACACAATAAACGTGATTTCATTGTCTTCTTCGTGATTCGAATTTTGCGCTACATAATTTTTTTCTTTTCTTCGTGGGCATTGATTACGCTTGTGCCCCTTACCACCACAATAAAAACATTTTCCTTTAAAAATGTAATTTTGACTAGGATTATTTCTTTGAGAACCTTTCGCTCGTGATTTCCATCCAACAAAATCATGTGATTGGGGCTCTTCTACATTTGGTTCAGACCGATTCTTCTTCGTTTGCCATTCTTCCTCCAAGATAAATCTACTTTTTACGTATTCTAAAGTAAGTTTACTTGGCAAAACAAAATATCTAATGCAGTAACTACAGTCTGGTAATTTTCTGGCATTGCAGACGAAAGCTGTATTACAATTTCAATATCTTCCATTTTACCACTTGCAGCCTTCAGCTCCGATACAGTTTTTTCATACTCCATCAAGAAATCTTGAAGTGGCTTAGTGTTGCTGTATTGCATTGATCTTAACTTTCTTTGGAGTTGCATTTAACATACGATTCCAGTTTTCTTATAAATCGTGCTCAGATTATTTATCATTTCTTTTGCGGTAACGTTACTTTTCACCATTTCTAGCACATTATCTGAGATACATTGCAGAATGATGTTTCTTGTTTTAACGTCATCCTTTCTGAATTTGTCTAACTGTGAAGCTCCTACAGGAGGATCATTGGTCAAGACATCTAATAGCTCATAATTTTCCAAAAGCAATCGAATGCGGAATTCCCAGTTAGCATATCCACTTCCATCAAAAGCTTTAACAAAATTAGATGAATCACTTGCCATTTCAACTTCACCACAAAGCCAAATTTTACTTAATTTACCACTTCTTTACTCTCAATAGTCGGTAGAGCATGAGACTCTTAATCTCACGGTCGTGGATTCGAGCCCCACGTTGGGCGCCAATTTGTAATGAGATTAACTAACTCTATTTACATTTATTAATCTAAGTTCAAAATTAAGTTTGATAGAAATAAAATATTAATAGATAAAAATTTAACTCATATTTAATTTATTATTATTTTAATGCAACTGGATAAATTTCACTGGAATATTATCCAGAATTCATAAAATTAACTTATATTTCCTTTAAATTCAATAAGATTCATTTTAATTTATACTTTTGGCCAGTGTTGTATATTTTACCATTCCATAATCTAAAAATAGATTGTTATTAAGTATTGTTTGTAGAAAATAATTCACCCTATCGTCATCTTCCTCTAAGCGATATAATATTTCTAAAAGCGACAAGCGCAGAAATACCTGTGATCGCCGGACAGGTCGGTTTTCTTATCGGAAAGAAGAAAACCGTTACAAATCCCCTCTTTGGGCGAGAAAATTGTGTAACCTTTAATCTTCCCATATGCGTTTAATTAGGAACAAACAATAGCTCGGTTGAAACCAATGCAAAAAACCCAACATTATAAAAAAAAAAAAAAAAAAAAAAAAAAAAAAAAAAAAAAAAAAAAAAAAAAAAAAAAAAAAAAAACATCATTGTGGCTGACTGAATGGGCACTTACCCTATGCCAAAAAAAATCCCCTCTTACAAATCTTCTGAAACTATAAATAGGGAAACAGTCCAATAGTTCAGAGAGTCTCATCACATCTAGCAGTGTTCAGTTGACATGTCATGTCTCGACGTTATATAAAGCGGTTGACCGCACTAAAAATTAATAGTCTAATAATTTCCTGAGAGTCTAAAATGTACATAAATTGTAAATATATTTTGTAACAATAATAATGTAATAAAAAATGTAATAATTAATAATTTTGGTTTTCTAATAAATGGGTGAGTAAATAGCCCTTACAGTTCACTTAAATAATTTGATTTATTTTGTGGTAACATACTAATTCCTTATACTCTGTATTAAGGTGGTCCTTCGAAAACTTAGACAGCGTTGACACGCTGTCTGCCGCAGTAAATTATTCCAAACTCATATCGATTCTTAATCATATTTGTTCAGCAACCAGAGCATCGACTTTTAACTTCAGGATCGTGAATTAGTTTTTCTTTGATGCAACACTTTTGCTTTATTTTTGCTTCAAGGGTTGGTAGTACATTTGTTGAGCGCCAGTAAATTCTCTTTGTGTTAAAATAATTAATTGATTGAATATTATCAAAACGACTCAGGAGAATTACAAAGACTGACTCTAAAAGAATTAATTAGTAAAAATGAGAGAATGAGAGAGATGAGAATTTAGTGGAACCGAGAGATATTAGTAAAAAAAAACAATTTAATGACATACTATTCGATATATAATATAAATATTATAATTAATTGTTTATAAGAGTATTGACACCGCAGGTGTACTTTTTGGAAAATTACATTAAATTTACTAATCATAAGAAAGTCAATAATAATTTACTAATCACAAGAAAGTCATTAAGATTTTACTAATCACCAGATAGTCAATAATATTTTACGAATCATAAGAAAGTCAGTAATATTTTATGAATCACCAGAAAGTCAATAATATTTTGGTAAATATTCAGGGTTGATATTATTTTTTAAGAAGTATTCTTAATACTAAAACATTTTTGTGGAATCATCTCCAATGAGGAGACGTTCTCCTCCCGGTAATCTATCCTTTAACAGAACCTCCAAAGGTGCATAAGCTGCAGGATACAATAGAATATGTAGTTCGGTGCAGGATTTATTGAAAAAATGAATAATGGTAACTCTTCACATCAGATTATTTTCTTAGTTCTTAATTCCATTGAATAAGAAAATGAACTCAGAAATGTAGAATCAAATAAGAAATGGAAAAAAGTAAAGACTGTCTCTTATTCCATCTTTAAAAAAAAGAACAAAAAACTAAGTATAATACCGCATAATTGGATCCTCAGCTATGTGGCATAATTAAATGTCTATACTTAAATTAATATTAACAAAATAAGATTATATTTATAATATAATAATATATAATTAAGAAATATATTGGGAAACGCCCTATTGAATTTCAAACAAAAAACTACTATTAAAATTTAATTATTGTTTAAATTTCCTATGCACATAACGATAAATCTGTAATAATAAAATAATAATTATAACAAACTTACCGAAGATGTTTAACAGTTTTTTTTTAAATTAATTAACCAGAAATGTGGCTTCTAATGGCAACCACCGAAAACCAAAAAATCAAGCTGATTGTCCGATTAAGGAGTCAACGAGCATACCCAAAAATACCACTAGCGAACCGTATCTGTATATTTCGGATTTTTTCAAAAAACATAATTTAGATATTAGTACTTAAATACAGTTAACGTTCAACGATTTACATTATTTAGATTTGTGCAAACAGAGGTCAGTAGTTGTACCGATTTTTAAATTAATCCTATATTTTATATTAAAAATTTAACCAAAGTAGTAAAACTAACATGTATATGTTACAATATTTTTTTTGAAAATATCGAATATTTTAAAGCGGATTAGTATTTTTGATGATATTGAAAAGCTTTTATGAATAATTAAATTTTCTGACAAATTAATAATAAAGACTGGAAATTAAAATATAAAATTTAATGCGAAGGCGTAACATGTAAAATTAGTTTTGTTTATTAATTCTTGGAAGCCAAAACTTCATAATTATATTACAAAAATAATTTAAATATTTATTTGTAAACAATGTCGAACGCTTTTATTACATCAAGAACAAACTATAATTTTCTATTTTTTTTTTCAATAAAAACAAAATTATTTGTAGGATACAAATAAATAATTTGGACAATCAGATAATCGAGTTCCGCAAATTTGAATGACGTCTAAATTTTGCCATTTTTGCGGTACAAAATGGAATTTTAGTATTATAGCTAAGCAATCATACCGATAAGGAGTGTCACAAAAAGTCTCCCATTAAAACGAAAACACGAAAGTAAAGTTTAGGCACGAAACACTGTTGCTTTTGGCTTGTCCGACACGATAGCCGACCTCTTATCGAAAATTCGAACCGCAAACACGCGATATTCTGCCTCGTTACCTCTCGATTGGAAATTGAGACCCCATAAAATATTTAAGAATGTAGGTATTCCTTACTGGTTTATTATTAGAATTACCCTGATATAATTTTTCCATCATTAATTTTTCAATAAAGACTAAAAATCTATACAATAGTTTTATATTATTAAGTAGATGATAAATAACAGTACAAAACTTATTTTTTTCTACGCCCTAGTTAACTTTATTTCACGCTTTCCATAAGTTGACACAGTTGATCAGTGCAATTCTTCCACACTTTTACATGAAAAAAAGTATAAAGTCACCTTTGACTTTGACAGCATACATGAACATTAACTCTGATTTGACTTTAACAGATTTGTTTCTAGTATCAATAATTCATTCGAATTGATTTAATTAAGTAGTTAGTTGTTTCTATTATTATTATGGATAGTGAAGATTCCGACTTTAAAATATGTACTCCGGAAGAAATCGTAGAAAAGGTAAATGTGGCCATATTAAAATAGTTGTAATTTACTGAAGGAGTTTAATTAAAATATCACAAATATCTATTTTTATTTTATTATTTTGTATAGGGCGTAGAAAAAAATATTGTATGCAACATATGCATAAAGAGCCTTTTTTCACTCATGGAATTTGCGCACTCGCCTGACGGCTCATGCGGTCAACTTTTCCATTCGTAAAAAAAGTACCACTTTATGTACTTGTTGCATAAATTACTATTATTTAATTTACAATATCAATATATTAACAGAAATACATAATAATGCCATTTTGACCTTGCTACTACTCATGATTTTTCTGTAAGTAATTATTTATAAAACAGAGTCGCTTTTTTTAAATTAGACCAACAGTAACGATGACAGACATTAGGGCCCTTTTGTAATTGCTAGTATAGTGGATTCTTTTTAAGTCACATTTCAAATAAAGTGTTGTTTTTGACAAGAATGACATTTGTGACGTCATGACTTTCCTCGTCTATAACGTGTTGTTTGCAATAAAATTTGTTGTATTTTATTTTCGTTTCTTGAAAACAATCTTAAGACGAAATTAATTAATTAAGATTAATTATACATATAGCAAACAGCAAATAATTCATCACTATCAGATGCAACATCTAGATTAGGAAATATTTTTACTATTATTAATAAAAAAACTTTAATACATTAAAAGATATTTCATAAAATAGTTAAATTTTTATTTACAAATTATATTCTTCATAGTTTCTTTTGTTCCAGATATTTTGGAAAGAAATGGAAAAATTTAATGGCTTCATTACATTATATATCTTTTTGGTCAGTAATGATTTATGATATTTGTTTTTTTTTAAGTAGGCATTTTTATAATAAAATTTAAATTATTTTTGTTAAATTTCAGACTGAAACGAGCCTAATGAATTCTTCACCTATTGGTAAATGACATTTTAAATGTAAGTAATTTTATACATTTATATAATTTATAGTAAAGTTTTTATATCAAACAAACTTAAAAGGAATAGATCATTTAATTTCGTTTATTATTTTTCAAACTCCTGATAATAGGCGAAACGTACGTAGATTAAATATTATTTGAAAGAGCTTAATAATCTGTCTATCCGTTTTGAAAATGTTTATTCAGCGTTTCTTATGTTAAAAATTTTGCTGATCCTCCTGTCAAGCTGTTCACTGCAAACCTCAACTAATGATATCTAGGACCATCGTTTAGTTGGACGGGCTCACCAGGATACATAATCAGCAGGACTCCACTTGGACCCCCTATAAAGCTATTATCGTATTTGTTCATAAACGTACGCATTTATTTAAACATAATATTGAAACGTAAATAAATTATTTGAATATTTATGTTTTCACCTGTTGAAGTTACCGCACTGTTCTATATCTAAATAAACCTCATCACATCAACTTGTTGAATACGGTTGGGTGAAGGTAGAAATTCGCATTCGCATTCGCTAAAAAGTTAATTCAATGCGAGACGGAGTTCAAGGATAATCCGGGACCCATGCATATTTTATTATATTTTGTTTTTTGTTTCAATAATAAAAAAAATTGACTTTAGTTTCTGTATCGCTTAATATAATGTAATCAAATGTTTTGTTTATATTTAAGATATAACAATATTTATTAACTTTATAAAAATTAAAATTATTTTTTTAAAAAGTTGGATCGAATCGAATATAGAATGTCATTAGTATAGATATGATAGTTCGAGAACATTCATTATGGAAAATAACATGGAAAATGGCTAAAGTCACTTTTGTGGACGTTAAGGTCACTCGTGACGTCACCAACCTCTGCTTTCATTAAACGATTATTTACATAAGGAGTGTGCTCGAACCATCATAGCTATGCTACTAATATCGAGCAAAAATAAGTTCAAATTTAATTCCTGTTGTAAATTATAAAAACTAAAATTAATAAAATTCAAGGGGTATTAGGGCCACTAAGTACAATTTAGACATTAAATTAATAAAATTCAAAAAGATACTAGAACCACCTTGTGCAAATTCGACACCGATTTTTATATTATTATTAATTAAAACATTTACATTAGTAAAATCTAAAATTATGATAAAAAACAATTCGCAACTATACTAAATAAATCTGCAAATGTGACTAAATTTAATCTTATTAGTACGAATTTAATTTAAATTTAGGGGTAATGTAAGAGTCCCAAATACAACTGTCTTTTTTTTATTAAAATTGGACCATTATTAACGGAGGTTAGCGTTGCTACTGCGCATAACTGTTCTGTTTACTCTATGTCACATTTATAAAGCAGCGGAGTTTTTTTACGCTAAAATTAAACCAATAGTAGCGGAAATAGACGCTAGTGCCTTTTTGTCATTGCTACTGATTATGAGTTTTCTTTCTTTCTACATCACAATTCAAATACCGAATCGTTTTTTGGCGTTTTTAGTTAAATATCATTAATAACGTTTTAATTATACTTTAATTGGCGCAGTCAGTAGAATTCGTGCGAGTTGTGAGAAAATTGTTTTTGTTAATAAGTTTGTTTGCTAGTATGAAAAAAAATCACCTGAACTCCGGAATATTTAAATTAAATTTGCTTTTAAACTCTTTCTGGCATTTACGGATTATTCGGTTCTACATTAAAACAAAAAAAATTATTCTTTATAAATAGATGGACAAAAGAGGAAAATTAATGACCGGAAGCAGTTTAGATAACATGATCATAAAAGCGAATTAATGCAGAGTCATATGCAAATACGAGATGATTAAGTATTCGTACACGAACTTCAGAAAACGCAGTGGCTCAGAATTTCCGAATCCAAATGGAAACTATTACGATGACTGATGGAATTCTCTCACAAACATCATTAATTATTATTATTTTAGGTAAATGAGAATTCGGGTACGGCATCTAATGAGGGCAGCGGCCTGTCAGAGAAAATAATGTTTTCATAACAATTCCCAAAGGTTAAATTAATTTATTTTAAATGTCAAATTGTTTAGAAATATTATTCGCATTCATAGTCGACACTTATTGAGGTTTTACTAAAGTATAATTTGAAGACAGTGACAATGAAACCACACGTAAAATAAATATCCTTGTGATTTTTTTGATTCGTCGCAGCCCTCAGCCACGTGTATGCTCCTCCCATTGGCCTACATATTGACTACGCATTGCCACGTTATGGCCTTCTGGGAGATGAAATAACCGAAGCCGAATGGACTAGGTAAGAACACGTATTTTGATGCGATGACAGTTCTACGGTCTATTTTCTTAACCAAATTGAGATTAACGGTTTTTTAGGCGCTACTGGGTGAATAATAAATTGATATTTACGGCAACAGGTGCCGAAGCAGGGTTAGAGAATTATATTTTACTAGTTTACTAAATGATCTATATGTTGGAATTATTTCAATGGAAATTTATTAATTGTAATTTTAAAAACTGAAATTATTTGATGTTAAAAAAACCTTTAAATTAAAAAAGAACATTTTGTATTTCAATATTTCACCATTTTTATTAATGGGAGTTCATGCCAGATATTCGAATTATTTATTAAAACCTCTCCATATATTTAAAATAAATTTAGATTTAAACTTAAACCATATCTGTCCAAATTTTAATCAAGAATTATGGATAATTGAAAACCATAAATAGATACGGAAACGGGCGTTGCATCTAGAGTCATATATATAATGTTGAAATTCTACTATTAAATGGTTGATCCTTAATTAGATTTGCGAATTAAGGACGAGCTCCTGATGACCATGACATCCTTTAGTTGGCTGTTGCACAATTAAATTAGTCTCGTTACTTCAGTTTTGGTGATTTGGTATTTACGTAACTAGTTATTGCTTTTGTCCCAACGAGTTTTATATCTGTATATATATAAAATAATAATAATTCACGACTTTATTGAAATAAACGTATTAGTAAATGTACAGATGGGGTCCTGAGACATATTAATAATATACTCATCGTAGGTACATGACATAGTAAAAGAAATGATTGTCAATGCGTAAAATTTTTTTATTTTAAAAAATATTTCATTTTCAGATGTGTAACAAACATATTTAGTTAACGTAAATTTATTATTAGTTGAAGTACAAAATTTGATCTTAATACAATATTTTTAAGTTTAAATATTATAAAGGACCCCTCACTTCTCTTATGGAAAATTGCTTTCGGCCAATTTTTTTAAAATTTTAGTACGTTGTAGATCTTGACGTTCTCATTAAATGTCTCTATGGGCCCAACTTAATTCTATAACCAGTTTTCGAGATATTGATGGTCAAAGTTCAATAATTGAGTATTTAGGTAATTTTGTTTTAATTTCAATTTCTTCAGTTTTTATGAAAACTGATCAGCTTATCTTGAATTTATTTATAGGAAAATTTAGTCAAAAGATTGGCCTTTAAAAAAATATAATAATTATATATACAGGATTCACCAAAAAGTCAGTGGAGCTACTTTATTTTTAAAATGACTATAATATAGAAAACCAATAAACCTGTTTTGATAAATTCCTAATAACTTTAAAACAAACAGCCAGATTTTCTTGAAAAAATTATATATTTTACAGGTCAGTAGTTAATGAAAAACTGCGCTATGTAATGTTTGAAAATTTACATACGGACCGAAATGTAGGGCTTTCAAATCTGATTTTTTTTCAAATCGCCTCAATTATGCTGCTTTAGCAATACAGTTGTAACAGATTTGCAGCTTAAATCGTAACGCATTTACTATTATAATTTGATGTAAAATATATTGTGTCCGAGAAAAATTGTTTTTTATATGTGTACAGGGTGTTTCAAATATTAGGCAACTGCGAGCTATACCGGGTGACACAGGATTAGCCCTTTAAATTTTTTATTTATTAGCTGATTTTTATGAAAGTTTAACTGAGTATAGTAATATAGTACAATAGTAAATGGACAATAAATTTGTTTTTTTAATGAAACACCCTGTATATTTTGATAAATTTGAAATCTACGGATCAAAATACATGCAATCCACTAGCCAAATGTCAATTTGACAGAACTTTCATATTTTGAAAATAAAATATTTTTCTCAGTGTACTTTGCTAAAATTTTACAATATCAATTAAAACTGAAAGAGAACTTCATAAAAAATGTTATTTCCTTTAAAAACCAGTTTTTGTCTGATTTATTATAATTTTATTAGAATAGTTACTGTTATTTTACCTAAACTCATTTTTTTAATTTAACTCCTTGAAGCCCATTTCAATACGAATAAAATGATATGCTATACACCCACTTACTGTTATGCATTTTAGCAAAGTACACAGAAAAAATATTTTTCTCAAAAAATAAAAGTTCTGTCAAATTGACATTTGGCTAGTGGATTGCATGTATTTTGATCCGTAGAATCCAAATTTATCAAAATATACAGGGTGTTCCACTTAAAAAACAAAATTGTTGTCCATTTCCGTCGAAACCGGAAGTCGGCCATCTTGAATAAAAACGTCAGAAAATCAGAAATTACTATTACTATAAACTTTCATAAAAATAGGATAAAAAGTAAAAAGTTTAAAGGCGTTACTATTTTAGCTACAAATCTATGTTACAACTGTTTTGCTAAAGCATAATTGAGGCGATTTAAAAAAAAATCAGATTTGAAAGCCCTACATTCTGGTCGGTGTGTAATTTTTCAAACTTTACATTTTGCAGTTTTTCTTTGACTACTGATATTTAAAGTATATAATTTTTTCAAGGAAATCTGGAAGTTTGTTTTAAAGTTATTAGGAATATATCAAAACTGAGTTTTAATGGTTTTAAAAATAAAATAGCTCCACTGACTTTTTGGTGAACTCTGTATATATAATTATTATAGTTATTTAAAGACCAATCTTTTGACTAAATTTTCCCATAAACAAATTCAAGATAAGCTGATCAGTTCTCTTAAAAACCGAAGAAATTGAAATTAAAACAAAATTACCTAAATACTCAATTATTGAACTTTGACCATTAATTTCTCGAAAAGTGGTCATAGGATTGAGTTGGGCCATTAGAGACATTTAATCAGAACGTCAAGATCTACAACATACTGAAATTTTAAAAAAATTGGCCGAAAGCCATTTTCCATAAGAGAAGTGAGGGGTCCTTTAAAAGGTTATCCATTATCTCAAATGTGGTCTACTTAATAGTAATGAAACTCAAAGTCAAGTACCACAAATTTTATTATAAAATAGAAGATAGGCGACTAGTTTCGGCTACAAGCCATCATCAAGCCTAGAATATAAGTACAAAGGTAGGAAATAAACATTTTAAGAATTTTTTATAAATTAGACTTACCCGAGAATAAAATGTAATAAATGATATTTATTGAAAATTGACAACTCAATTGTCATTTAAAAGAAAATTTTTGGAAATTGCATGTGTGCACTATGGGGTAGAGTAGAGGTAAAGGTGAAGGGGAGGTTGTGGTACAAGAGATTAAAATTAAATTAGTAAGGAAAGGAGGAACATATTAGCGGTGAATTAACAATGTATCCAGAAGTTGGTGCCGAAAGGGAAATTGGAGGTAATTTAAGTGGTTGGATGTAGGTGGTACGAAAACATTACGGATACTTGCACGAGACAACAATTTAGAATTTATCCAGAGAAAGGCTGGAACGTATAATACAGTTCTCGGTGGACGTCTGAGAACTCCAACCATGAATTTATGGTGGCCTAACGTGGTAAATTTGATGTATTCATGGCCAAGTATATCAAGAAGGGGCAACGGCCCTTCGCGATCAACTCCACGTGAGTGGGTGAAAGCAATCCAAAAAATAGCAACAATTAGTAGGCTTAATTTACACCAAAATGGTTTTGGCCCCTTTGGTGGCCACCCCAGAATGTTCTCAATAAATATCATCGAAAAAGAACAATGAGTAAACGCACAATCAAATGGTACTATGTAGTAGCACATTTACAAAATGATCGTTAAACTTGACATGACAATGAAAAAAGTTAATGACATTTGACAATTAAACGAAATTTTTTTTAAAAACAATTGATAATAGCCAGAAGGGCGGCGCAATTAAAATATAATTATATACAGAATTAGAGACAATCTAAATAATAAGGTGAAACGTGAATAATAGTATAATTGTAAGAGACTGGGTGTGGATATAGGTAAAGGCCATCAAGTAAGGAGGAAGGAAAAGAAGAATGTCTTGTCAGGTAAGTATGAAGAAAGAAGAAGAAAATGACAATTGACATTTAAGGGGGTGATTGTAAATAAAAGAGAAAAAATTAAACAATAAGAAAATACAAACATGAAAGGTAAAAAGAGGGAAAAGGATTTGTCTATAGGAGGACACAAAAGGCCAGCAGGAACAATTAGATGAGATCAATAAAAATGTCTGATAGGAAAATATGGTTGTCTTTAGGTCTTAGCTGTTCGTTAAGACAAGTTAATCGGTTGTTATGTAAACATGAGTGTATATCAAACATTTCAAGAAAATTAAGTTTGTTGCCTTTGCCAATATTGTGTAGAATACAGAAATAATGGTTGGTGGAGATAATATGATTGGCAAAGGAGGATGGGGTGTTAGTAATATCAGAGTTTCTGTATTTATCAATGTACCTAATGTGTTCTTTAATTCTAGTTTCAAATCTTCTACCTGATTGACCAATGTAATCAGCGTTACAGTCATGACAATTAAGTTTATAAACACATGTTTTGTGAAGAAAAGGGATGACATCTTTAGTGTTGACTAGAGAGGAGCCGGTATTGGAGCTGGTTTTGAAGGCTACATTGACGTTATGTAGGACGTAAAAGGACGGAACATCTTGTGTGTTAAAGGAGATATGTGGAGAAATTAATCTAAACTTAATAAAGAATTTAGTATAAAGTTTGTTGACAGTTTCTAAAGGGTAATTATTATTAATCGCAAGTTGTTTAATAATATTGATTTCAGCGGTGAAAGCATTTTGAGTTAGAGGAATAGGTAAGAAGCTATTGAAGGCAGCAAGTTTATGTGACATTGGATGATTGGAATGGAAGTTTATTAAAGTGTCGGTAGTAGTGGGTTTTCGATAAATTTCAAAATCTAAACAGGCATGAGGAAGGTTTTTAGAAATAAGTAAGTTCAGAAAGGGAAGTTTATTAGAGTATTCTAACTCTATTGTAAATTTGATGCGGGGCTGCAAGGTATTAATTGTTTTTAAAAAAAATTTCGTTTAATTGTCAAATGTCATTAACTTTGTTCATTGTCATGTCAAGTTTAACGACCATTTTGTAAATGTGCTACTACATAGTACCATTTGATTGTGCGTTTACTCATTGTTCTTTTTCGATGATATTTATTGAGAACCTTCTGGGCTGGCCACCAAAGGGGCCAAAACCTTTTTGGTGTAAATTAAGTCTGTTAATTGTTGCTATTTTTTGGATTGCTTTCACCCACTCACGTGGAGTTGATCGCGAAGGGCCGTCGCCCCTTATTGATATACTTGGCCATGAATACGTCAAATTTACCACGTTAGGCCACCATAAATTCATGGTTGGAGTTCTCAGACGTCCACCGAGAACTGTATTATACGTTCCAGCCTTTCTCTGGATAAATTCGAAATTGTTGTCTCGTGCAACTATCCGTAATATTTTCGTACCACCTACATCCAACCACTTAAATTACCTCCAATTTCCCTTTCGGCACCAACTTCTGGATACATTGTTAATTCACCGCTAATATGTTCCTCCTTTCCTTACTATTTTAATTTTAATCTCTTGTACCACAACCTCCCCTTCACCTTTACCTCTACTCTACCCCCTAGTGCACACATGCAATTTCCAAAAATTTTCTTTTAAATGATAATTGTGTTGTCAATTTTCAGTAAATATCATTTATTACATTTTATTCTCGGGTAAGTCTAATATATAAAAAATTCATAAAATGTTTATTTCCTACCTTTGTACTTATATTCTAAGCTTGATGATGGCTTGTAGCTGAAACTAGTCGCCTACCTTCTGTTTTATAATAAAATTTGTGGTACTCGACTTTGAGTTTCATTACTATTTTTAAATATTTACTCAATGGATTTTAGCTTCAAATAATTCTTCATGACACTTTCGGTTATTTGTATGTTTAAAATTAAAATCTTATCCTGACTAAATTTCAACAAGAAATTATTCAAAATATAAAAAATCTGAGATAAATTACTTAGCAAAGAACATTAAAAAGTGTTTCTTTTTTACATTATATTTAATGATGTTCTTCAAATAAATATAAGGTCAAGTTATTGAAGTGTCTTGGAATCCCTCTATTACATCTACTCACACATCGAAATGATAAAATTTATTTTAATAGAACCAAATTGAAATTTTCTCAATGTCATTCTAGAAATTATACTAATATTGTATCATCATGAAATAAATAAACTTCAATTTAATAAATCTATATTGATATTGACCACCCGGTAGATCAGATGGCTTATCTACGATTCCCAATCATTCTATCTATAATAAATTTATAAATAATGTGTTTCCTGTATCCTCTTCACTTTATTCAGAGATGCTCGGTCTATTCTCTATTTCAGTCTCAGCCTCATCTTGTAGTTTTCTTCCTGTCTCTTTTTTTTTTAAGAATACTTTGCTATTGTACTTATTTTCAAATTTTTGTCCTCTCTGTTCCTACTAATTCATTTACTGCATCATCTTATTAGCTAGATTGTTTTGTTTCTTTTTTACTCCTTTGACTTTATTAAAAAATATGGGCTCACCCTTTTATATAAATTATTTACTTTATTATCTACATTAACAATCTGTTTAATACATTTGTGTATTCGGAAATTATAACATCTAAGTAACGACAAAATTACTTCTGTATAACAATTCAATAAATTTCAAACATCCATTAATTATAAAAATTGACAAATTTCTCAAAATTATTTTTATTATCAATTGATAAAATTTTAAATTGCCAAACAATAATTTTCCCAGGATTTTTCATCTTAGATATGACACCTAACATGATCTTTATATTAAATTTTCTTATCAATATGGACATGATTATAAGATTAATTATCTTGAAAATACCATAATATTGTTTGTTTCTTTCTTACATTATATTTATTAATGTCCTCGAAATAATTCATAAGGTCAGGTAATTAAAGTGTTCTGGAACACCCCTTATACATCTACTGAAACGTCTTGAATTAATAAAATTTGTTTTATTGAAGCCAAACTTATTTTGCAAGTTAGTAAATCTATATAGATTATCTTGCACATAACACGAAATTGTCTGTTTCTTTCTTACATTATATTTAATAATGGCCTTCAAATAAATATAAGGTCAAGTTATTGAAGTGTCCTGGAAACCCACTTGTACATCTACTCACATATCTTGAATTAATATACACCAAAATAGTCGCAATTTAACAAATTTTTAATTAATTTTTGATTCAGCATCTTTACGATGCACTTTGACTTCTGTATACAAACTAATGAATAAGTGCTCTCATGTCAACCAGTTATGGTTCCTTTTAAAAAAAAAATAATTTTATATATTATAAGAATTTATAAGAATATCTACGTTCAATTTTAATTTTCCCTACCACGTGAAACGGCAGTTTAAAATTCAATATGTTACAGCATAATTTGTTAATAATTTTCTACACTCAAGTTTGTTCAATCATTGTAAGTTTATATTTTCACTTTCCTTAATTTATATACTTATGCAATAGGCAGGTTCGACATTTTTCTTATTTTTTTTTATAACTTAAATGGAGAGGTTTTGTTATTTAAAAACGATCAAAAAAAATTTGAGCGCAAAATATTAATATTTACGTCCGCTGTAAAATTCAGTAGATTTTTCAGATTTGAATTTAAAACTATATTTTATCGCTATCTATCTATGGTATATTTAAGACGAGTGTCTCATCGCAGAAGAAATATTTTGTATCATCCAAACGTGACACGTGATTCGCTTAAATAATAAGTTTGAACAAATGTAAGTATAAACTCTAGTAGCAGCGTGGAATAGTGCTGGTTAGTGGGTAGAAGTAAGGGTATGTTTTGTAAACATCAATGAGGTAAATAATAAATACCCCCTTCTAATACATTTTATCAATATACACAAACTAGATATAGTCCTTCTGTCAGAGACTGGGTTAAATCCAAATCATAGGCTAAATTTTAAAGGGTACACGGTATACAGGGAAGATAGGGAGGACCAAAATGGGGGGGGGGCGCAGCTGTTATTATAAAAAACAGTATTCCTCACGTAAAAATCGAAAAAACAACAAGCAAAATATAGCATATTATCATTAAATTGAAAAACAATCTACATATAATTGGCATCTATAATAAACCACTAAACAAATTTAACAACACAGATTTAGGTAAGCTGATATCGGTAGCCAATAAAGTCTTGTTGCTGGGAGACTTTAATGCCAGACATCCGGACTGGGGCTGAAGGCAGGCCAACAGGAACGGAAACACGTTGAGGGAATTCGCAGATGGTAACAATGTAGTGATCTATAACACCGATGAACCGACGCATTTTCCTTTTAACGGGTCGACCCCAAGCAGTATAGATCTAGCGGTCTCAAAAAATGTTAATAACCTTTCAGAGCTAAGAACAAGTAAGGAGCTGACATCTGATCACGATCCAGTGTTCTTTGAGCTGACGGGCGGGGAAACAGACAGACGCACACAAAAACCACAAGTAGTATGCGACTATCGGACAGCAAACTGGGAACAGTTTCGAAAAGAGACAGACACGACAACTGTAATAGGGGAGATCGACACTTTGGAGGACGAAGTCAAAAAATACGTAAAATGCATACAGGATAGCGCTAGAAAAACAATTAAGACAAAAAAAATAAAACATACTAACGATGACCTGCCAGACATCAAGGCAATGATAAAGGACAAAAATAAGCAAAGGTCCATTTGGCAGAGGACTAGAGCAGCACGAGACAGGGAATTAATGTTGGCCATGGGTAGGGACATTACAAATCTTATCAAAGAGCATAGGAACAGTGAATGGAAGATGCCGTTGGAAAACCTAACCCCTACCGACAATTCGATCTAGAAGGTTACAAAAAACTCAAAAAAACCTATAAACCCATCCCCACGATATTGCAGGGGGATAGAGAGTGCAAGGACGACCCGGAGAAGGGAGAAGCGTTCGGGAGACACTTCGAAGGCATGTTCAAACCTAACGGCCGAAACAACCAGGAATTCGAAGACATCGAACGAAGCACCAAAGAAACCCTGGAGAACGCGAGTGTGGAGGTTCCAGAAAGCCTGCTTACATCCACACAAGAGATTCAGGTATTCATAAAAAGTCTTCCCAACAACAGGGCCCCAGGATGTGATGGAGTCGAAACGAGAATGCTAAAAAACTTGTCCATGAAAATGACGGCGAAACTAACACAAATAGTACACGCAATTTTCAGGCTACAGTACTGCCCAAGCAACCTAAAGGTTGCGAACATTATCCCAATACTAAAGCCGAGGAAAAACCCAAAATTTACGGACAGCTATCGCCCCATCTGGCTACTAAGTATATTCTCCAAAGTACTGGACAAAATCCTACTGAACCGGCTAACGAAAGGAGAGGAGAAATTAAAAATAATTCCCTAGGAGAAGTTTGGCTTCAGACAAGGTCACTCCACCGTGGGGCAACTTGTACGAATAGTGCACTACGCTAAGGTGGTGACCTTGGATATAAAGAAAGCCTTCGTCTCAGTCTGGATAGAGGGACTAGTACACACAATGCTCCAGGTACACTATCCCCTGTACCTAGCAAAACTAACTTACTCATACCTAAAGTCCAGAACATTCAACATAAAAATAAATGGCTACACGTCGGGGCCGTACAATGCAGAGGCTGGTGTTCCCCAGGGGTCAGCAGTGTCTCCACATCTCTATTCCATACTAACGCATGATATACCCTTGCGAAATGGAATGGAGACAGCGCTGTACGCAGACGACACTTGTCTGTATAAAAAGTCACATATAGCACAAATCGCAAGCAAGGGACTCGAGATCCATATAAACAGAACTATACTGCCCCATCTAGATAGAAACAGGATAGAATAAAATCCGGAAAAAACGGAAATTATGATTCTCACGAGAAAGCACACCAATAACCGACTAACATCTCACTTTAAAGTGAAAGACAACGACATTAAAGAAAAGAGGGTCATAAAATATCTGGGTTTCTATCTAGACAGGAGACTCAGCTACCACGAACATATTAAAACACTAACTTGCAGAGCCAGTGGCTGTATCAAGGTGTTGCACACGCTGTTGCCAAAAGACAGCGTGCTCACCATTGATAACAAGTTACTGCTCTACAAACAAACAATTCGCCCCACGCTAATATATGGATGTCAAGTCTTTTGCTCCACATCAGCGTCTCAGCTCCTCAAGCTTCAAAGGGTACAGAACAAATGTCTGAGGATGGCCCTTGGCGAAGGTCCATACACGAGGATAGCGGAACTACACGATAAAGCACACATTGAAACCATACAAGTATACATCACAAAAATATCAGACACATTCTACAGACACAAACTAACATCGCCACTCTTACACAACATCACACAAACCTGGAGTGTTTCAAATTGTTTTAACCAGGACGTACTAATCAAAAATAAAACGCTCAAATACTATACTTAGAAATTAACTACTATACTAAAGTAAAATAACGAGAAAAGCCTCGGTAAAGGTACCTAGTACCACGGGACGAGGGCCTCCAACCTAAGCAATCCTACACTAATAAAACTGCACCCAGTGCCACAACATCGGCATACCCTTCCGAGACCTCCCGCACCCTGGAGAAGGCGTAAGGGGAAAAGAAGCTTAGTATATTATATATTGTGTTGTAGTTTGTATATAGTAAATTTTGCATTGTATATAGATAACTCTGTAAATAAAAAGTTTGGTATTTGGAATTTGGTTAGTGGTGCGATAGGTCCGGAATCGAATCCCGCACACAGCATATATTTTTTTTGGTTTTTATCGTTATATTTTACTTTTAAAATGTTATTAAATATATTTTTTCTTATTTTTTTTTAATACACAAGCTAGCTTAGTTAGTCAAGACTTCTTTTAATAAAAAAAATACATATCCTCCGGGCAGGTAAAAAGTATGTACAAACTATTTTTACTGCGATGAGACACTCGTGATTTTGGTAGTGTATTATTGAAATGTTGGTAGAATACGGTTTATTGAAAAATATTTAATAAGGTTGAAAAGTAAAATATAACGATAAAAAGCAAAAAAAAGATATGCTGTGTGCGAGATTCGATACCCGGACCTATCGCACCACTAACCAGCACTATTCGACGCTGCTACTCCGGTACTTACGTTTGTTCAAATTTATTATTTAAGCGAATCTGTCACGTTTGGATGATACAAAATATTAGATAGCGATAAAATATAGTCGATCGTTGATTTTAAAATGCATATAGCGGACGTAAATATTAATATTTTGCGCTCAAATTTTTTTGATCGTTTTTAAATAACAAAATCTCTCGATTTCAGTTAAAAAAACAAAAATGTCGAACCTGCCTATTGTAATGTGTAGCGCCTGAAGATGGTCTAAGTGCCGAAATATGTTCCGAAGTTGTTTGGGATTTTTCAAGTCTTATTGCAATTACCAAAATATTTTTTCTATACCAAATTTCTGTAGTATCGACTTTGAGATTCTATCTCCTGTGAATTAATAAAATTTGTTTTGGAAATTATACTAATATTGTGTCATCGTGAATAAAATAAATTCATTTTGTAATTTAGTAAATCTATATAGATGTAATTTTGAGATAAATCATCCTGCAAATAATAAATAAAATTGTCTGTTTTATTCTTCCATTATATTTAATGATGTCCTTGGAATAAATATAAGGTCAAGTAATTGAAGTGCCCTGGAACCCCCCTTGTATCATATATATTGAATTAATAAAATTTGTTTTATTAGAGCCAAATGGAAATTTTCTCAGTGCCATTATAAAAATTATACTAATATTGTGTCGTCGTAAATGAAATAAATTCATTTTGAAATTTAGTAAATCTATACAGATCTGATTTTAAGATAAATTATCTTGCATATAACATAAAATAGTCCACTTCTTTTTACCTCTCGCCCTTCAGATAAGAGATGTATAGGAATCATGCTAAAAATTGGGTAGTGAGTTTTCAATGAATAAACACGTTTCAGGGTCCCTAGAATACGATTTTAATTTTTTCGCGATGATGTGTGTGTGTGTGTTTGTGTTAGTGTGTTAGGATGGATGTTTCAGTAACGATAACTCAAAAACTACTAAATTAAAAAACTTGAAATTTTGCATACACGATTCTTATACCCTAGATTAGATCTGATTAGATTTTGGTATCAATCGGACAACCGGCAGTGGCAGTTGCTATGAGTGATGACGTCATTACTAAACAAAATGACAATAAAGTTTTACACATATATTTTGTATACACTATAGTTTATTTTCGTGTCATTAAAATTTTCAAAACTTTTGCCATTGTTGCCAAATTTACAAAAAAGTAAATTTTTTCCATACTTTTTTATGCCACCGTGTAAATTTTTGATTCAAAAATCGCGAGAGGTCATGTGCTGGCCACATTAGATTTTTTACATTATATTTAATGATGCCCTTCTAGTAAATATAAGGTCAAATTATTGAAGTGTCCTGGAACCCCACTTGTACATCTACTCACACATATTAAATTAATAAAATTTGTTTTATTGAAGCAAAATTGAATTTTTTTTAATGTCATTCTACAAAATAATTTATTTGTTATAATAGCATAAAAGAGATAAATTCCAATAAACAAAATCTTATTTTTCACGCCTGTTAAAATGTATTTTTTGTATAGTCAGTAAAGTTACTTGTTAGAATCTATTGTGGCCTGCTTCTTATGGGTCTCTGGGGTATATTCAGGTTTAGAGCAATTAGAACTTTCGGTGCGAGAAAGGAACCCTCTTATATTTGAAAAGACACGTAGGTAACAAAAAAAATCGGTTCAAAAGCGAGACACATAATAAAGCAAGGTTTCCTTGACCCAATTTGGTCCCGGAAATTTAAGCTTACGAACGTCATTGGCGTAGTTATAATGAATTTAATTAATAATATTAATTATTTTTAGGATTATTTTATTTAAATAACAATTTTTTTAATTCTTGTTTAAGGACATTTTTCATTCCTTTTATCATCTTCATGATCAAATTGTCCCGGTACTTTTCTTGTATATTTATAATGAAGATATTCCATCGATCCGTAAAGAATAAGGCTAAGAATAAGTGCTGAAAAACAATAAATTATTAGTAATGTATAAATATTGTTTGTGAGGTTTAAAATTTTCTTGTACTATTAATTTCTTTGTGTTGTTTGATTTAGCGGAAAATATATCATATACTACAAATAAAACCATTTTCAATATTTCCCTGCAGATACATTGTATTGTGAATACACTATGGTAATGTTTACTTTACATTTTCAATTCTTATTCAATTTATTTTAAGCTCAGTCTTGAGAAAAAGCATTGATATTGGATCAAATGTTGAATTTGAAAATGAATAACAAAGGGATACAAAAAGAAAAATATATTAAATATTCATTAGATGTCAACAAAATGCTAAAATTTAAATGTAAGTTACCACTAAAATTGTTTTATACAATTTTATTATAGATAAATATAATATAATACAATATACATTTAAAATATATGATTTTCATTATTTTTAGCTTTGAAAGAAATTTTCTCGGTAATGGTTCATTCAACATCAAAACTAAAAACACTTTAATGACCTACTTTTTCATCCTCTATAAGAATCTGAAGTCAGATTTGAAATATCTTGATGTATATACATTCCAGTTTGTGAAAAGTCGCTCTCAACCCTATAAAAAGTTATGGCTACGTTGCTCCTGATTTACATTTTTACAGGGAAAAAAAACTTTCTTAATTATTACTTATTTTTACGATAAGAACAGATTATAAAAAAAATTTGACTTACGTGGAGCTACATAGACAGAATTTTCAGCTACTCTATGAACAACTTTCATAATATTAATATTCGGTAATATTTTTAAATGATGAGGTGATATCTTATAGAAAATAATATTCCTCATATGATACAAATTACCAAATTCTCGTTCTTCACCACCCATTTTTACGTATATACTTTTGACAGATATAAATGACATCTGATACACTAAGAAAAATATAATTTTATTATCTAATCAAGCGTTTTACGTCTTTTTCTTTGAGGAAAAATAAATGAGGGTTATTTTTTCTTCCTTTCATGAAGAATTTCTAAAAAATATATATGCTCAAGTTACCAATTAAAATGTAAACAAACACTGCTGAAATTATTTGGCAAGAAAGATATATTTAGATTCATCTCGAGGAAAATTTAGTCGTTACCCTTTATAAAACGGAGCTTATGTTACTTCTATTTGTTTTCTTTGTAATTTGGTTTCTTAAAACCATCCAACTTAATATTTTCTCCAGATCATATAAATCAACAAAAAATTGATCATAAACAACAGTAAGAAAAACTAATATTATTTTAAAAATCTGTAGGTGATTTTCATAATTTTTTTTTGGTCTTGCATCTAGAATTTGAAAAGCATTAATTAAAAATTAATAAAATTAAATAAAAAAATAATTTTATTTCATTCAAAATGTGCCAGTAGATGTACAACTGTGGTTTCAGGACACTTCAATAGCTTGACTTTATATTTATTTCAAGGACATTATTATATATAATAATAACGTTTCGGAAATTTATTGTCTCCATTTTCAAGGTTACAATTGAACAAAAACAACATTTTTTTAAGACAAAAAAACGCTGACGAATAATTTTTTTCATAAAATTGGTAATAAAATAGTTTTCCATATGCTGCTGCGAACTTAAGTAGACATACTGTAGATATTCAGTTAATTTTTTTCACGATGACACAATATTAAAATAATTTATAAGATGGCATTGACAAAGTTTTGAATTTACCTTTAATAAAACAAATTTTATTATTCCAAGATGTGTGAGTAGATGCACAAATGGGGTTCCAGGACACTTCAATAGCTTGACCTTATATTAATTTCAAGGACATTGCTGAGTATAAAGTAAAAAATCGGCTGTGTCACCCCAGAACTGTCCCGGCTCAACCGTAGAGAATATGTTATTTATTACTATTATTTTAATTACAAAATACTAAGCATTACATTAATTTATGAAACACATTAAAAATAGCGAGCCGATGGTGAATACGTCTATCGAATTGATATGTTGACAATGACATAAGCTGCGCATGCGCACGTTCTATATCAGACTGCTACAATTAGGATCTCCTAAAATCATGTGTGAAAACTATTGGGAATTCGGGAACATTTTTCATAAAATAGTTTAGGGAATTTTAAATGTGTATTTTTCTCGCCATCTAGCGGCGAAACTATGAGGAATTCATTAAAACGTTAAACATAAAAGTTAAAGAAAATTTGATGCTTTACAACTTTGCATAAGAAAATTTTGCACTAAATGCAGTGTTTGTCCTCAAAATCAAGAAAAACTAGAGACAACCTACATGCACATTTTTTACGCGCCCTCTAGTGGCGCAACTATTGGAAATTCTGGAAAAAGTTTGTAACAAAAGTTGTAGGGAATTTTATGCTATAAAACTTTGTACTACAACATTTTTCACTAAAGTCTATTATTTGTCCTCAAAATCAAGAAAAACCAGAGAAAACATACATGCACATTTTATACGCGCCCTCTAGTGGCGCAACTATTGGAAATTCTGGAAAAAGCTTGAGACAAAAGCTGTAGGAAATTTTATGCTCTAAAACTTTCTACTACAACATTTTGCACCAAAGTCTATTATTTGTCCTCAAAATCAAGAAAAACTAGAGAAAACCTACATGCACATTTTTTACGCCCCCTCTAGTGGCGCAACTATTGCAAATTCTGGAAAAAAACTTAAGGGAAAAGATGTAGGGAATTTTATGCTCTAAAACTTTCTACTACAACATTTTGCACTAAAGTCTATTATTTGTCCTCAAAATCAAGAAAAATTAGAGAAAACATACATGCACATTTTTTACGCCCCCTCTAGTGGCGCAAATATTGGAAATTCTGGAAAAAATTTAAGACAAAAGTTGTAGGGAATTTTATGCTCTAAAACTTTCTACTACAACATTTTGCACTAAAGTCTGTTATTTGTCCTCAAAATCAAGAAAAATTAGAGAAAACATAAATGCACATTTTTTACGCGCCCTCTAGTGGCGCAACTATTGCAAATTCTGGAAAAAGCTTGAGACAAGAGCTGTAGGGAATTTTATGCTCTAAAACTTTCTACTACAACATTTTGCACTAAAGTCTGTTATTTGTCCTCAAAATCAAGAAAAATTAGAGAAAACATACATGCACATTTTTTACGCGCCCTCTAGTGGCGCAACTATTGGAAATTCTGGAAAAAAACTTAAGACGAAAGTTGTAGGGAATTTTATGCTCTAAAACTTTGTACTACAACATTTTGCACTAAAGTCTATTATTTGTCCTTAAAATTTAAAAAAATAAAAAATTGTTACATGCGTGTTTAATCAATGTCGGTCTTGAGGACCTTCTACTGTACCAATTTAAACCAAAAATGGTCGTATTCCAGAAACGCACCGACCCTTCATACCAAATTTCAGCTTGATTATTCATACGGTTCGGCAGTTGTCGTGGAAGATTACACACAGACACACAGATACACAGACAGACCATACGCTGGAAATGGATATTTCCATCGATATCTTTTTTGCTCGTTCACCTTACTTTCCATTTGATGGGTCCGGGAAAGTAAAAGAAACAAATGTTATTTACGGGATAATTTATCTCAAAATCAGATCTGTTACATTTCCAAAACAATTTGTTTCTTTTACGATGACACGAGATTCGACAAACCTCTTCCTATATTTGAACTCTTATTAAATAATAATTTCGAGTATTCGAAAATTTCTAAATGACCTTGAGGTTATATGTCAAAAATTGCCATCTATTACTGTTTCTAAGTTGAATCTTGTCACATACAGACAGATAGACAGATAGATGGATGGATGGACAGAATCGTTGTATAAAAGTTTTTTTCGAAGTCTTTAAAAAGTGTACTATTTTTGAATCAGGAATTTGTCAATGGTGTTCCAAAGCACATTTTCAAAAATTATACAGGGTAATTCAATATTTAATTGAACAAACTAAATATTTTTTTTCAATTGATTAACCTAATTTTTTACACCTATTTTTTTAATACATCTTCAATTACTATATTTTACTATACTCTCCTATATATTGAATTTTCATAACCCGTTAAAAAAAAATTATTACCTCAGGAATTTAAAATGAATTTTTAAAAAAACTCGTTAAAGTTTTAATGAAACCTATATTTTATGATATATCAGATATCAGATAAAATAAAGAAACAAGTTGTAACACGAACATATAGATCTTTAATTTTTTATTGAGCTATCAATATAAGTGTTCTATTTTGAAGTGTTATCGATTTTTATACCTAAGTAACGAAAGTTGTCAACAGTTTATTTTTAGAACGACTCGTTTATTTTTTGAGCTTAATGTATTAAAAAAAATACGATTCACAAATAAAGAAGGTTTTTACAATATTTAAAATTTAACTGTTACCTTAAAAATTTTTTCATTAATATAATTTTATAACTATTTAAAAATGTACATTTCAATTCTTTACAATTAAAATTATGTTAAGCCCCGGTTGAAATTTTATTGTTCTATATATTTTTTAATATTTAGATACTTTGTTTATTACTTTTATCTACTAATTTTAACAAATGTTTTTGCTATTATTGTTTGTCTTTTATGAATGAGATACAGTATCATTGATTAAATCAATCGATAAATGCCAAAGCATTTTCTATATTTAGTCCAACTATAAACATAAAAACAAATTATTTACAAAGTTGCTCGACCACTTTGAAGATACTTTTTTTATAATAGTTTTTTTTTTTTAAATCATCTAGTATATTTCAAGCAATAATCAGTATATTTATTAAGAATTTTTTTCAAGAATGGGCTAGATAAATGATGATTGACAAATATTGCAGTTTTTGGTAAAACTATGGAAAATATACATTAACATGGGGTGGTGAAGTTATTAAATTCCTGAACAGTGTTAATTACAAATTTTACAATTTTATCGTTTAAATAAAGTAAATAAATAATAGGTAACTCGTATTACAAAAAATTGTTGAAACAGTGACTAATAAAATAAATGTTAATTCGTATTCTAGCTACGACACTAAAAATATTTATAAAAAGCGGCAATTTTTTATTATTGTTTTTATACTACACCCTATATATCTATATATACCGCCTTGACGTGGCGTCTATTTATAATAAAATGTTTCATGACTTCTTGTATTTATAGTTGAGAGTGAGTTCCTCTGAGCAATTTTCTTCCATTTTGATGAACGAATATGCGTGACTGCAACTCTCAACTTTTCCTCTGATTTCCCACGGGGGTCTGGGCCGCATAGACTCAATTTCGTTACCGATTAATTATAACGATAAGGATTTATGTTTATTTTATAAATGTTGGCGTGAATTGTCTCTCAACTTTTCCAATTTTTTTTTCGAGGAAATTTCATTTACACTCATAGCTTATTTGATACCAGCATTTATTTATTTTAGTGTAAACACGATAAAAAGAACTAAAAACAACTTGTTTACAATTTTTACGACTAGTAATAATTTATGTCAGACCTATATGTGACAATTTCTTCCGCTATCTGTGCGAAAAATCAGAAAGAAATGACAGTGGAGTGTGAACCAAATGTAACCTTATTTACTACGACATATGTCGGCGTGGAAGTGCGGAAAGAGATGATTATATTTATTTTCATGCCAGGAAATTCGTCTTCATTATTTCTATAACTGCATTCATTTCCATTATAATATTTACTGCAATTTATAAATTCCACCCTGTATAACTTCATTAAAGTTTAAACTACGCAGAATTGATTTATCGTATCATTTTATTAAAATGCTTAATACCGATTTTCGCATTAAATTTACATCTACCAGTTTATTAGACAATGGAGGCTATAAAATTGCATTTAACGCCCGAAAAACCGCGTTTATAAAGCACATTTTAAGGCCCCACGTTGTGAATAAACGTTATTTCGTGAATGAAACTTTTAGAGCTCAATGAAATTCGGATCGATAGCGGAGCAGCTATTTTTAGATACCGGAAACTATTTCCAAATTGGGGGCCTGCTCTTTAAGGTTTCGCTATAAATATCGCCGTTGGTATTTTAAATTAATTAATATGTATATGTATATAAATATATGAATTAATTATTCAATGTTTTGAAAGTAAATTGGTTTTCGGGGAAAATTTAATAAAAAATTATTAATCTTTGAAACGAAGTACTGAAATTCGTATGGGCTTTAGTCATCAGTAAATTTTAACAACATCGGATTAACCTAACAAATAATGCAGTATTGGGTAAAACTATGGAAAATATACGTTTATAGACGATAGTAAAGCTATTAAATTTTTGAGAAAGGCGTTGCGGTACAAAAATTTAATAAAAAATTTTACAATCGTATAAATTTTAATGAGGACTCGTTATAACTTCATATATCCTTTCATAATGATATAAATAATGCAGGTTTTGGTAAAACTATGGAAAATATACGTTTGTAGAGGGTAGTAAAGCTAAAAATGCTTGATTAAGGCGTTACGGTGCTAAAAATTTAATTAAAAATTTCACAATCGTATAAATTTTTATGAAGACTGTGTATTATTCATTATAAATTCATATACCCTTTCATGCTAATACAAATAATGTATTTTTTGGTAAAACTATGGAAAATATACGTTTGTAGAAGGTAGTAAAGCTATAAAATTCTTAAACAAGGCGTTACAGTGCTAAAAATTTAATTAAAAATATCACAATATTACAATTTTTTATGAGGACTTGGTGTATTATTCATTATAACTTTATAAACCCTTTCACACTGAAATAAATTATACATTTTTCGGTAAAACTATAAAAAATATACGTTTGTAGTGGGTAGTAAACACAGAAATCTTAATATATATATACTTACTCTAGAATGCTATTTCAATTGGACAGAAGTGTTGTAAAATGTTTACAATAGTCGTTAATGCGCATGCGCACCATCAGTTTATTTCTGAACAGGGCCGGCTTTAATAAAATATTGTTAAACCTGAATTGAAGATATGAAATCAAAAAATCTATTTTGTTCGAGTCATTAAATTGCCTTGAATTCATTGGTAATTTTAAACAGCTATTTTAACCATAGCTAATATTTATTATCTTGGAATTATTGACAAAATAGACGTAAATATAAACGAGTAAAAATCCATAATCAAATTTTCATGGAACTAAACCTAGGAAAAATAGGATATTGATGATCGCATTGGTTTTGTTTCGAAATTAGGTACGATCTTCGACATTCATGAACTGGATTTTATAAAAAATATTTTTAACACATCAATGCTTTTTAGCTCTATTGCAAGATGTTTACTTACAAGATTTCATTAATGACGAGTCAATATTGAATTGTTCATTTGCTATACAAATAGCCAATTTCATGATGTTAGTGGATAGACATGTTTGTAATTAATGAAAATCGAAAAGCATTCTTCTCACTCGGATGTTCTACGATGGGGTTCATCCTTCCTAAAGTCCGCATCCAAGAATCATGCCTCTTTTTTGTCAAGCAAAAAATTATTAGGCTCCTTGAATAGGGTAGAGTTTGAAATAAGAAACAAAGTAAAATTAGAAATATACGAAACAACTGGTTGAAACATAATAGATATCATATATCTACCAAAAATAATTAATTCCAGGAATTTTTCCTTTGCGTTACACCGCAACACTTCTCAGTTCATTATTTATCGCAAGTAAAAATGGTATACAATAAACGCAAAATGCAAACGATAAATATCAAAAACGATAACGACAGTCGATACAAGAATATCAAAACTTGACAAAACCGTCTCTGGAGAGACTTCCAATAATGGCATTTGATGTCAGGGAGAAAAAGCGCTGTTGCACAATTTATATCTTTACAAGGAAAGCGGTTACATCATTGCGCTCATTTTCTGACAAATCACACTAATATCACAATTCACATGTGCTATTTATGTGTTGAATAGCCGTTGGCAAGTCTCGTATGAGTCAAAAAATAAATTCGTTTCTCGAATGAAATATATTTATTGCTGAATTATATTTGCCTTAAAATTTGATCAACAAGATTTAGGAACTTGGCAACGTTCTACGTGAAATGAACTGATGGTACGCATTCGCACATTATATAGTATATATATATTATGATTTCTATGGTAGTAAAGCTATAAAATTCTTGAACAAGGTGTTTTTGTGCTAATAATTTAATTAAAAATTTCACAATCGTACTATTTTTTTATGGGGAATTCACGATCGTATAATTTTCATAAGGACTCTGTGTATTATTTATTATAACTTCATATACCCTTTTATGCTGATTTAAATAATTCAGCTTTGGGTAAAACTATGGAAAATATACGTATGTAGAGGGTAGTAAAGCTATAAAATTTCTGAACACGGCGTTGGAGTGCTAAAAATGTAATTAAATATTTCACAATAGTTCAATTTTTTTATGAGGACTTGGCGTATTATTCATTATAACTTCATAAACGCTTTCGTACTGATATACATAATACAATTTTTGGTAAAGCTATGGAAAATATAAATATACGAAGGGTAGTAAGCTATTAAATTGAGTTAAAAATTTCACACTCGTACACATTTATGAGGATTAAAAAAAAATTAGTGTGAGCTTTACACATTTTTAATTAACCTTTATATATTTTTCCTAAAGATTTTTAAAACCTGTTTGTATGATTTTCATTATAACTTTGTGCATCCAATTATACCGATATAAATAATGCAGATTTTTAGAATTTCACACTCACACATTTTTAAAACCTGTTTGTATGATTTTTATAACTATATGTACCCAAACATACCGATATACATAATGCAGATTTTGGTAAAACTATGGAAAATATAAATATACAGAAGGTGGTGAAGCTATTTAATTCAGTTAAAAATTTCACAACTCGTACAAGGAACTTTCTATTAGTAAAAGCTTTACTCATTTTTAATTAACCTTTATAAATTTTTCCTAAATATTTTTAAAACCTGTTTGTATGATTTTCATTATAACTTTGTGCATCCAATTATACCGATATGAACAATGCAGTTTTTGGTAAAACTATGGAAAATATAACTATACAAAAGGTGGTGAAACTATTAAATTTAGTTAAAAATTTCACACTCGTACAAATTTATAAGAGGAAGATTTAAAAGAAATTAAATTACTTGAAAATATACGAAAGGTAGTGAAGCTATTATATTTTGTTAAAAAATTCGCTCGTAAAAATATAAGGATTTAAAAAAATTAAATTAGTGGAAGCTTAACTCATTTTTAATTAACCTTTATATAGTTTTTCTAACGATTTTTAAAACCTGTATTTATGATTTTTATAATAACTTTATACACCCAATCATACAGATATAAATAATGCTGTTTTCGGTAAAACTATGGAAAATATAAATATACGAACAGTGGTGAAGTTAATAAATTTAGTTAAACATTTTACACTTGAACACATTTACAAGAGAACTTGAAAGAAATTAAATTACAGGAGGCTAAACTAATTTTTAATTAACCTTTATGTAGTTTTATTAAATATTTTTAAGACCTGTATTTATGATTTTCATAATAATTTCATGCCAATATAATTATTGTTGTTATTGGTAAAACAATGAAAAATATTCATACAAGGTGAAGATATTAATCAGCAGTGAAGGTTTTTTCTAAAATCCCAAATCAATTTAAATCCAATATTGTTTCTATTCCTCTCTTACCTTCCATTAACTAGGTAAAAGCTCTTATTTCTTTTTTTATAAAAAGATTTTAAAAGGAAGTAAACCCTCGGGATGTGTTCCGGTCTTGAGATCTATTAGCTAGAAAGTAATTTGATTTTTCCAAAGCACAAGTTCCAAAAATTTGATTATATATAAAAATTTAGTCAGCACTTTTGGGAATTATCATCGACAAAGGAAAGTCACTTTGTTCGAATAATAATTTGATATGAAATAAAAAAAAGTTGAAAGTTTAAATATCGATTTTGATCATCGATTAGTAAATAGTTATACAGGGTGTTTCATTTAAGAAAACTGAATATGAAACATTTTTAAATGTACAATTAATTTTTGACCAAAAAATGGTTCCATAGATCTGAAAATAATATTGTTTATTTTTTACACTACATATCATGATGTCCTTGAAATAAAAATATGGTCAAACCATCTGAAGTAGTCTTGAACCCCATTTATGAATCTACTCATACATATTGAATTATTAAAAATTGTTATGTTGAAGCCAAATTACAATATACAAGGTCGAACATAAATATTTGTCGTAGACTAAGTGAAAAAAAAATTAATTTTCAGTTTAAAAAGTTTTCAGATTTTTTTTTTATTTTTTTAAATGTATAATTGGTTTCGATTTTGTCTAGTTACGGTAGAGAAAGAAGAATGATATCTGCAATTGTGAAACAGTTATACAATGCGTTCAATTTGTAAAAATTAAAAAAAAATTTTCTTGCTTTTGCCAGACATTGAAAATAAAAATTTACATTAGCAGAAAATGTCAACATAAAGTTTTACCAACGTTTTAAACTATTAGTTACAATTTGCACTTCCACCAAAATTTTAGACCATTCGACAAAATTCTAAAGAGCATTCGCCAAAAATTTAAATGGCATTCGCTTAAATTTTAAATTATTGGTTACAATCTTGCACTTCCACCAAAATTTTAATGACCATTCAACAAAATTGTAAAGAGCATTCAACAATTTTTTAAAGTGCATTCGCCAAAAATTTAAATAGCAGTCCCTAAAATTTTATAATATAAGTTACAATTTTGCCCTTCCACCAAAATTTTAAAGACCATTCGACAAAATTTTAAAGAGCGTTCGCCAATTTGAAGAAAATTTACTTATATTTTTTTTTATTTCGAAACATTCTGTATAATTTCAAACTCTATTTCGAGAATAATCTATTTCTGATGCTTTTATCGCTACAAAACTAAAAATATTTCATTCATTTTTCTCGGCTATAAACGGTTAAATGATCCATATAATTCATGGCTTAGTTCTGCTCCAATTCCGATAATTTCCTATTATTTTCTATTTTAGTTAAAATGAGAACAGAATGACCTTAAATTTTAAAACCGGGGGCGACGTACCAGGACCGGACTTAAGATAAAAATTCATTACAAAATAAAATAAAACTATTTTAAAAGTAGATCAATTAAATAAGTTTCAGAAACTATTATTAGTTTACTTCAATGAGTTTATTAAACTTGCAGTTGATTATTTTATTATTGTAAATAAAAACAATAAGTATATTTGTTTAAGAATGCTGTGAGATGTATTTGGGGCGGCCTTGATCAGTGGCGCCCGTTAGGTGAGCCATTTCTGCCCACGCTGGATCAATACGGAGTATTACATCGCGCATCTTACGATGCTGATGCTGATGCTGACACACATACACAACTTCGTTTACATGGAATTTCTAACTTCATTCACAAAATCATTTTAGACCGGTTCTTCGAGGTCAAAAAAAAACAATAGATTTGGAAAATTTGTTACAGTTAAAGAAAAACATTTTTAGGAATAATATTAAAGGAGCTAGACATAATTATACAGAGTAAAATCAGAGAAAAATAATATTTCAAAAAGGGAAAATTTCAGGTTATAGGTCGAGTATTTTCAGATTTTTTCAATGAAAAAATCTTCAAGATAAATATTTATGAAGCTAAAAATAATTTACTGGCTGAAGTAATTTAAAAAAAAATATATTTTTTTTGAAAAAAAAAAAAAAATTTATTGTGAAAAATTATTTACTTTTTCTGTAAACTGTCGCAACATACAATACATAAAAAATACACCATAAGAAATTAAAAAATTAAATAAACTGGACTATTTTGACGCATTCTACATTTTTTAAATAAATTTGCGTTACCTAGAAAAATGAATCAAATATCGTAGATGAAAATATAAATTATTAATTTGTATGTTAAACTAGTTTTTCGTTACCTTGAAAAAATTAATTACTCAAACAAAAATAAATTTGCGTTAATTTGAAAAATAAATTTTAATAAAAATGATGAAAAATGCATATTTGCATATACTTTATAATATGCGACGAGAAAGTAGAAATTAGGTGCAGCCTGTTGCTTGAGAAAGTTTTAAAGTGACTCTAAAAAAGTTTGAATAAGTTTTAAAATCTTATCAGGAGAACCTTTACTGCCTATTCCGTTTAGTACCGACTTTTATGGTTATTTAAACCGAATCTTATGTTATCTCTCATAAAAAAAAAATTTAATTTTTTTTTTAAAGACACGAGCTAGGATATTTAATATAAACAAATTAACAATTAAGCATATGTTGTGTGTTTATCATAAACTAAACCGAGGTAAGTTACGTTTTATAGTGATAAAATTGCATTGTAAAAAATCGCTGACTAAACGATAATAATAATTAATAAAAAAATTGAGGCATAATATTTACAATAAATAAGATAAGAAGTAATAATGAAACTATAGTAATATTATAATAAAAATCAATATATTATGTTACCCAGTGCGTCCCCAAGCACTTTGAAGAGCGCCCCGACTGGAATTTTTATCATCGTGGCGGATATATCGTTAATTTGCTGATGGTGATATTATCAACTGAACTTCTTCCATTTCTGGAAATTTCGTAAGTAAATAATAAACAACTTCCTTCATTTTGAAAATATTTATATATTTTATACATATTCATGGCTACTCTGATGAAAAATATCTGTATCCCCACTTATCATGATGGTGGTACAAGTTTTTCGACTTAAATAATAATAATAGCTATCCCACAAGCCTTTGGCTTCTGGGGTTCACTCGTAAGGGCATGAAATATAGTTAGAGTATGGATACCTAAACGAGAATTGTAGGCAGTCGTGTTTGGTACGTCGTGTCTAAAGGTACCCCATCCCAAAAGCTTCTACCGTTCACATACATCACATACAAGTAAAGAGAAATTAATACAAGTCCAAAATTTTCAGATCCGATGGTATGGTGCGCGCGAGATTTTAGCAAAGACCCAGGTATTGAACCTAGCATAAACCATAACAACCAATGAATTATTTATTTCTTCACTGACACTGCCCGGAATAAGTGTCCTTCAAACTATAAATTGATGGTTAAGATATATTTTAATATGTATCTGTTTATATACAACATATATTTACAATTAATCTGCAACAATGTTATTGCAAATAACCGAAGCAAAAGCAATATATTTTTTGTAAAAATAGAATTATATTCAGCAATATTATTTCTGTATAATTACTGCGCAAAATATTCCATTTCATAATGCAAATAAAAAGATTTTAATAATATTATCCGACAAGATAAATAAAGTAATAAAAAAACAGTCGGATTACGCTTCCTTTTCAGAAATAACAATGCGCTTACCCGGGTTGTTTTTTAATTGAAATTTTTTTAATAAAGTCAGGGAATTGTTGCATCAAAAGCTAAAGCATTAGGTAGTTATTATTTTCTAAATGTCAAATTAATTTTAAATTGGAATCGTATCGATTTATAGCGGAAATAAGCGCATTGTGATCGCAGCATGGTTTCCAAATAATCAATTTAGTTAGTAACAAGTGTAATTTTCACTCTTGATTCTGGCATAAAATAATTGTGGCGAAGAGCCAGAACAATGGAACGGCCATCCTTGACCTGCAACATTACATGATTTGGTCACTGGGATTCTTGGCTGCCCTTGATCTCTTACATTCGTTGCATTGTTCCTGGATCGGGTTCGCCTTTTCATAGTATCAATATTTAGAACTAAACAAATATAAAACGTTCAATATTGATATCATAAATGAAATAATAAAAATATTAATATATACTCTCCAAAGATGACCCTAGAATTGTAAACAAGGACGTACATATTGTAGGGATGAGATTACGTACCGCTTGGTCCTCTTTCTTTCTAACTCATTTACTTCTGCTTAACACCGTTAAAAAATATCTGATTTGATTTGGTTGAAAACCATTTTTTTGGTGAAGCAAAAACTTAACGATTAATCGTATATTTTTTATTTGTTTTTGAAATTGTTACAAGATTTAGTTATGAACTATCATCTACGATTTCATCTGTTAGTAACGTAGGAATTTGTTAGGTAAAGGCTGTTCTACGAAGCTCCATATTTTTAAAATCATTTAAGAAACAAAACAAAATTTTCATAGCGTACACCACAGTTAAATAAAATCAATGTAAATATTATTTAACGCATATAAATTGCAAAATGACAAATATTTAAATAAAATATAATATAATAAAAATATACGTTATAAAATGGAATTAATATCCAGTCGAATTAAAATTTCCAAGGCCTTAACGTATTTTAAAAATATATATAATTATATCCAAAAAAAGTTCTACAGTTGAATTAACAAACGATCTAACTTAAAATCTTTTAACAGCTTAATAAGTATCAGGTTTATAATTGGATAAATAATTTATCTTAAAAGTTAAAATTTTAAATTAAATATACTGTCAGTAGATAGAACGTCCTTTAACTTTAAAGACTCAATAAGTAAAGGCAATGACGTTAAGAATAAAACTTTACAAGTTGATTTCTTATACAATTGTCACAATCTAAACGTCATTGTCATTAGTTATAGAACCGTTAAAGTTAAATAACGTTCTATCTACTGACAGTTATTAGTGTAATTAAAAGTTTAGCACCATTTTGAAGTCATAACAAAGAAAAGAAACGATTTGAAAGCTTTTATTTATTTCTATATAAAAATAAAATAACTGTTGACCTAGAACCTAAATAACCCATCTGCTAATTTTTTTAATAATTTAAAAATCATGTACCACAAAATATAATTTTCAAAATTAAGGTTGGAGGCAATTAGTTTCAGCTAAAAAGCCACCTTCAAACCATAAATGCTATTATAATTTATGATTAATAATAATAAGTATAGTGTCTGGAAAGGTATCACAACTAAGAATGGTAGGAGCGAGTAGGGAGTAAATAAATGATCGTACATGATATGGGGGTACGTAAAAATTTGAAAATATAAAAATAAAATGAGCAAAGTTATATGCGGGAGCAATATAAACAGTTGTTGAAACTGAGGGCGGTTAGTCCTCATGGGCCTAAATTTAATTTAATAATATAAAAGTTGAGCTAAAGGCCACATAACTAATATTAATCATTTTGACAGGTATTAGTATATTTTTTGATATTTAAAAAAATTTATAAAGAACGACATTTTCTGTCAAACTGATAATAAAACCATAATAGAAACCACATAACTTATCTACTAATTTTTTAAATACAATTACTAATTTTTTTGAAAAAATCTATTATTTTGACGTGGATTCGTATATTTTATAACATTTAAAAGCTTTTCTAAAGAATGACATTTTCTGACAAATTGATAATAAAGACACTAGAAATTAAAATAAATAACCTAGAAACCACATAATTCATCTACTAGCTTAGTTTTTAAAAATACTTAATATTTTAACGTAGATTAGTACACTTAGATGCTTTTATAAATAAGTGCGTTTTCTGATAAACTGATAATAATGTCCCTATAAAATAAAATTAATGTTGACCTAGAAACCACATAACCTATCTATTAATTTTTTTAAATTAAAATATCCATTAGTTTGACGTAGATTAGTAAGTTATATTTTATTTAGAAGCTTTTATCAAAAATACAATTTTCTGATAAACTGATAATAGAGCCTCTAGAAAAGAAAATTAATGTTGATCTAGAAACCACATAACTTATCTACTAATTTTGTTTTTGACAATACTTTTTATTTTGACGTAGATTAGTACACTTTATGATATTTAGAAGCGTTTATAAACAATGGCGTTTTCTGACAAACTGATAATAAAGTCCCTATAAAATAAAATTATTGTTGCTCTAGAAACCACATAACCTATCTATTTATTTTTTAAATTAAAATATCCATTGGTTTGACGTAGATTAGTAAGTTATATGTTATTTAGAAGCTTCTATGAAGAATGAAATTTTCTAATAAACTGATAATAGAGCCTCTAGAAAAGAAAATAAATTTTGATCTAGAAACCACAACTCATCTACTAATTTTGTTTTTGAAAATATTTAATATTTTGACGTAGATTAGTATACTTTGTGATATTTAGAAGCTTTTATAAAGAATGGCCTTTTCTGACAAACTGATAATAAAGCCCCTAAAATATAATTAATGTTGATCTAGAAACAACAAAACCCATCTACTATTTTTTTTATTAAAAATATCTATTACTTTGATGTATATTAGTAAGTTATATTATACTTGTAGCTTTTATGAAGAATGTCATTTTATGAAAATAAAATAACTGTTGACCCAAATAACTCATCTAAAAATTTAGAAAAAAATCATTTTTTATATTGAAACTGAACAGTTATAAATGTATTTAACGAAAATATGACTTGGTTATTATTTATTAAATGTAATTTTTTAGACTTGAAAACAAAAAAATGAAGTCTTATAAAATGGTTTTGTCCATCCGTCCTGTCCGGCCATCCGTCCGTCTGTTAGCCTTATTTAACTTGAGAACGGTGAGAGATAGAAATAAACGGATAACAGATTCAGCATCGGTAAAAAAACCCTTAAATGATATTAATCTTTGACCTATTTTTTACTTTTTCGCTATATATATCATATACCGATAACGCCTTGGTCTGTAGAGCAAAAACTAAATATTTTTAAAAAAATCTTGTTTTCACAGTGACATTTATATGTGAAAAGACAACAATCTAATAATAATTTAAATTATACAGGATGATCCAGGAAAGTGAAAGGATGCCTAGCCAATTGCCGTTGTCCGTTTATCTCTATCTCTAAAAATTTAGATGTTTAGAAGTCTTATATTACTTTACAGTAATTTTTTCTGTTGTTTATAATTTAAAGTAATTTATTAATATTTGCATATTTCCATCATAACCCTTCCTATAATAATAATCTGTCCCTTACAAAGCACGTATTAATAACTACCTCAAGAAATTACTATGGTCTGTTCCAGAACCTTAACTGAATGAACAAACTGATGGATACAAGGCACAGCTTCCCTTTATATAATCAATGATTAAAGTTTACTAATTGCTTATTAATATTCACCACGTAAACTGGAAAATATTTCGTTCTACCAAGATTGTCTTCGTCGTTTAAATTATCTTTTAATATTATCGTATTAGATATTTGGTAGGTGTATCATTAATTATCAATTTTTCTATTCAAGTGTATACGTAGGAGGCTTCGATTATTATCAATAAAATATCAAAAAGAATACAATAGCTTTCTCTTCTATATTAGTCTTTTATATTAAGTTAATAGTAAAAGAATGACTAGGGGATAAATTTTTAGTAATTTTTTTATTATATCATTTTTTTTGGGTGATGGGACATTTTGATTTGAGATAGTATACCTGATATAGAAAGGTGATATAGAAAATTTTATGATTAATGAAATTTTCTGACAAATTGATAATAAGGTCAAGTAGAAAGGAAAACAAAATTTTTCTTATTTATTGTAATGATATAATATTAAACGAATAATCTCATTCTATAAAAAAAAAAAAAAAATAAACATTAAAATTTAAACTGAATCAATAAAAAATCCTTATATCCTGACCATTCTTCTATTTTCTTCCAATTACTACCGTCGAAATTAAATTTCCCAACTTGATATTCATCTTCTATAAATTTTCTCTCATCCAGTTACAGCATCTATACAATTTTCACAATCCTGTCATCTTCTTATGATTACCTATTCTATGTGCCTTCTTTTATATTTGAAAAATTATTAGTTTACTTTTACCAAAATAAAAAGTTATGCTATATATATGTAATGATATACATTGTATACATTGTTTTCGTTTATTTTCATTTGTTTTCGGTTATTTTCATTTGTTTTCGTTTATTTTCATTTGTTTTCGTTTGCTTTCTTTTGTTTTAATTTGTTTTCATTTGCATTCGTTTGTTTTCGTTTATTTTCGTTTGTTTTCATTTGTTTTCGTTTATTTCCCTTTGTTTTCGTTTATTTTCATTTATTTTATTTTTTTTTTTCATTTGTTATATATAGTTGACATAAAAATTCTTATATTATTTTTGATTTTTACTTTTTTTATCATGTTTTTTCCCAAAAATAAAAAAAATCTTACTTGATTAATTTAAACAATATCTTTCAATCACTTTTGCCTATCTAGCAATTTACTTATTAATGCTATATCAAAATTTCCTTTGAATATAATTTCTCAAATCAAAATTTTAATAATAATAATAATAATAATTATGATTTAACGAAAATAAGAATAAGATTCTTTATATTCCGCAATAATTTATTTAGAATCTTTTCATATTTTATATACCAATGTCAATAAATTCTTAAAATATCAAACTTATTTAATAATAAAATTATATTTATTAAACTCAAACACTCATAAATATTATTTACGATATTAAACTTTTATTTAGAAGTTTTTATAAAGCATGGCATTTGGAAAATTTTGATAAGGGATAGTATAGTTTAGAAGCTCTTATGAAAAAAAAGTAGATAATAAAGGAGGAAAATAAAAAAGTTGTAGATGCGCCAGTATATTCTTGAAAATTCTTTGCTGTATACGTCTATTATTATTTTATTTGTTTATGAAGAATAAAATGAAAAATAAAGTTGATTTTTCATAAATTTAAAATACAAAATATTATTCGTTGACCATAAGTATATCATTTCGATTTGTTTATAGTAGATAAAGAACTCTTCTAAGAATATCTTGATTTATTATTAATGCATAATTACATTTATTAACAACAAAATAAATTTGTTTTTATTGAAAGAAATGAAATATTATTTCATTAAAAGATTGGCAATAAAAATGAGAAGAAAAAAACATCAACTTCTGAACTGGATAAAGAAACATTATGAATTATTCAAATACTCCAATAACTTTTAATCATTTTTATTTCCAAAATATAAATATATTCATTGAGACGAATTTCTATTATTGAAAATGTCACTAACATAAATAATTTAAAATACTTCAAATATTCAACATCATACATTACATATTAAATTATAAAACGATTTAAACTAAATTTGTTTTGTAATTATGCAAAACTAGTCGAGCAATAACCGTTAAAATGAATTAAATTTTCAACAGGTCAATACAAACAGCATTAAATTTTAACTAGATTTTATTAAAATGAGATAGAGATTATGTTTTGATACCGATGGCAAATAACATCGATTTTCATTCGCATATAATAATTTATTCCTTCTGCATCATAGTTATTAATCTACTTATTTAATTCAACCTATAGAAAAGTTAAAAACCTATCTGTCAGTAGATAGAACGTCCTTTAACTTTAAAGATTTAATAACTAAAGGCGATGACGTTTAGAATAAAATTTAACGAGTTGATTTCTTGTACAATTGTCACAATCTAAACGTCATTGTCGTTAGTTACAGAACCGTTAAAGTTAAAGGACGTTCTATCTACTGACAGAAAGTCTAGTAGAACAAATTATTTAATAATTGTGTTGAACCCAGTCCTGTTAATTAAGTAGAGTGTTGCTAAACCCTTCACTGTAGATTTTTTATATTTATTAATTGTTTTGTATATATTATATTAGAATAGTTGTGTTTTAATCATGAAAACTCTTATGCTCTTAGGTTGGGTTCCTTAAAAAAAATAATAAACATTACAAACAAATAAATAAAAAAAACTATAATTTTGGGCGCCTTAAAATACTTCTGGTTCTTCTCTCTCTTGTGTCTTCCTTTAATCAGTTCTTTCTTCTCTTTTCTGTACCACCTCCCAGTTTATTTATTTTCTGTCTTCTGTATTTTTCAATCTCTCTCTATGTCTGTCTTTTCGTCTCACTTCCTAGATAATTTCCAGTTTCCTCTTTGTCTTCTTCAATGTTATTTGCTATTATTTCTGTGACTTTTTATATCTCAACTCCTACCAATTTTATACTCTATATTTCTTTCTGATAATGTTCTTTGCCCAATAAAATTGTCTCAATTCTCTTTATTTACTTTATATTTCTAAATTGGACTATAACAATTATTTCCCGTTAATATTCTTCTAACTAATTTTTTTTTTATTTTGACATTTTCTAATTTCTTATTAATCAAAAACCAAAAACCAAAACTGTTTATTATTTCTTCATTTGTTTCCTTCTCCAACTAGATATTTTTTTATCTGTAAATTTAAATGACTAACGACACTAAGATTTTTTCTTTTACTTGTACCACAATTGTTGTGAACTCATTATTAAATCAAATAAAAAATAATCATCTAAACACAAAACATTCTTAAAGAAATCTTCAACACATTTAAATACATCCACGCGCACCTTAAACTTCTTATCATAACCTTATTTTCATTGTCAAACTTACATTCGACAATAACCTTCTACCTTTCAATCACAGTCAACCACAATACATACAAAAACAGAACTGAAACTACACATATAAATAAAAAACCATCTCAATATGTTGTCAATAAAAAATGAAATTGTCATTGGTAATAATCCTGATTTTCACAAATATAATATTAGAGTATCTTTAGATACCGCCCGGAAGTTTGCACCCCAACTGCGGAACCCTTTGATTTTTTCGGAGTTCTGGACTCGTCTCGAAGAGTTCTAGAGTTCTCGAGGGGGTGCAGATAGAGTTCTGCAATTTTTTTGCGGAATTTTTAAAAAACAAATTTAGGGGTGCTAACTTCATGCCGCACCTCTTTTGTGAGAAAAAAGAGTTCTGGGTGAATAGATATCTCAGAAATAAAGAGTTCTAGAGTTCTCGGTAGGTTTTGGAAAGAGTTCTGGGAATTTTCGGAAATTACAAAAAAAAATAAATTTTGGAGTGCTAACTTCATGCCGCATCCTTTTTTATTTATTGGGTAGTTTTGGTCACTTAGGGCTGCTTCTAAATTCAGCACCCCTGAGTTCTGACTCGAAAAAATACTGAAAATTATGAAAATGGACATTTTCAAGGGGTGCTACAAAGTTCCGATTTTTGTCGCTAATTTTTCGCCAAAATATTTTACGAATTATGAATTCTTGATTTGTCGAAAAATTAGCGACAAAAATCGGAACTTTGTAGCACCCTTTGAAAATATCCATTTTCATAATTATCAGTATTTTTTCGAATCAGAACTCAGCGGTGCTGTATTTAAAAGCAGCCCTAAGTGACCAAAACTGCCAAGTAAATAAAAATTTGAATATTTTGGCGAAAAATTAGCGACAAAAATCGGAACTAAAGTTAATAAAAAAGGATGCGGCATGAAGTTAGCACTCCAAAATTTATTTTTTTTGTAATTTCCAAAAATTCACAGAACTCTTTCCAAAACCTACCGAGAACTCTAGAACTCTTCATTTCTGACATATTCATTCACCCAGAACTCTTTTTTCTCACAAAAGGGGTGCGGCATGAAGTTGGCACTCCAAAATTTTTTTTTTCAAAATTCCGCAAAAAAATTGCAGAACTCTATCTGCACCCCGTCGAGAACTCTAGAACTCTTCGAGACGAGCCCAGAACTCCGAAAAAATCAAAGGGTTCCGGCAGTTGGGGTGCCAACTTCCGGGCGGTTCTGTAGATCTCACAAATTGATTGAGGAGAAACTGTCAATTGGTTTCGGCACAAATATGCCATCATCAGGCCAACTAAAATTAGATAAGTTGTGAAAATTTCAAGTTATACAATAAGCTTTACACACAGTGAATAGGCTTTTTGTATATCTGGAGATGTACAATACATCTAATTTTCCTCTCTATTTTATAAAATTTATTTTAATAAAATATTTTTTCTACTCCTATATTAGTAAATTGGCATTGATCTTGATCATTACATTGACCTTGACTTTGTTGACTTGACATTGATACGACCTTTACACAACCTTGACATGAGTTTGACGTGACTTTGTTAACATAACCATGAAATGACCTTAATATGACCTTGACATGATCTAAGCATGGCCTTGACATGACCTTGACATTACATCGATTTTTACCTTGACTTTAAATTTGTTGAGTGAGGGGAGCATGATGTGTATATAAAGCAGTTAAGGTAATTTATCATTATTAACTAGTGATTAATGGATATTGTTATTATTTAGTAAATTCATGTATAATGAACAAATAATAGATTAGTCGTGGATAAAATAAACTATTGTAACAGTATTATATTATGAAAAATCTCTCATTTTGGGGTGGGTTCTATGCAAAATCAAAATACAAAAATTAAAAATTAAGGTACATAATACATCTCATTTTCATGTCTATTTTTTTAAGTTATTAATAAAATATTTTGGCTACTCCTAAATTGACATTGACCTTGACCATGACATTGACCTTGACCATGACATTGACCCTTGACCTGAGTTTTGTTGACGTGACATTTATACGACCTTTACACAACCTTGACATGGCTTTGGCGTGACTTTGTTAACATGACCTTAATATGGCCTTGACATGATCTAAGCCTGCCCTTGGCATGACCATGACATTACATTGACTTTGACCTTGACTTTAAATTTTTGAGGGAGGGGAGCATGAGGTGTATATATAGCAGATAACGCCATTTATCATTATTAACTAGTAATTAATGGATATTGTTATTATTTAGTAAATTCATGTATATGAGCAAATAATAGATTAGTCGTGGATAAAATAAACTATTGTAATGGTATTATATTATTACGAAATCTCTCATTTTGGGGTATGAAAAACAAAAATTAAAAATCAATTAAAATAAATAAATAAAAATTTTGTATGTCTTGTTATTGTATTTTCATATTATACCTCCTATACAACTTTCACTTTTCTATCTTGATATCTTATTTCTTCTTTACGTTTCTTCCTAGCTTGATTTATTGGTTACTCTTACCTGACTTCTATAACTGTATACTTTTCTATAATCACCCTTAAATCTTTTAAATTGTCTTTTAATATCAGCCCCTTAGAGCACTCTGCTATCGTACCGATAATTAAAAAATCGGTTGTGTCGCCCCAAAACTTTCCCGACGAGTATCCATAAATACTTTTTATATATAATGTTAAAGTTTCAACTTTTGACATTTTTTTATTTTTGACAGGTGATAGTTTGAGAAATAATTTTGACTGTTCTGAATAGAGTTTTTCAAGTGCTTTCAAATGACATATTGCAAGTCGAATTCCGTGACATATTGCATCTGTCATTTTTTGATAGTGATTCACAGATCTTGTACAAAAATTAATGGGTTCTTCCGACGGGTAACCAAAACACTTGTACCAAATTTCAGCTCAATCGGATTAAACGTGTGGTATATATCGTGGAAGAATACACACACACAGACCGACAGACAGACTTCCATCTGGAAATGGTCTTAATCGTCTCAGGGCACCCGAAAATGGATATTTCCGTTTTTATCTCGAATTTTTTTTTAGCTCGTTCACAATACTTTCCCTTCTGGGAGGTGGGTCGGGAAAGTAAAATATAATGTTTGAGATAAACAATGAATGTTATATTATATCTAATTTGCTCCTGTATATAAACTTTAACTATACAAAATCTCACACTCCTCCGTTCGCGCTTTACCCTTAACGGGTCCGAAGATTTCTCTATACTTATTAATATACAAAAAATATCGTATAATAAGTGTGTTAACTAGATATTTAGTTTGTAAAATATATAATATTTCATAGCTGTCATTTTCAAAATTTCCATTTCTCAATTGAAAATAACAATCGAGAAATTTCTAATCGAACGTCAAGCGATAATTTAATAGCAAAATGAGGTAATAGGAAACCGGAAATGGGATAATCAATTCCCGATACATATTCGAAACGGAACAACTTCGACATGAATATTAAATGCCCATATGAAGACGTCGATTGTGGTTGGCTATAGAAAATACTATTTTTGCGCCCACGTTTCTTACTAAATTGCCCTTTTGGCGAAACCATCAATTTTTCAATAAGGAAATCCGGTCTGCCAATTCCGCTTTCTAAGTCTTTTTAGATTAAATCGTATGAACTAAAATTGAATTTTTCAAATCGACAATGACCACAAAAGTAATTGTGCTTTTAAAAAAATATAACAGAAAAAAGTGTGCGAAAATTTTGCTATTGCTATTTATTTATCTTAATACCGAAATTAGAGCGATTTATCATGTGTCGTAGACGCGGAGAAGATCTTTTTTCGTTAGCCATAAATCTTCTCGGGCCCGAGTATGATGTTATTAATCACAGTTGTTGAGAAAGAGTTTTCTTAAAGATTAACAGGTCGTATTGGATGGTTTCCCAGATGGCCAAAGGCTCAACATTTACAATTAACGTGAAACTTGTAAAGAATTGAATGCAGTTGATGAAAAAATACGAAGTAATATTTTATTAAAATAAAAAGTTATACTCTGTATGGGTTATAAAAATTTTATGATTATAACATATTTATTAAAAAAATTTGATATCATTAATATATAGTAAAAAATAGTAAACAAAACAAGAAAAAATACTGAAAAATAGAAAAAATAGAAAAACAGAAAAAACGAAAAGAAAAGTCCCTAAAAAACACAAGAAATCGAAAAATATCACAAAAAAATTACAAGGAAAATTGTAAAAAAGCGTAAAAAAATTGAAACAAAATCCCAAAAGGAAATCTCAAAAAAAAACAAGTAAGCAATCGAAGAAAATAACAAAAAAATTGGAAAAAAAATTACCGAAAATTTCAAATTTCAAAACTGTCTGAAAATTGGAAAAAACCGGAAAAAATCGCAAAAAACAACCAAAAAACTGAAAACAGTTGTAAACCATTTAAAAAATAAAACAGAAATGAAAAATTTCCAAAAAATTTGTATAAATCGAAAAAAATCAGAGGAATTTAAAAAAAAAATCAGAAAACAAAAGAAATAGAAAAAAACAAAATAATAAGAAAAAAATGGAAAGAAAACATAAAAAAACAAAAAACCAGAAAAAAAATGAAAAATGAGAAAAAAACGAGAAAAAAATCGAAATAATCGAAGAAAAAAACAACAAAATATTGAAAACAGTTCAAAAACCCATAAAATTTTAAAAAAATGTAAAGAACCAAAAAAAAAAGTTGCTAAAAACACAAGAAATAGAAAAATATCGCAAAAAATTTCGAAGAAAATCGTAAAAAGCGTAATAAAATCGAAACAAAATCCCAAAAGGAAATTTAAAAAAAACAGCAAGAAATCGAAGAAAATAGCACAAAATAGGAAAAAAATTTCAAATGCATACAATCTGAAGAAAAAAAAACAAAAAAAATCGCAAAAGGTAACCAAAAAACTGAAAACAGTTGTAACCATCTAAAAAAAGAAAAATGAAACAATTCGAAAGAATTTATATAAATAAAAAAAAAAATCAGAATAATAAAAAATCAGAAAACAAAAGAAGTAGCAAAAAACCGAACAATGAGAACAATGAGAAAGAATTTAAAAAAAATCAGAAATCAGAAAAAAATTGAGAAATGAGAAAAAAAACCGAGAAAAAAACAAAAAATAAAGAAAATATTGGAAAACCAGGAGGCAAAAGAAATTGAAAAAAAAAGGGAAAAATGAGAAAAAATGAGGAAAAATTAGAAAAAAAAAATAATCAGAAAACAGAAAAAAAATTGAGAAATTAGAAAAAAAAAGGGAGAAAAATCGGAAACGTGGAAGAAAAAAAGAAAATATTAGAAAAAATTCTAAAAACCAGAAAATATTGAAAAATATTAAAAACAAAATGATAAAATACAAGAAAAAATTATAAAATTAAAAAAAATGTTAAAAACGAAAAAAAAAGTCGCTAAAAAACAAAAGAAATCAAAAAATATGGCAAAAAAATAAAAAAAAATCTTAAAAAGCGTAAAAAAATCGAAACAAAATCAAAAAAGTAAATCTCAAAAAAAAACGCCAGAAATCGAAGAAAATGGCAAAAACTAGGAAAAAAGTCACTAAAAAATTTCAATTGCATGCAGTCTGAAAAAAATCGCAAAAAAATGGCAAAAAACCGGAAAAAATCGCAAAAACAACCGAAAAACTGAAAACAGTTGTATAACCATCTAAACAATAAAAAAGAATGAAAACATTTGAAAGAATTTATATAAACCGAAAAAAATCAGAAGAATAAGAAAAAATAAGAAAACGAAAGAAGTAGAACAATGAGAAAAAATGAGGAAAAATTTGAAAAAAATCAGAAAAAAAAACAACAAATCAGAAAACAAAAAAAAAATTGAGAAATTAGAAAAAAACAAGATAAAAATCGGAAAAATGGAAGAAGAAAAAAAATAAAATATTGGAAAAAGTTCTAAAAACCAGAAAATATTGAAAAAAATTAAATTAAAAATTGTAAAATACGAAAAAACCAATAAAATTAAAAAAATTGTAAAAAAAAGTCGATAAAAAACACAAGAAATCGAAAAATATCGCAAAAAAAAAATTGAAGAAAATCTTAAATAAGTGTAAAAAAATCGAAACAAAATCCCAAAATGAAATCTCAAAAAAAACGCAAGGAATCGAAGAAAATAGCAAAAAATGGGAAAAAAATTACTAAAAATTTCAAATGCAAATAGTTTGAAATAAATCTCAAAAATTGTAAAAACCCGGAAAAAATCGCAAAAAACAACAAAAAAAACTGAAAACAGTTGTGACAATCTAAAATAAAAATAAAATGAAAAAATTCGAAAGAATTTATATAAATCGAAAAAAATCAGAAAACAAACGAAATAGAAAAAACAGAAAAATGAGGAAAAATTAAAAAAAAAAACAATAAATCAGAAAAAATGAGAAATGTGAAAAAACAAGAAAAAAAGAACGGAAAAATCGAAGAAAAAAATGAAATATAGGAAAAGGTTCAAAAAACCAGAAAATATTGGAAAGAAATAAAAACACAATTGTAAAATACGAAAAAAAACGTAAAATTAAAAAAAATGTAAAAAACCGAAACGACGACAAGAATCAATTGAATTTTGTATGTTGTATTTGATAAATTAAATATTTTGTTTGTCGTATTTCATACAAATTAGAAATTGTAGTACTTAAATACATTTTATATGTATTTCCTAGTAGTATGATTATATACAATGGATATAAAACATAAAGGATGGTATCGTTTTAAATGGGTGTTTTGGGTTTCTCATGAAAAACATTTTTACGTTTTAAACACTTGAAAATCTAAGAGAGGAAAACGAAAATTTGTTTTTATATTGAAACTATAAGCTTAAAATGAATTTCGATTGCGTCAAATTCCAAATTACCTGATATTAAGGGGGTATACGAACGGCTTAAAATTATTAATAAATAAAACATATTTAATGCAAAAATCTCTTTGAAATGAAAAAAATACGTAGAATATATCACTAATATTTTTAAAACTGTTACATTGGTCCTGAAAAGTCCCGAATATTTAACAATTTTTAATTGAAAAATCTAAGAACTGGAAAAGTTTGACATTTATTATTAAAATCTAAGTTGTTAAACCATGTTTTATATATGGCAACACCGCATGCCTCAACGCAGAACCACAGTACATATAGCTACTATTAAGCCAGGAGGCGATAACTAGAGGTAAATTCCCTCGTCTGCGCATGTGCTCAAACATATTATCCGCGAGACAATTTTAAATTCTCAAAGTTAACCGACCTTATACTTGACTAAATTCGATAAAAAATAAAACAATACGGAATATGCAGTAATCTACAAAGGCGTATTAGGGCCAATGTTTCAATTTATTTTTCAATTACTGTCACTTTCAAACTAACAATTGTCACTTTTAAGTTGACAATTGTCAATTTTAAACTGATAATTGTTACTTTTAAACTGATAATTGTTACTTTTAAACTGACAATTGTCACTTTAAGCTGACAATTGTCACTTTTAAGTTGACAATTGTCAATTTTAAACTGATAATTGTCACTTTTAAGTTGACAATTGTCAATTTTAAACTGATAATTGTTACTTTTAAACTGACAATTGTTACTTTTAAGCTGACAATTGTCACTTTTAAACTGACAATGGACCCATCCATTGATTTTTTTTATATTTTTATTTTATAATTTGGGACCACCATAACACATTGCACCGGGTCCAGCCCTTCTGAGACCGATCCTGCGGCTATAATTAATTCTTGAAATTTAAATATCGGGGCTATAGTGGCTTGTGACGTGGCCCAATTGAAACAGATTATATTTGGCTATGATATCGATAAAACTGGAAACTCTCGTTTTCTCATTTGTTATGATTAAAAGAAGGAAAGAAGTATGTCAAATTTTTCTACAAACGAACAAAGCTAGAATCTTGGCAATGCTGTAGAAAGTAAAACGTCAATTATTGGTCAAAAAGTAGCGCCACTTTCAAAATATATTAATTACTTTTTATTGATTTTTATTAATTAATGAATTTTATAAGAACAATGAAAATCAACATAAGCAACTAGGTTCTTTAAGCTATTCATTCTTTAATATAAAACCAATAAATTCGTTCCTACTGGATAAGTCCACTTTTAAACTGACAATTATCACTTTTAAACCAATACTTGTCACTTTTAATCTGACATTTGACAATTTTAAACGGATAATTGTCACTTTTAAACTGACAATTGTCGCTTTTAAGCTGACAATTGTCAATTTTAAACGGATAATTGTCACTTTTAAACTGACAATTGTCGCTTTTAAGCTGACAATTGTCAATTTTAAACGGATAATTGTCACTTTTAAACTGACAATTGTCGCTTTTAAGCTGACAATTGTCAATTTTAAACGGATAATTGTCACTTTTAAACTGACAACTGTCACTTTTAAACTGACAATTATCACTTTCAAACTGACCATTCTCAATTTAAGTTCGTGAAGGATGGATTATGTTGTATCTGTCATACTGTCAGATCTAATCAGTGTGATAGGGGAAAATCACGTACCACGACATGGCACTGTAAATGACAAAATGTCTGATTGTGAACAACAAATTCGTCATATGGTATCTTATAAAACCGTAAAAACATAGTTTTACAATTGGATCAAAGAACTTTTATGTGTAAAGCATACATTCTACCACTGGACCACACTCCATATCACAATGAAAAATAATCAATATTTTAAGTTAACTTACAATAAATAGCACATGCGCTAGTCGCACAAGTTCGACCGATGTACAAAATAAATTCGTATATTCGATGTACGGCTAGTCACAGCGTAAATTAAATAACAGACAATTGTTAGTTTAAAAGTGACAATTGCCAGTTTGAAAATGACAATTGTCAGTTTGAAAGTGACAATTGTCAGTTTAAAAGTGACAATTGTCAGTTTAAAAGTGACAATTGTCAGTTTAAAAGTGACAATTGACAGTTTAAAAGTGACAATTGTCAGTTTAAAAGTGACAATTGTCAGTTTAAAAGTGACAATTGTCAGTTTAAAAGTGACAATTGTCAGTTTAAAAGTGACAATTGTCAGTTTAAAAGTGACAATTGACAGTTTAAAAGTGACATTTCTCAGTTTGAATGTGACAGTTGTCAGTTTGAAAGTGACAATTGTCAGATTGAATGCGACAATTGTCAGTTTAAAAGTGACATTTGTCAGTTTGAATGTGACAATTGACAGTTTGAAAGTGACAATTGTCAGATTGAAAGCGACAATTGTCAGTTTAAAAGTGACATTTGTCAGTTTGAATGTGACAGTTGTCAGTTTGAAAGTGACAATTGTCAGATTGAAAGTGACAATTGTCAGATTGAATGCGACAATTGTCAGTTTAAAAGTGACAATTGTCAGTTTAAAAGTGACAATTGTCAGTTTAAAAGTGACAATTGTCAGTTTAAAAGTGACAATTGTCAGTTTAAAAGTGACAATTGACAGTTTAAAAGTGACATTTCTCAGTTTGAATGTGACAGTTGTCAGTTTGAAAGTGACAATTGTCAGATTGAATGCGACAATTGTCAGTTTAAAAGTGACATTTGTCAGTTTGAAAGTGACAATTGACAGTTTGAAAGTGACAATTGTCAGATTGAAAGCGACAATTGTCAGTTTAAAAGTGACATTTGTCAGTTTGAATGTGACAATTGTCAGTTTAAAAGTGACAATTGTCAGTTTAAAAGTGACAATTGACAGTTTAAAAGTGACATTTCTCAGTTTGAATGTGACAGTTGTCAGTTTGAAAGTGACAATTGTCAGATTGAATGCGACAATTGTCAGTTTAAAAGTGACAATTGTCAGTTTAAAAGTGACAATTGTCAGTTTAAAAGTGACAATTGTCAGTTTAAAAGTGACAATTGTCAGTTTAAAAGTGACAATTGACAGTTTAAAAGTGACATTTCTCAGTTTGAATGTGACAGTTGTCAGTTTGAAAGTGACAATTGTCAGATTGAATGCGACAATTGTCAGTTTAAAAGTGACATTTGTCAGTTTGAAAGTGACAATTGACAGTTTGAAAGTGACAATTGTCAGATTGAAAGCGACAATTGTCAGTTTAAAAGTGACATTTGTCAGTTTGAATGTGACAGTTGTCAGTTTGAAAGTGAAAATAATGGAAAAAATTGAAACATATTGGCCCTAATACGCCATCGTTGTAATCGATACCTGTACAATTATTTATTTATGTTTTATTGAAACTAATACATTTGTTTTATTTTTTCATCGAATTTAGTTAAGTATAGAGAGGTTAGGGAATAATATGTTTGAGCACATGCGCAGACGACGGAATTTCCCTCTAGTTATTGCCTTCTCTATAAGCCTTATACTGTGACAGAACTAGGACTTTTTTAAGATGTTTCTCTTCCATCCATTTGATGAACTTGTCGTATTCTTTTTTATAAACATCTTCCGATGATTTTTGCTGTACTAACCGCGATTCTGTTATACAGGGTGATTCTTTTAGAGGGCTAATTAGAGATTTCAAGAGAAGTAGGCGGAATTAAAATCTGAAAATTTAGAATATGAATTTATCGCGGATGCCCAATCGATCTAAAATATTTAGAGCAGTCAGCTACTTCCGGTAATACCGGAAGTAAACATCAACTTTGTTATTTTAAATAGAACATCCTATATTTTCTTACATTTTTAGATTTGCCCTGAGAAGCTGATTTTAAAAACCTATTACACTTATAATGTAAACTTATTAGTTTTGAAGTTATAGACAATTGAAAATCGCATTTTTTCAACTTGCTGATTGCTATGGCCAAACGACATAAAATCGGATAAAATTACTTACATGTTCCTATCTTAACTTTTTGAGTTCTACTTGGTGGCATAAGAAGAAAGTGTATACAGGGTAGTCAAAATTTGTGTACTTTTGATAACCCTGTATACATTATGTTCTTATACCATCAAGTAGGACTTAAAATGTTAAGATAGGGACATGTAAGCCGTTTTATCCGATTTTATGTCGGTAGGCCGTAGCAATTATTTAAAGTATTAATACAATGTAATACAAATATGTCAACAAATAACTTGTGTTCAGATTTAATTTAATTTAATTTTGATTTATACTTTTTGATCGTGGAGAAAATATAGTCTGTTACTCGGTCAGAATGAAAAAATTCAACACTCGTGGTTCCTCACACTCGCTTTCGCTCGCGTTCGGAATTTTCCACTCGTGTCGAATTTTTCATTCTAACCTTGTTAGAGAATCTACTAGAGTTTGTTTAACCATCCTTTGCCGTTACGTCATAATCGGTGACGTATTCTGCTGTTTTAGGTTTGTCGTATATTATTTGAATGTCATTTTACACATAACCTCAAAATTAAAATATAACTAATGACATATGTTAAGGATTGTTTTCAATGACCCACGTTAAGGTGTGTTTGTATTAATAAATTGGTAATGCCGAAAATTGTATTTTGCTTTATGGGTTGCGTACATTTTTACATAATTTAGTAATTTTTTTAACTTGAAACCTCCTTTTTTTTAACTGATTTGTTTCAAATATCTAGTTTGGGGATATAACTATTCATGTTTTTAAAAATTGTAAAGTAATTATTGTCTGTGAAATTGTGAGAAATACTTTCGTAAGTATTAATAAAAAATGAAAATAAAAACACATGTATTGGAGAAAACAGGCAATAAATAAATTTATTTCTGAAAAACTCATAATACAAATAGGAAAAAGAAACGAAAAAACGGATAAGAAACGTAAACTAAAATAGCATGTAATGAAATAAAATGCAAAATCTAAGCTTCATCACTGACAAAATCATCTTCATCATCACTCTGGGAGTCCGATTCATTCAGATCTATGATAACAGGAAGAAAATGAGATGCATCAATGTATTTTTCTTTTTCCCAGTCATTATTGATTAATTGATTTGTGTGCCTGAAATAGTGCTTTCATGAAACATGTCCAGCATAAACTTTGATTTTGTAGTCTTTATCTGTTCCACTAGTAACTGTTTTTTGAACGGTTCTAATAGATATGTCTAGAGCATCAGCAACATGCTATAAAATTTAATAAAATCAAATCAATAAATGCTTACATTTTGCATAATACAGCTAGATATTTACGTTGCAGACTGCATTTAAAGCTAAAAGCGGTTTTTCAGCATATCTGTCTCTTGAAAAGTAATTAATCAACTTCAAAATTAAAGTTTGCTCTTTCTCATTATACCGGGAAGGCATTTTGACAATGAACAATTAATTGAAAAAGGCGAAAATAATCAAAAATACTCAATACAAATCAAAATATGACAACTTAACTGTCAAAAGTAATAAATAATCTGAATTAGTTTAGAAATACGTCAATGACGTCATAATTCTGTCTCATCCATTTCATGATGGAGAGATCGAGATGGATAATGTATGACGCAACGGCAAAGGATGGTTAAACAAACTCTATTAAGCAATATACAACCAGTAACAACTGTGTTGAGAACAATAAATCTTATGTGACAGATTGCAAATTAATTTTTGTATTTGTCATTTTGATGACAACTGATGACATCACGAATTCAACCATTTTACATTATTAGTTCTTTATTTCCATTTTTTGTAGTAATAATACCAGTATGTGTGAGTTTAAAGTGTAAAAATAAAAAACTAATAAAAGGAATAATCTCTGTGCGATTTTTCAAGACTACGGCCCGTTTCCGTCAGAGGAAGAAAGTCCGATTCGAAAAAATTGGAATTTTTCCAATAATTTTTTTTTTCAATTTTGTTTTCAATGATCCGGTTGCGATATGGATATTAATCAACGCGTCTTGACTTACACAACACCTTAATAGAAATCAGTATCGTCAAATTTGCTTTCCTTATCGAGATATTTCGAATTGAAGTTTCACTTAGTAGGCGGGACCGGGATCCTCGTACCCGAAATTGCTCATCTTCTGACAGAGCCTTTCTTTTTTGAATAAAAACTGATAGCCGAAAGAATTTTCCGGAGCGGCCGTACCGTTCTCGAGTTATCGTGCGCAGACATCCACACATCCACACAGAGACTTTTTTTTCGCGGAAAATCAATTTTTTCCACGTTTCATGACATTTTAAGTCATTTGGAGCAAAAAAAATTTTTGAGATTTTTGCTCGATTTCAATACTACGGTTTGCCAAACTTCACCAAAGGTGAAGTATTGGACAACTAAAATAATTGTTAAAAACTTAAGTAAAATAAAGATAAAGAAACTTATGATACTTACAATTAAATTACAATACTTGAGATACGAGGTAAATTATTAAAAAACAAAATGATTGAAAAAGAACGAGAAATAAACTGTTCGTTAGAGCGAAGGTAGACATCGAAAAATGTACTCCTATCATTTTTGATATATTTCGAGGCCCAGGCCTAAAAGTTGTCTTTATTACAGACAACAGGTGCTTTAAAAGCATTGAAGAAAGATCTTTCTTCCAGCAACTCTCTTAATAAAAATTCTTTAGTCCTCAAACACTTAACCTGAATTAAAAGTATTAAACAAAAAATAATCAATTTCAACTTAATCTTAACGAAAGTGGATAAAGGTAATTGTCTAGTCATTATGCACAAAGTTGACTTTATTCAAAAAACTGAAGATTTCTTAAATAATAATGGATTTAAGTTGCTCATATCCAACCCTTTTAATAAATACAACAAAGACCTTAAATCTTCCATTCTCAAATTTTATAACTTTTTCATTAGCCTTAATTTGAACCCCAACTCTTTTCTTTTAAAAAATCCTTATATCCCTCGCTTATATGGCTTACCTAAAATCCATAAATTAAATTCTCCTATGAGACCTATTGTCAGTTTTTTTAATTCTCCCGCCTCACCCCTTGCTAAATTTCTAAATAATTTCCTAAGTCAAATTTTAAACTACAAACCCAAATTCACTGTTATTAACTCTTTAGACCTCATTAACAAGACAAAAAACTTAGTTCTTCCTAATGATATTAAATTAATCTCCTTCGATGTTTGCAATCTTTACACTAATGTACCAAAAAATGAAACTCTACCTATTGTTCAAAATCTTTTATTGAAAAACATTATTAACTCTCTTACTATCACATTCACTCTTGAACTTCTTAAAATTTGTTTAGATCAAGATTTTTTCCTCTTTAATAACAAACTCTACCAGCAACCCCACGGTTTGAGCATGGGGAATCCCCTTAGTTGCCTTATGGCCGATCTCTTCCTAGACAATCTCGAAAATGAAAAGATTCTAACTCCTGTTAATCGTCAATTCATTCTGAACTGGTATAGATACGTTGAAGACATTTTTGTCATATTTAAAGGTAACCTCACTGACATTGATAATTTTCTCCTTTTCTTGAACAATCTTCACCCGAACATTTCTTTCACAGTAGAAATTGAACAGAATTCTTCCATTAATTTTCTTGATTTGTCCATTACTGTTTCTAATAACCTTCTTTCTTTCGACATATATAGAAAACCCACTCAAACTGATCATCTTATTAATTTCCATTCTAATCATTCCTTTCAGCATAAAATGTCCGCTATCTACTGTTATGTTCACAGATTACTAAATGTTCCTTTATCCCCTGTCAATTTTTCAAAAGAAGTTAATATATTAAAACAGTTAGCTGTTAATAACAGTTTTCATCCTAAAATTATTGATAATGTTATTCATAAAATAAAACTCAAACGTAACATACAACAAGCTTATAATGTTAATTCCACCCCTTCAACCGATTTAAAATATTTTTCATTACCCTTTTTAGGTAAAATTTCCTTAGACATTTCTAAAGTTTTCCGTAATTCTGACAACATCAGAATCTCTTTGCGAAATAATCTCTCTATTAAATCTCTACTCAGTCACACAAAAGACCCCCTTCCCATTCTCGAAAAAAGTGGTATTTACAAACTTTCTTGTACCGACTGTAACTCTACCTACATTGGAAAAACTGTCCGTAAACTTGACATTCGTGTCAAAGAGCACATCAGATATCCTGATAAGTCCACCTTTGGACATCATCTAAATTTTAATGATCACAACTTTAATCCTTCTGAAAATGTTAAAATTTTACACAATATTTTTAATTGCTATTTTAAACTCGATCTCCTTGAAGATCTCGAAATTCTTCGTGAATTAAATAAACCTTCTTCTTCCTGCGTTAACACCCAAATTCATCTAAATTTTAATAAATTTAATCCCTTGTTTAAGAGCTTGTGAGTATTTGGTAAATAGTCACTCCTCATCCTTTTCAATTTTCACGATCCCGTATTCTTAGTCACCTGTCACCATATTCTTCTTTTCCTATTTCATTTTCAATCTTATGTAGTCTCATTTGTCATTTCTTCTTTTTACCTTTCCTGCCTCGTCCTCATTTCTTCCTATTTTTCTAAATTTTTAACCTCTCCTTCTGTCAATTGTCATTATTATTTTGTAAAACCGCATGGTCACAATTCAACATTTTAAAAAATTTACTTTAACTAATTTTCAATGCTTTTAAAGCACCTGTTGTCTGTAATAAAGACAACTTTTAGGCCTGGCCCTCGAAATATATCAAAAATGATAGGAGTACATTTTTCGATGTCTACCTTCGCTCTAACGAACAGTTTATTTCTCGTTCTTTTTCAATCATTTTGTTTTTTAATAATTTACCTCGTATCTCAAGTATTGTAAGTATCATAAGTTTCTTTATCTTTATTTTACTTATGTTTTTAACAATTATTTTAGTTGTCCTGATGATGGCATTGAATGCTGAAAGCGCTTGACTCCCTATGACGTGGGAAATATATATATATATATTTCTTAAATAAATTAGTTTTGCACACTTGATATACAAAGTTTGGCTTTTCTTTCATCACTAAGTGTGTACGCACCAACACGTAACTTTTGTTACTCATCATTTAAGATTATGCCAAACTGCAGCCGGCCGCCATGTTGCCAAATCCTTCTTGTCATTTTGTCGAAAAAGAGATTTCAAAATTAAAAAAAAGTATGTTCCGGGGCGTTTTAAACAAAAAAATTTTGGGAAACACATTTTTTTTTTAATATCTATTAGTGACAAAAATTTCGTATGGGGTCGCAAAAAACCCAAAAAACGATACACTCCTTTAATTATTTCGTTAACTGAATTGAATTTAATCCATGACAGTGGCATTTATTAAGTCTTTCAAATCTCCACAGAAACCGGATATTAAACGAAAAAATAAATAAAAATTTAAAATGTAGTATTCTTGCGTTGCGAGTCAGAATTTGGTATTGCGGTTGGAAAAGGCTCGTCGAAATGGGTTTTTCATGAATAAGCTTTTCACTCACCGAATTCGCGTGAATGAAAACGAAAAATAAAATACTCGGAAGTATTTTTCGACGACGACGTCAACGATTCAATTTTATTTTAAAATGGTTTTGATGACACGTTGAAGTAATGACAATAAAGATTTAACAGGATTTTATTTTTCTTTAACTGAAGAATTGTTATTAAGAATGTAATGTTGATGAAGTTGTAAAAAATCAATTGAATAAAATTAAATAATAATAAAAATCTATACGTATAAAGAGAGATTCAACATGAAAATATAGCGCGCAAAAGCACATCTGGAGGTTTGATGGTTTGCTGAAGAAAATTAAAACTGAACTGAAAAATGTAAAAAAATAAAATTAAAGGAAAAGAAATAATAAAAATCTATACGTATACATATAAATAGATTCAACACTATGCTTTATTGATACAATCATCTTTAATAATTATAGGTACGATAAAAGTATTAACGAAAGTAAGGAGTAAACGATTAGAGAGAAAGTGTTATGTTGGCTATAAGATATACATGTCGAGAAAATATTTAAAAATTAAAATTTTACAAACTTGCAACAAATCACATCAATTCTAAAAATGGGTTATAGCCAACGCAACACTTTCTCTCTTATCGTTGCTCCTGACTTTCGTTAATATTATTATGGTATTTATAATTATTTTTATTATTATTTATGGTCCTTTAATATTATTTTTTTACAATTTTTACTTCAGATTTATTTTTCTTCAGCAAACCCTCTGGATAAAATTCACTGGAATATTATACAAAAAATACAAACTAATTCATATTTCTTAACATTAATAACATTAATTTTTCAGTTCATATTAATGTGTATTATTGTATATTTTATAATATAAAAATAAAATATTATTCCGTCTTTCTCTCAGAATTTTTTCTGTCTAATTACATAATACAGCTAACAGAAATAAAATACATAAAGGACTGTTACTATGCAAGCTTATCTTTCTGTCAGTCATGCGTTTACTAGAGCAAAAGTTTTCTCATATAAATAAAATGGCGGGTACAATTTAAATATTCATATTTCGGTTTCATAATTTAACTTAATGTGCCACTTTATGATTTTTCTATTAATGTTTCGTACTATAAAAAATGGAATAAACAATTACATTCCAATTTCAAATACTATTTTTATTTTAACATTCATATTGGTTTAACTTCTACCCAAAAAGTTTGGTCCTTCGAAATCCTCAAATTATTTTAACACGTTCGCAGTCTAGTATTCTTTCAACAGTTATGAATGCTTATATTCATAATTCGATCAACTTCAAAATTAATTATCTCTAGATGTGCTTTTATTGTGTTATTTATTTCCCTTATTTAAAAATTATTAAAACGTACCCCCACGTTGGGCGCCATATTTTCGTGTATATCCTGTATATGTATAGATTTTTATTATTATTTAATTTCATTTAATTCATTTTTTACATCTTCATCAACACTTTATTTTATTTTGCTCCACGTTTTGTTTCGTTTTTAATTTTCATTTATTTGATTTCAAGCACTGAAGTCTTTATGGATTTATAAAATAATAAACAGCCCTTTATATAAGACGAAACGTCAAATAATACCAGTATTTTATTAAAAATGAACCCTACACCCAAGAAAAAGTAATAAAAAAATGTCAAATATAAAAAGGTTCAAGAATCCAAAGAAAATATATTGTAATGAAATACTCTGTATGAGTCATTTTTATAATTTAATTATTAGTTATTTGTTAAAAGGTTTGAATAACATTTGTTAATTTTGAATTTTATAAACAGAGTTTATCGTTAGAGGTTTAATTTAAAGCATTTATTGAAAATAATTGGTGTATAAAATATTTAAAATCAACAATTGTGGAGTATGAAAAGAAAATCTTATTTGTAATATCATATCATTATTATCATATGAATAATTATTATTTGTATATTAATTTAATAGAGAAAGGTAAAATTTGGATAGAATATCAAATTTTATTTTTGCTGTATAATTTAAAAGTAAATGGCAAGTTTGTCAAAAGTGATTAAAAAAAAATTTATTCGGAAATCAAGTAACAAAAAAATTTGGGAATTTAGGGACGGACAGTTGAATAAAAAAAATAATAAACAAATCAAGAAGACAATTAATTTTTGTAATGTCCAGAATTTGATAATTTAACATATTTTAATTGAAGAGCTATTTTGATCTTTATGTTTGCTAGTTATATGTATAAAAAAATAAAACGTATACCGATGAGATAATTTTTTTAAAAAAATTTAAGAAAAAATCATTATAATTCAGAAGAAAGAAGTCAATTAAAAATCCCAAACCTGGTGGAATTATAAAAAACCTAATCAAAAACAAGTCATTGAGATTCTTCTATAGAAGAAAAGAAAAATCAGACAATTTTATAGAATTAAGCAGGTAAGAAGAAAGAAGTTCTGAGATTGGAGGGGAAAAGAAATTATACAGAAGAAAAGGCACAGAAGAGGAGGTGTTGCAGGACATACATTTTTATAGTTTGTGTTTATAATTTTGTAATGTTTATTATTTTTTTTTATATATAGAACTCACCCCAAATTGAGATCCATGAGGTAGAAGTTTCATAACAATATATATATATACATATATAAAAGAGACTGAAATCCTAGATTAACCTTGTGATGGATTTGAACGGGGTGTGGTTTTGGTAATTCATCATCCTTATCATCATTTGTCTTTCCTAATTATTTTATTTTCGATTTTAACTGTGTGGGTGTAACAATAACGAGAATAAAGCCACTTAAAAATATATATTTTTATTTATAACGTCAATCAAATTATTTCAAAATAAAATTGACTACAATTACACCCTAACTGATGTAAAGATAACTTTAACAATAAAAAAAGTACTACTAACTCAATTTTGAATGAATAAAAAACTTTTTAAGAGTCATCGACCTCTGAACCTTTTTATACCGTACCTGCCGGATCGTAAGAATTCACGGAAAGAATCGTATTCGGGGCCTCGGTGTCTTCTCCCGCCGCTGGAGTGTCGCCAGTCGGTCCGGGGAATCCGTTGTTGCCCCCCTGAATGTCGGCGGTGAAGAGAGGAGAGGCGACGTCCCACCGCCACCGCCATCTCCCTCCCCGCCGATCGATCACCGGGAAGTAACCCGGGATACGTCAAACTGCACCTTCGTGTGCATAGCTTAAACGTGGGCCAGATTTATCCGTGATTTTTTTCTTAAAAAAATATTAACACAATTAATTGGATTCGTTCGTTTAAGATTTATTTTAAATAGTATTTATTATGGTGTGCCACAACGATCTGTTATTAGTCCCTACTTTCTTTTTATTGCCATTTAATGAATTGATAGAAGAAATAAAAAATAATATTGATTAATAAATATGGACGTTTTATTCTCAAAAAGTTATATTACTAATTCGAATTAAAAAATAAATAATTTCATAAATGTAAAAAAGATAAATAATTAACAATTTTACCAATCACAGACAATATAAATATGAAATAAGAATAGATTAATGGATATCTTTGAAATCCGCAGTCAACAAAACCAACCCCCCTCCCCCGTTCGTGCCTGGTAATCTTGCAAATTTCAAAATTAGATACTTGGCTCGAAATCACATTGAATATTTATTTAATTGATGTTTAATGTGGAGGCTATAGATTTTCAATCTCCCTGTGTTACCGTGCCGATGATGGTGGTGAGGTTGTCCTACACCTATAGCCAAATGGCGTCATCAATCTTCAGTAATGTGCCTCAGAGCGCCACAGCAAATAATTATAATAGCCGTCCTTTCCCCATATAATACTTTGGCTTCTGGGGTTCAGGGTGAAATTTAGGGAGAGCATTATTATTACTCCAATATTTTTTCACTTAATTTTTCAATGTTGAATTTACTTTGTCCAATACGAAGTACAGAAAACTTCCTATACATTTACAAGTGTATTATTCAAACAATTTAATATATTTATTTTATCATCTAGGATACCATGATTGATTTAATCTATGAAGATGAGGCACACAATTTCAATTAAATCGTGATTATTTAAAGAAGTGGTTTCAATAAAATATGTTAGCTGTAAAGAAATTTAATTTTTATTTTATACAATTCGAATATTGATAAAATTTTAATACAAATTTTTATAATTTTTATTATTTTATCATCTGTGATACCTTGACCACCTAGAGGATATACTATTACTATTGATCCTTGAAGATGAGGTCCATAATTTCAATAAAATCGAGATTATTTAAACCTAGATTACAAGTTATTTGATTTAAATATGTTAGCTATGGAGAAGGTGTCCACAATTATTATCGAAATCTAATGACCTTGTAGAGTACAAATTTTATTTAAAAATAGATGATAAATTAAATTGTTTTATCACCTATGATACCCAGATCACCTAGAAAATATATTATTAATCATGATCCATGAAGACGACGCCCACAATTTTACTTAAATCGGGATTATTCAAATATTAGAAATATAAATACCTGTTCTAAATCTATTTTTAGCATGTATTTTTTTTCTTCTATCTGAAATAAAGTCGCTTTTAATTCGGAGTTAACGTAAACGCGACCCGCAGTCGTAGTCGTTGGAGTCCTAATTACCGGTCAGATTACCGGCCAAAGATTACTTCCGACCGTTTGGCTATTTTAAGGAAACAAGCCGCAATTACTGGCCCATGAACCACGCCTTTCGCGATACCGAACGACATAATAATAAATATTAACACGGAAAATGACGCTTTAGCTCTTTGGCTATGGCTATAGCTACCGGCTATACCTCTGGCTGTTTTTCATAAAAGATGGAGGAAATTTTATCGGTTAATTTGTAATTAAAAATAATTGAGTGTTGAAATATTTTATTAACTTAAATATTAGTTATACAGGGAGATAATAAGAAAATATACGATAAATTTATAATAAAGAAAATGTTTTTCTTTTAATTAAAAAATATGTTCATAGTTATACAGGGTGGTATCACATTTCTTATAATATTTATTAGAGAAATAAAAATTTATCAGTTGCCTTGGCGTGTAATTCAAATAAAACTATTAAAGTACCTATATCAAAAAAAATTCTGCTCTTATTAATAAAAAACTAACAATAAAAGTGTAAATAGAGACGTTTAAATCAAAAATACAGATATGAAAATATTTTTCAGTTTTTTTAGAGCCTTTATTATCATTTTCTCAGAAAATCTCATTCTCCATAAAAGATTTCTATTATCATAAAATATTTTAAAAAAAATGAGTAGATGAGCTATGGGGGTTCTAGGTCAGCAAAGTTTTTTCTCTAGAGCCTTTATTATGAATTTCTCATTCTTCACATAAGTTTTTATCAACAGTAAAAGCACAAGAGCTTTTTTTTATCGGATAAATTTCTCTTTGTAACGAAAAATTTTGCCAATCAGTAATTCTATGAGAAAAACTGACATGGAAAAATCGCGAGACCGAAGGTTTTGCAAGATAAATTAACGACAGAATATATGAATGAACAACAACAATTATTATCTTTATTGATACAAATAAATTATTATTTGAAGGTTAACAATTATTAAATACACAATTCGTATAAATTGTTTGGTTAGGTGTACTGACTTCATAATTTTTTTCTGTGGTACTCACACTTGTGGAATATTTATTATGGTCTTTCTGATTCGAGGTTCGTAAAAAACTAACAAAATTTTCGTGATGTTCGGGGTCGATTTGGAGGTACGGTTTAATAAAAGATGATGATGAGTGTCCCGTTATCTTTATAAGTTGTTGGTCATTTATTCCTGCTTTAGCTAATTGGAAACTGTACTAGCACGGTTTGACTGATTGCTAAGTTTATTATTTGGTGGAACATTTTTGTACCAACCTTTAGAATTTCTGTTTTTCCAAAAAGGATTTGGAATTAAAAAGAGTCGTTCAGATGTTATGGTTTTTATTTCTTTTTTGTAGAAGTAATTTTGGTAATCTAACGGGACAAACACCTTCATTTCATTTTTTGTTATCCATTTGCTGTCTGCCAATTTTTGCGACCTTGCTTGTGCCGACTTTGAAAATATAGAATTGTACTCAAATCTCCCTGTTGGAGTTCCATCAAATCCCCAAATACCAATATATATGGTGTAGGGTTAATACTTTATTTACAATAATTACTTAATCTAAACAGAAATTATCTATACCTATACTATTCATGTACAAATTTCGCCCATTGTTTTTTATCTTTTGCCTCTGTCCATGACTCTTTTTCTTGCAATATGCTCCATCTCATGTTTGCCTTGGTCTTCCTCTTTTCCTTCTTTTTTCTATCTTTGCTTGTCATACTCTTCTGACTACTCTTGTGTAATTTATCCTTTAAAATAATGTATTTTATACTTTGCAGTTCCTCCTCCCCTCCAATCTAATTCATAAGAACCTATATGAAAGAATCTTTTTTGTAGTCCCTCTGCTTATTCCGTTTTCTGCATATTAAGACAATCTACCAAAATGGACGAAATTTGGTACTTTAATTTAGTGCTTCGTTAGTGCTTCTCAGTGCTTCAAAAAATTTTGAAGGTGCTTGTCTATTTTTTTAGATATTTTGGCGCGTGTTTTAAAGACCTTTTTATCCACTTATACTTTAATATACAATTCTCTCCAGGAACCCCATCATCTGTATTCATTTTCTTGGTACCTACTTGGTACCTTTGAACCAATGGTTACTTCAGTGGCGTCCTTACGTTTTTTAGATTTACAGGGAATTTGGGAGCAAATTTGGAAACAAAAAAAACTGAATAATCGGGAAACGGAAATGCATTAAGAAAAATATCTAAAGCTCTAAAAAGCACTAACGATGCGCCAAGAAATGACTCTAGATTTAAGTCAATCCCATATGATTTGAGGACTGACCTTGAACATTATAAGTTAAAAATCGCGAAAAGGAAAAAATCGTGGTTGTAACTTTTTGAAGCACTAAGAAGCACTAACGAAGCACTAAAAACTGATACCAAAATTGAGTCAATAGGAAAATGTTTTGGGGTTGACGTTGAAGTTAAAATCTAAAATTTCTAATTTTAAGTGCTTTCGAAATTATTTAAAGCACTAAAGCACTAACGAAGCACTAAATGAAAGTACCAAATTTCGTTCATTTTGGTAGATTGGACCTTGAAATTAAAAAATCCTTAATATGTAGAAAACGGAAAAAGCACTAACGAAAATAGCTAAAGCACTAAGAAGCACTAACAAACCTGAAATTTCCGAAAAAATATTGACACTTTGGGGGTTAACTTCACGGACCTCATTAATCCACATTAATAATTTTCAAAAAAAAAAACCGAATAGATGAGCTATATGGATTCTAATAAAGCATAGTTTTTTTTAGAGCCTTTATTATCAATTTCTCGTAAAATCTCCTTCATCATAAAAGTTTGTTTTTTCATAAAACATCTCAATTCACGTTAAACTAACAAATATTAAAAAAAAAACAGTAGATGACCTACGAGGGTTCTAGGTCAGCAAAGTTTTATTTTCTAAATTCTTTATTTCATAAAACATCTGTATCCACATCAAACTATCAATTATTTTTTAAAGAAAAAACGAGTAGATGAACTATGTTGGTTCTAGGACTACAGTTTTTTTCTAGAGCCTTTATTTTCAATTTCTCAGAAAATATCATTATTCATAAAAGTTTTTAACAAAACACAATAATTCACATTAACTATTATATATTTAAAAAAACGAGTAGAGGTGCTATATGGATTCTAAGACAGCAAAGATTTTTTTAGAGCCTTTATTATGAATTTCTCAGAAAATCTTATTATCCATAAAAATTTTTATTATAAAATATCATAATCCACGTTAAACTTTCGAATATTTTCTGAAAAAATGAGTAGATGAGCTATGAGGGTTCTAGGTCAGCAAATTTTTGTTTTCTAGATTGTTAATTATCAGTTTCCCAAAAAATTTCATTCTTCATAAAAGTCTTTTAATTTTATAAAACATCTAAATCCACGTCAAACTATCGATTATTTTCTAAAAACAAATGAGTAGATGAGCTATGTGGGTTCTAGGACAGCAATTTTTTTCTAGGGCATTTCTAGGGCCTTTCTCAGAAAATATAATTCTTCATAAAAGCTTTTTAATTTCATAAAACATCTTAATCCACGTCAATATATCGATTATTTTCTAAAAACAAACGAGTAGATGAGCTATGTGGGTTCTAGGACAGCAATTTTTTTCTAGGGCCTTTCTCAGAAAATATAATTCTTCATAAAAGCTTTTTAATTTCATAAAACATCTTAATCCACGTCAATATATCGATTATTTTCTAAAAACAAACGAGTAGATGAGCTATGTGGGTTCTAGGACAGCTTTTTTTTTCTAGGGCATTTCTAGGGCCTTTCTCAGAAAATATAATTCTTCATAAAAGCTTTTTAATTTCATAAAACATCTTAATCCACGTCAATATATCGATTATTTTCTAAAAACAAACGAGTAGATGAGCTATGTGGGTTCTAGGACAGCAATTTTTTTCTAGGGCATTTCTAGGGCCTTTCTCAGAAAATTTAATTCTTCATAAAAGCTTTTTAATTTCATAAAACATCTTAATCCACGTCAATATATCGATTATTTTCTAAAAACAATCGAATAGATGAGCTATGTGGGTTCTAGGACAGCAATTTTTTTTCTAGGGCATTTCTAGGGCCTTTTTTAGAAAATATAATTCTTCATAAAAGCTTTTTAATTTCATAAAACATCTTAATCCACGTCAATATATCGATTATTTTCTAAAAACAAAACGAGTAGATGAGCTATGTGGGTTCTAGGACAGCGATTTTTTTAGGGCCTTTATTTTCTGTTTCTCAGGAAATATTCTTTATAAAAGTTTTTCAATTTCATAAAACACATTAATCCACGTTATACTATCAAATATTTTCTAAAAAAATACGAGTAGATGAGCTATGAGGGTTCTAGGTCAGCAGTTTTTTTTTATAGCCTTTATTATTAGTTTCCTATAAAAGTTTCTTAAAGTCATAAATCATTTGAATCTGCTTCAAACTATGGGATATTTTCAAAACAAAAACGGGTAGAAGCTATTTTTGTATTCTAATATTTCTAAAGTTGTAGAGGGTGATAATAAGAAAATATATAGTGTTTTTTATTTTTTAAACAAACAAAAATGTATATTGAAAAATTCTTATTGATAGTTACAATGAAAAAAAAACGACTAATATTTATAAACTTATACAGGGTGAAAATAAATAGTTGTCCTAATTTTCATTATCTAGGGGTAACATTAAATATATAATGAAGAAAACGTTTTTTCTTTTCAGCAGAAAAAAGTAAAATATTAAACGAGTTAATATTTCTAATATTTTCATAGTTAGGGTGGTTTATTTTTTTATTGTGAAATAAAAAATTCATATGATCAGTAAATATACGAGAACGCGTTTTATTCGAGACAAAAAAAAATTTTAAGTACAATATTTATTTTTCAAATCGTTAATATCTAGTCACGTTCCATCAGTTTCAATTTTCTATATAAAGATTCCTTTCTACCTCAACAGCTAAAAATCACTGGAATCACGTTCGATAAAAAGTACATAATTCAATAAGAACACAACCAAAGCAAAATAAAATAATTAATTTATATATTTTTCAGCATTTCTAAAAGCGAATTATTATTAACCTCGATTTTTATCTTTTACAGGAACTTGAAATATAAAATTCTTGTAAGTCAAGAAGTCCAAAAATAGATGTAAAAATAAATATTTGCTTTTCATTTCATGTTGAGAGGTAATTAGCACGTTAATAATTTAATGACGTCAGAGATAATATCGCTGTCATATATGATGACATTTAAAGATAACAGAAATAAATATACATTGTTCTTCTTTTTAATATATATAAAATATAAACGCTAATTATATTTGAAATTAAAATAAATAAATAATAAAACTATTATTACTAGATTCATACAGGATGATAAGAAAATTTTAAAACTTAATTTTCTGAATCAAAAAAAGTTTTTATTAAACAAAAGTATATAAGTACTTCATTTATCAAACATCGTCCATTATCAAAATAAACAACCCAATATACTAAAGAAGCAATTCGATAACAAATCCAATTCCCAATTCGATTTATTAACACAATCTATCGTTACATACATCGATTGGTCAGTCAATCAACTTTAACAGTATTAAATCAAAGTTTATTGTTGGCTATCCAGAAATCTGGGGATTTAGGAAATGGGATTACGGATTACGTAATATTTTCACACTTTTTCAAGATCTATAAGATTTTATAAACTACGTTAAATCACCCTCTATATTTTCTAAATGGAAATAAGTAGTGTCAGAGGAATGATAAATGATATTCATTAAAATTGAGATGAAATGAAATTCGCGCTTTTGTACTTACATTTCGCTCTACTAAATCATCTCATACATTTTATTAATAAATATTTCCAGTCTAAAGAAAATTAATAATTACATTAATTAATATAAACGTTTATAAATAATAGAGATGCTACGAATAAAGTCCATTTACTAATTGGTATTTTAAATCAAAAAATATGAAAATATTTGTATTCCATTTCTGAGTATGGGTATTGACTTTAAAGTCCACAACTCTATCTTTATTTTTAGTAAATACCAATCAGTTCGATACCGGCGAGGCCGGATTTTTATTTATTTTCTCTTCTCTTTTCTCAAAGGGAAAACTGATTTTCGCAAGATCCTGAATTTGATCTTTATGTTTCAATTCGAGTTTCTATTATTAGTGGAAGAGATTTGATGGTATATGGGTTTATGAATGGAAATTTAAAAAATTATTATACAGGGTGTTTTAGAATAAAGTACCGTAAATTAGGGACTATATAGATCTTGACGAATTATTAAGAAAATTCAAATAACACAGGGTGATAAATTGAAAGTGAAAAATACATATTTATTTAAATATCTTTGCTTAGAGTAGAAACATTAACTTGAAACTAGGTACATATTAGATGTTCAATAATACGAATTAGTACCACTTTATTTCGACAAATTAGGATAATCCATTGGCGTAGAAACAGGAGGGTGATCAAATCATTTTGAGCTTAACTTTTTGCACACCTTGTATTTCCTAAAAGTTAAAGCTCATAGTTATTCCTCATACAGTTTTTCACAGAAAAGGTACTCCTAGTTAATCTCTGTTGAGCATTCCATTTTTCAGATATTTCAAATTTATTGCTACTATTACATGAACGCGATTTATTAATAAATTAACTCCAAAAATGAAAAGTTTTATTTTACAAAATAGAAACCGATAACTGACTCAAATGAAATACAGGAAGTCATTCGAAAAGATTTTAAGTAAAAATAAATGTGCATTAAAATAATTATAATTCATAATTCACTAGTAAAATTACAAAACTTATTAGTAGGCTTCTGTCACTCCGTGTAGTTGTCAAAAATTTAATCATTCGATACATAACTAGGGTTTATTATTTATTATTGTTATTAGTCAAATAAAAAAATGGTAACATACACATTTTCAGAATATGCTGACATGCATTTGGTACTAAGAGAATGTCGAGGAAATTCCGAAAAGGCTGTGAGAACATATGCCCGAAAATATCCAGGACGCATTATTCCCAATAGAAAAACATTTGTGGCAGTAGATAGGCGGATAAGAGAAACTGGAACTGTTTCACCTGCTGCTCAATTTCGTGGGAGTAAAAGAACAAAACGCACGTTGAGGAATGAAGAAAATATATTAAATTTAGTGGAAGAGAATCCAAGCATAAGTACTAAAAGACTTTCGCTTCAAACGAGAGTTTCTAAGGCAACCTGTTGGAGAATTTTAAAAGACCAAGAGCTGTATCCTTAAGTTTTTAGCACAAATTTAAAGTCAATATTTGGGTTGGAGTATTACACAATCAGCTAATAGGACCTTTTATTTTAGAAGGAAATTTAACTGGACTGCGATATACAGCTTTCTTAAGAAAACATTTAGTGGAATTACTTGAAGATGTTTCTTATAGTCAAAGAATTAACATGTGGTTCATGCATGACGGGACATCACCTCATTTTGCATTAACAGCAAGGGAGTGGTTGAATACCAATTTTCCTGGTAGGTGGATAGGTCGTGGAGTAGAAGCTCCTATTAAATGGCCACCACGGTCACCAGACTTAAATCCCATGGATTATGGAATTTGGAGTATTTTAAAAGAGAAAGTCTATTCTGAACCCGTTAATACTGCGCAGGAGCTAAGAGAGAGAATGGAAAATACCTGTAGGGATTTGTCCAAATGATAGGTTTACTCTACAAAAAACTACTCACCAAATTAAGAAACGAGCCAAAAAATGTATTCAAGTTGAAGGATGTCACTTTGAACACTTACTGAAATAACGTGTGTGACATGAATTAATTTTTACTTTATTTGTAGCGGGTTCTTATCACGTTCAATTTGTTTTTAATTTACTGCTTAGTGCTTAATTTTATTATCTACTTATTTACGATATTTCAATATTAAGCTTCTAAAGTACTGAACACATTGTACTGAATACTTACTACATTTCATTTAAGTCAATTATCGGTTTCTATTTTGTAAAATAAAACTTTTCATTTTTGGAGTTAATTTATTAATAAATCGCGTTCATGTAATAGTAGCATTAAATTTGAAATATCTCAAAAATGGAATGAGATTAACTAGGAGTACCTTTTCTGTGGAAAACTGTATGAGGAATAACTATGAGCTTTAACTTTTAGGAAATACAAGGTGTGCAAAAAGTTAAGCTCAAAATGATTTGATCACCCTCCTGTTTCTGCGCCAATGGATTATCCTAATTTGTCGAAATAAAGTGGTACTAATTCGTATTATTGAACATCTAATATGTACCTAGTTTCAAGTTAATGTTTCTACTCTAAGCAAAGATATTTAAAAAAATATGTATTTTTCACTTTATCACCCTGTAGAATGGAAACGGGAGGGGTTTACAGAAAAATGTTATTTGAATTTTCTTAATAATTCGTCAAGATCTATATAGTCCCTAATTTACTGTACTTTATTCTGAAACACCCTGTATAACATGGAAAAAGCTTCATACGGAATAAAAATTAAAATTTGTCTAAATGTAAATACTGATTTGTTAATTCAACCTTAAACTATATCACCATCAAAAAAGTCATGAAAGTCGTATAAAACAAAATTATTTACTTACATTTGCACTTAGTTATAAGAAAAGTGGAAATTAAATCATAAATGTAATTATGAAAATATTTTTCAGTTTGCTCAGAAAACTTTTTTCTTGAACCTTTATTATCAGTTTCTCAGAAAGTCCCATTCTTTATAAAAGTTTTCTAATGTCATAAAACATTAATTCACGTCAAGTTACCGGATATTTAAAGAAAATGAGTAGATGAGCTATTTGGGTTTTAAGTCAGCAAGGTTGTTTCTAGAGCTTTTATTATCAGTTTCTCAGAAAATCTCATTCTTCATATAATTTTTTCTCAATGTCATAAAATGTCATAAAATATATTAATTTGCATCAAATATTAAAAAAAAGAGTATATAAGCTATGTGGGTTCTAGGTCAGCAAATTTTTTCTAGAACCTTAATAAGTTTCTCAGAAAATATCATTCTTTATAAAATTTTCTTATTGTCAAAAAATATATTAATTTCCAACAAACTATTGAATATTAAAAAAAAATAAAATTATTAGATAAGCTATGTGGGTTCTAAGTCAGCAATTTTTTTTTAGAGACTTTATTATCAGTTTCTCAAAAAATCTCATTCTTCATAAAAGTTTCATATTATCATTAAATATATAAATTCCCAGCAAACTATCAAATAATTAAAAAAAATGAGTAGGTAAGCTATGTGGGTTCTAGCTAAGCATTTTTTTATATAGCCTTTATTATCAGTTTCTCAGAAAATGTCATTTTTCATAAAAATTTCTTATTGTCATTAAATATATTAATTCCCATTAAACTATCGAATATTTAAAAAAAATAAATGAGTAGATAAGCTATGTGTGTTCTACGTCAGCAATTTTTTTTCTAATGCCTTTATTATCAGCTTCTCAGAAAATCTCATTCTTCATAGAAGTTTCTTATAGTCATAAAATATTATAAGTCCTATGATACTATCGAATATTTAAAAAAAAATAAAATGAGTAGATAAGCTATGTGGGTTCTATGTCAGAAATTTTTTTCTAGACCCTTTATTATCAGTTTCTCAGAAAATCTCATTCTTCATAAAACTTTCTTATTATAAAATATATTAATTCCCAACAAACTATCGAATATTAAAAAAAAATGAGTAGATAAGCTATATGGGTCAGCAATTTTTTTTTCTATAGCCTTTATTATCTGTTTCTCAGAAAATCTCATTTTTCATAAACATTTCTTATTGTCATAAAATATATTCATTCCAACAAACTATTGAATATTAAAAAAAATGAGTAGATAAGCTATATGGCTCTAGGTCAGCAATTTTTTTCTATAGCCTTTATTATCAGTTTCTCAGAAAATGTTATTCTTATAATTTTTTTGAGTATTATAAAGTATATTTATTCGCATCAAAATACGGAATATTTAAAAAAACGAGTAGATAAGCTATGTGGGTTCTAGGTCAGCAATTTTTTCCTAGAGCTTTTATTATGAGTTTCTCAGAAAATGTGAATTATTTATACTTTGGATTTTCAAAGGTGTTATTTTCTGCAGCCTTTATTACAAATTTGTCAGAAATCGAAAATTTTTAAAAAAGGAAATATGCTTCTCAAATGTTAAATAAATTCAATAATTGTTTATTCTTATTTATTTGTCATAACAACGATCTTTATTTGAAATTGTTAAAATTTCTACCTAAATAGATTCTTTCTCATCAGTCAATTCAGTCAGTAGCAATCCAAATCTCATCTCACAGAGTACGGTCGTGTGAGTCAATTTATTAAACTAGCGCAATCGCGCCTATCATTTAATATTTATATCTCATTTTATTTCAAATTTTTGTATAGCAAAGTGTTAATATTGACAATGAATATATTTATGATAAAATGTAAATATTGCATTTTTTTACCTTAAATTTAAAAATGTACTGCTACCTTATTACAATAAAAGTCAGTACTTTAAATAAAATTTGATACATATGTTGTTACAGTTGGTCTACCCTGTAGATAAGTTTAATATCAACAATTGTACTGTTTATAATATTTATTAAAACAATTTAAAATACTTACTGTTAGTAGATAGAACGTTCATTAACTTTAAAGATTCAGTAAGTAAGGGTAATGCCGTTTAGAATAAAACTTCACAACTTCATATATTGTACAATCTAAACATATAATAAATAACGAATAATTTTTTCTTTTCTAATTAGTCTACCCTGTAGACAAGCTCAATCATCAACTTTACTGAATGAAAAGAAAGTAAATTGAATGCTAATTTTTTCTCAACGGCATGAACTTATTTATTGAAGCAGGGATCTATGCCAAGTTAGGCCTTTTACAAATAAGTTATTTAAACACTTTGAAATTAATTTTGAAATGTTTAAATTTATTATTCATTGAATATGATAAAATACAGGGTTGCATATATCAATAACTGAAATTGACTAAATAATAATAATAAATCAGTGGGGTGTAGTTTGAAGATTACAATTTATATAGGAAATTATCTTATTTTGCGAAAGGGTTTTTGATGCCAATCAGACTAAAATTCAATCATCGTCTTCGAAATTATGTTGAAAGATAAATCGAGATCGAGTCTAATAAATCCGTAGATGGTGTTCGATATGGTAATAGGGAAGAGGAAAGTGAAAAAAAATTGATTGAAAATAAATTGGCTACTAAGGTTGATGATTTTCATGATGCGAGTTACATTTATTTTAAAAAAAGTTGTGAAAATTGAATTGATATTTGACTAAATGTAATTTAAAAAAAATAACATTTTTATAGCAAACTGAAATTTGCTCCTTTTAATGAAAAAAGTTTATAAGACCAATATTAATGGTGGTAGAAATAATTATATAGGGTGATTACATTTTTCATGATTTTTATTAGAAAATAAAATTTTTATGCTGAAAAATGTCATTCTAAATAATTTTCCTTTATTTGTTTTGAATAAAAGCTAAAAATAACGATTTTTATAATATTTTACCAAAAGTTGGTACCTTATATAAATTTCATTTTAATTATACTATGTGGAACAAAAAGGTGTTAACTACGTGACCAATTGCGTAAAATCGAGCAGTTAAACTCCTTTTCCAAGTGACACCACTGTAAGTGAGACCAACCACCGAGTTCAACATTCCCTTTATACGGTTTCCAAACGGTCCTAATGCCATATTAGCCTTGTTTATTACCCACATTGGGCATGTTATCCAGAAATTTCATGTACATAAATGTCCGCCTTCAATTGGGATTTAAACCCGAAATGCATCGACTTTAATCGCCGTTTATCAATTAAGAAGAAACAATCGACTTTAAAGTAGTTTAACTTTGCGGGTATTTATTTCAAAATTGGCGCAGTCGGTAGGATAAAAGAGATAAAGTCGAGAATTATAAATATTTCAGTCTTGTTTTAATTTAAAACTTAATTAAACATGAAATGAAACATTTCGTTGCGCTTTGATCGTTTTAAAGATGATTAAAGACGACAACGACGACGAGGATTTTTTGTTTTTTTTTTATATTAAAATAATGTTTCTTAAGACGGTTTTAAAATTAATTTTATTGTCGGTATTAGTTGAAAACGAAGGGTGTCATTTATGCACGAATAAATAGTACATTGTGTATTAATTTAATGTAGGAAAATAGGATCAAATATCGAAACATATACAGTATGTTTTAATTAAAATAAAAATTCATCAATATTAACGGAATTATTATGTCTGTCTGAGATTTTCCTGGCAATGTCCGCAAAACAAAAAGTTTAGTTCGTTTCTGGCGCATTGTACCCCAAAATGGTTGTCATAAAATTTCTCCGTGAAGTAACAGAATGGATGATATAAAGGTTTGTGTTGCGTAAAAACGGTGAATACTAAAATTTGTTGACAAATTCCAAGTGCAGTTCCTTTCGGTTCCATTTCACTCACTCCCTGACTTCTTCCTTATTTCTATTATACACGGTGACTCATTTCCACAGCTTTTCTTTTTTATTATTTATAACCAATTTAATAATGAAGAAAAATTATTTTTCTTGCAAGTGTAAAATATTTTTGATACAAAAAAATAAACAATGATCTTTATATATGTTTTACTATAAGTAATTTAGACTTAAATAACCGGATCACTTATTTATTTCTTATTAATCGTGGCGACTTTGTATTATTTAAAATTTAAATCGAATTAATTAAATGTAACATTTATTAGAATAAGGATTATATATTGTCATGATAGTAAATCATTATTATATATTTTTAATGAACATAATTAAATTATTCTATTAATGTTTTATCTGCATCATGTATCTTTAAACAATATTAACGTTAATTGCATTCTAATTTGAAAATAAAACCTATCGGGAACGATCATATCATTGCCACTTTAACACACTTTGGACATAAACAAATAAATCTATATTTGGGTGGTTTTCTCATAGCATGACGATAGTAATTTCCCTTTTTTATTGTAACTAATACCAACGTTTAAGGGAAATACTGACGCATTTTATTTCTAGGAAAATTAATACACTTTATTTAAGTCCTTGGACTCGTGTAATATCATTTTCTAAATGCACTTTATTCGATTACCTAATTAATAAAATTAACTGTGGCAAGGTAAATAAATAAATAAATAAATAAATAAATAAATAAATAAAAAAGTAGTGACCTATATGGATCATATATATGTTGTATACATTTTTTCAGTATTTTATATTTATTTCTTTAGCGTTTGGATCTTCGTTGCGGACGTTGATACAATTCGAAATGTCGAGTAAAATATTTAATAGATCGATATAACAATTGTTATTGTAACATGTTTCGTTAAAAGAAGTTCATTATTCATAAGAAATATCCAAAATAAGAAAAGTTGCACTCAAGATAAATTTTACATTTTCTCTTCTACCGTCGTTATTAACAACTAAATAGCCGCAGCTATACTATACCATATCAAATGATCCAATATTATAAAACAATAAAAAAATAGTAGATAAACTATGGGGTTGCAAGAATGTATTTGTGCAAGAATATGATTCCGGAGCAGAAAGTACCCCGCATAGTTCTTATGGGAAAAGAGGCCCAGTCGAATTGTCTGAAAATTTAGTATGTCTTGATCAAATATCTCCGTGGGCTGAACAAAATCTAATAATGTGGCGATTAGTTTGTTACGAAAAATTAAGGATAAATATTATGATTTTAATATAGTCAATAAGAGTTGTAAATGGAAAGTTCCAAGACTCCGTTATTCTTTTTCTACTAGCCAATATTAAGATTTTTATGTAATTCTTTAATGGATTTGATATCATTGTTGACATTAATTTTTGCTTTTATGACGTTTAATAAATATAAATAAATATTTAAATTAAAGTCAAATAAATGTATTTAGGATGAACAATTTAAAATAGAAAATATCCTTGCAGGCGATCCTGAACCTCTCGACTGGATTTTCCGTTTTATATTTCCATTTTCCTGGTGCAGGTGTTATAGAAACAAAGCGAAAAGCTTTTGGGGAAACTGTTTCGCAAAAATAATTTACTAGTTGAGTGTATGTGTGTGCAATCGTTGACGGCAACTTATGTACTATTTTTAGAAAACTTTTAAATTTATTACTTCTGTTGCACAAAAATAGCATGATAATGGCAAATACGGAAAAAGTTAGAAAATTTCGAAATGCATGCGAAGTGGAAAGTGGATAAAAATGTTTTTATTTTCCCACTACATAAAATAATATACGATTATATTTTTATTTTTAATTTTTTACTTGAAATAATTTATATTTATATTTAAAAAAATTTTGCATTTTAGAAATAAATAAATGATTTACTACTAGTAGTAGACCTTCCTAGAATTTATCTTTAATTTGAATTTTGTATATCGTTACTGATTTTAATAATTATATTTATTCATAGTAGATAAGCTAAGTATGTTCTTGTTCATTAGCAATGGTAAAAAGGCACTATCAAAACTAAACAGTAGCGAAGAGAGTGTATCAGATACATTTTGAGAATACGTAACAACATTTATGGTATGATCTGATTCTCACGTCTAAAGATACGACATGATTAGTAGATAAACAATACCGGTTCTGGACGGGTGAAAAAAAATGACCTTGAACTTGACCTTGACCTTCATATTTAATTTTATGTAAATCTGTCTAGATTTTTAAATTTTTCTTGCAAGGCTTATATATTAGGTTTATTTTCCAATTTATTATTCTAACAAATTTCTCTTCAGCATCTTTTTTTTGGCTTTCATATACATTAATCGAGTTAAAGGTATAATTTCAAATATTAAAAAAATCGAAAATTACCTTCGTCTTAATTTCCCATCATCGTCCGCAATTTTGTAGTCGATAAAAAGATGAAAAGCGAAAGAAAATGAGAGAAAATTTAAGCTCGGTGTTATATTATTAAATTCGGAAAAGGTTCGCCCCTGATTGGTTTATAATAGGGCTTTAATTTCGATACAATTTTAGGTTAGGTCGGTAAAAGATTTATTTGTATTATTCATGTTTGAATTTGCATCGAGGAAATACAGAAATAGAAACAATTTTAGAAATTGCTGTTATAAATACATTTTGCAAAATTTCCGAATAAAAATAGCTGTAATTTGTATTGATTTTGAAAAAGTGGAAGAAAATTGAAGGTTTTGATATTAAAAAGAATTCAGTAAATTTTGAAGTAAGACTTAATGTGTTATTTTATAATGTTAAAAATAAATCCAAAAAAAAATAGTAATATAAGCAACCCACATATGAATTAATCTACTATTTTTATATTTTTTTTCTATTAATGTATGTATATAATCTGAAGATGACTTACAGCCGAAACTGTATTTTTTTTTCATGAATGCATCATTTTTATATTTATATTTATATTCTCAGTACATAAAATTTACCTTTCATTTCGACTCATGATGAAGTTTCCCACCTGAATTATATGAAAATCGCATATCGCAAGATTTTTATTATACTTCATTCATTACCATAACAACAGCCCATTATAAAAATTTGTTGCAGATTTGACCAATAACATGGTTTCCCAGTGCGATACATTTCACCGGCCAATTTCAACATGACCTGATTAGCAGGAAACTGTATCTTTAATCCATTCTGATAACAGGATCCTGTGCTACAGATAAACGGTAAGTTTTTAACAAAACATTTTTAAAAATCAAATATTTTTTATATTTTCGTTCACGCACCACTCTCGAAGCCGCTTAAAGGATTTGTACATCGCAAACCCTAAAAGACCCTCTTGTATTAATAGATTTTTATTTTTCTATTAGCAAATTTTTTTTGTAATGTTGAATTAATTCCCTAAACGACCTAGTTTGAGTTGAAAAAAAATGACGTCGCGCCCCTGTCGCGAAAAACATGAAAGAGACAGATAGGCGTTCGCCCACCCACGAGACATATAAACGGTTCCAAGGATTTTCGGGAATGTCGTCATGAGTTGGAACGTTTCCAGCTGATGACGTCACAGAGATAGGAGAAGATTCCGGGGGATGGGGGGGATAAGAATAGATTTTCCTTAGAGAGCAAATAAGTTTTGCTTCATTTGCATATTACAACGGATTTTGTTTTTCTTTCGTATCACATTCTTGCATTGATTCTACGCAGGAAGGAAAATTTATAAATACAATATTTTGTCTAAAGCCAACCCTGTTTATTTCCATTTAAACACTTCTACTGACCGTAAAATTTACTCGCATCTCATTGTAATAATTTTGTTTATTTTATCCTTATTCGTCCTTGATGCGAGGAGAGTGTTTTATTTATATTTCAGTGTATTTGCGCGTGGGCGGTAAAAAATAAGATATTTAATACTTACGAGTTGGGAAATTAAACTTTTTATGACTCACCTGAAACAACAAGAAGAAAGTTAAAATAAGTTGAGATTAAAAAAGTTAAAGGTTGATTAAACCAGGAAATTGTATGGTTTAAATGATAAAATTAAAGTTTAATTAAATATTTTATGCTTTAATAATCTTTTACGTTATCATTTAACCAAGGAATTTTTTTATTGAAATCGACACGTGTTTTGCTAACCAAATTGGCATGTTTAAATAGATATTTAACTTTATTATTTGAAATAAAAACAGAATGAAATAAAATATTATGAAAATAATTATTCTCAGATTTATTTTTAAAGAGGTAAATTATTGCCAAATTATTACGTTGCTGTAGTTTAGGAGGAAAAAGGGCAGATATTAAAGATACATCAAATCTTGGATGTCAGGTGAAAGGCAAAAAGATGTGGCGTCGCGACTTGATTTTTAAAATTCGACTGCTCTTTTTTTTCGTGAGATTGACGTTTTCGATTAGATTAATGAAATTTGACTGATTCTCGCTCGATCACCATCTTTTGTTTATTTCTCAGGATCATTAATACTATTATAATCAATTATTATCAACATCTCATCTTTATATATTGTTTATATTAAGTTCAACCAATAGTCAAACGTTACCCACGTTTATAAAAAAAAGTAAATTTGGTGTTTTATAATATAAAAATGTCTTAGTAATATCACATTGTTTGTTTTTTATTTTTCTCGTGGGATAAACATAAAAATATTTACATATAAATCTTATTCAGACAGAAGTTGCGTTTACGGCTCATGTATAAGTTATAAACAAGGGCCCTAGGGGCTAAAAACTCTCAAGAAAGACGCTACATGCTTGAAATAATGTCTATACCTGTGTCCCTTGGACTTTTTGCACGTCTACTCCAGATTATTACACACATTGTCAACTAGACGTGAAATTATACTACACATGTATGATCATTCTTATTACACACTGTGTTCCAATAAAACGCAATATATAAAATATTTGATATAAAAATTGTAAAATTTTTTTCATACTCAAAATGTTTAAAGCATAACATCCATTAGCGGTTTTTAAAATTTAAACCACAAAAAAGTAGCAGACACTTTATAACTTTGGCGCATTCGTAATAGAATCTTGAGCTACTATAAGTACCCAACAAATAAATTCCCGGAAGTACATAATAAATCTGCATGTGAAATCCTTTTTTTTTATCCTAACCCTAATATTAATTCACGCTAAACGGAAATTTAGTAGACAAATTAATAATTAAAATAATCTTCTCTACAAGACTCTTGGATTCTTGGCAAACGATATAAATGCGCCATCTGCGGCGAAAGTCGTAACTGTTCTTGACCAGTTTTATTCCTAACCTAATTCATATCACCCTTACGACCATCCGGACCAATTTAATGGAAAGCCAAGTTATTTATATAGATCTACTTGTGTGCTTAACGCACATAGACGTACTGATATTTATTTCCGAATATTATATTATACAATTAGTAGTAGACTTAAAAAAATAAGTTAAAATTATAAAACTCTAATACTTAAGCCCTAAAAAAATTTTGCTGAACTTACACTAGTCTTGAAAAAATGTACTGGGATCCTACAACATTCTATTGAACTTAATCTAATTCTAAAAAGTTCTACTATAGTCAAAAAAACCCTGCTGAACTTACTGTAGTCTTAAAAAACTCTGCTGTAGTCCTACAATATTCAACTGAACTTAATGTAGTCTTAAAAAGTTCTTCTAAAGTCCTACAAAATTTTACTAAACTTAATGTTCTAAAAAGTTCTTCTAAAGTCCTAAAAACTCCTGCTGAACTTACCGTAGTCTTAAAATACTCTACTGTAGTCCTACAATATTCAACTGAACTTAATGTAGTCTTAAAAAGTTCTTCTAATGTCCTACAAATTTCTGCTGAACCTACTGTAGTTTGGAAAAGATCTACTGAAGTCCTAAAAATCCTGCTGAACTTACTGTAGTCTTAAAAAACTCTATTGTAGTCCTACAATATTCAACTGAACTTAATGTAGTCTTAAAAAGTTCTTCTAGAGTCCTAAAAACTCTTGCTGAACTTACTGTAGTCTTAAAATACTCTACTGTAGGCCTACAATATTCAGCTGAACTTAATGTAGTCTTATAAAGTTCTAAAGTAATACAAATTTCTGCTGAATTTACTGTAGTCTGGAAAAGATCTACTGAAGTCCTAAAAATCCTGCTGAACTTACTGTAGTCTTAAAAAACATGTAGTCCTACAATATTCAACTGAACTTAATGTAGTCTTAAAAAGTTCTTCTAAAGTCCTAAAAACTCCTGCTGAACTTACTGTAGTCTTAAAATACTCTACTGTAGGCCTACAATATTCAACTGAACCTAATGTAGTCTTAAAACGTTCTAAAGTCCTACAAATTTCTGCTGAACTTACTGTAGCCTGGAAAAGATCTACTGAAGTCCTAAAAATCCTGCTGAACTTACTGTAGTCTTAAAAAACTCTGTTGTAGTCCTACAATATTCAACTGAAATTAATGTAGTCTTAAAAAGTTCTAAAGTCCCACAAATTTCTGCTGAACTTACTGTAGTTTGGAAAAGATCTTCTGAAGTCCTAAAAATCCTGCTGAACTTACTGTAGTCTTAAAAAACTCTGTTGTAGTCCTACAATATTCAACTGAACTTAATGTAGTCTTAAAAAGTTCTAAAGTCCTACAAATTTCTGCTGAACTTACTGTAGTTTGGAAAAGATCTTCTGAAGTCCTAAAAATCCTGCTGAACTTACTGTAGTCTTAAAAAACTCTGTTGTAGTCCTACAATATTCAACTGAACCTAATGTAGTCTTAAAACGTTCTAAAGTCCTACAAATTTCTGCTGAACTTACTGTAGCCTGGAAAAGATCTACTGAAGTCCTAAAAATCCTGCTGAACTTACTGTAGTCTTAAAAAACTCTGTTGTAGTCCTACAATATTCAACTGAAATTAATGTAGTCTTAAAAAGTTCTAAAGTCCCACAAATTTCTGCTGAACTTACTGTAGTTTGGAAAAGATCTACTGAAGTCCTAAAAATCCTGCTGAACTTACTGTAGTTTTAGAAAACTCTGTTGTAGACCTACAATATTCAACTGAACTTAATGTAGTCTTAAAAAGTTCTTCTAAAGTCCTAAAAACTCCTGCTGAACTTACTGTAGTCTTAAAATACTCTACTGTAGGCCTACAATATTCAACTGAACCTAATGTAGTCTTAAAAAGTTCTAAAGTCCTACAAATTTCTGCTGAACTTACTGTAGTCGGGAAAAGATCTACTGAAGTCCTAAAAATCCTGCTGAACCTACTGTAGTCTTAAAAAACTCTGTTGTAGTCCTACAATATTCAACTGAACTTAATGTAGTCTTAAAAAGTTCTAAAGTCCCACAAATTTCTGCTGAACTTACTGTAGTTTGGAAAAGATCTACTGAAGTCCTAAAAATCCTGCTGAACTTACTGTAGTCTTAGAAAACTCTGTTGTAGTCCTACAATATTCAACTGAACTTAATGTAGTCTTAAAAAGTTCTAAAGTCCTACAAATTTCTGCTGAACTTACTGTAGTTTGGAAAAGATCTACTGAAGTCCTAAAAATCCTGCTGAACTTACTGTAGTTTTAGAAAACTCTGTTGTAGACCTACAATATTCAACTGAACTTAATGTAGTCTTAAAAAGTTCTTCTAGAGTCCTAAAAACTCTTGCTGAACTTACTGTAGTGTTAAAATACTCTACTGTAGGCCTACAATATTCAGCTGAACTTAATGTAGTCTTATAAAGTTCTAAAGTAATACAAATTTCTGCTGAATTTACTGTAGTCTGGAAAAGATCTACTGAAGTCCTAAAAATCCTGCTGAACCTACTGTAGTCTTAAAAAACTCTGTTGTAGTCCTACAATATTCAACTGAACTTAATGTAGTCTTAAAAAGTTCTAAAGTCCCACAAATTTCTGCTAAACTTACGGTAGTTTGGAAAAGATCTACTGAAGTCCTAAAAATCCTGCTGAACTTACTGTAGTCTTAGAAAACTCTGTTGTAGTCCTACAATATTCAACTGAACTTAATGTAGTCTTAAAAAGTTCTTCTAAAGTCCTAAAAACTCCTGCTGAACTTACTGTAGTCTTAAAATACTCTACTGTAGGCCTACAATATTCAACTGAACTTAATGTAGTCTTATAAAGTTCTAAAGTCCTACAAATTTCTGCTGAACTTACTGTAGTCGGGAAAAGATCTACTGAAGTCCTAAAAATCCTGCTGAACTTACTGTAGTCTTAAAAAACTCTGTTGTAGTCCTACAATATTCAACTGAACTTAATGTAGTCTTAAAAAGTTCTTCTAAAGTCCTAAAAACTCTTGCTGAATTACTGTCGTCATAAAAAACTACTGTAGGCCTACAATATTCAACTGAACTTAATGTAATCTTAAAAAATTCTTCTAAAGTCATACAAATTTCTGCTGAACTTATTGTAGTATGAAAAAGTTCTTCTAAAGTCCTACAAAATTCTACTAAACTTAATGTTCTAAAAAGTTCTTCTAAAGTCCTAAAAACTCCTGCTAAACTTACTGCTGAACTGGAAAAGATCTACTGAAGTCCTACAAAAGTCTACTAAACTTACTGTCAGTAGATAGAACGTTCTTTAACTTTAAAGGTTCTGTAACTAATGACAATGACGTTTAGATTGTGACAATTGTACAAGAAATCAACTTGTAAAGTTTTATTCTAAACGTCATTGAATTTACTTACTGAGTCTTTAAAGTTAAAGGACGTTCTATCTACTGACAGTTAATGTTCTAAATAGTTCTTTTAAAGTCCTAAAAAATCCTGCTGAACTTACTGTAGTCTTAAAAAGTTCTTCTAAAGTTCTTCAAATTTCTGCTAAACTTACTGTAGCCTAGAAAAATTTAACTGAAGAACAAAAATTTACTAAACTTAATGTTGTTCTAAAAAGTTCTTGTAAAATCCTAAAAAACCCTGCTGAACTTATGGCAATTTTAAAAAGCTGTACTGAAGTCATACCAATTCTACCGAACTTTTACAAAGTTTTACTGAATCTTAAAATCCCTCTAAAGTCATACAAACTTGCATAGAAGTATTAAAATATACCATCGAGTGCACAATATAAAAAAATTCTGGGTGTGCCAGTATATTTTTGAATTATTTACACCAAAGCCTTGTAACTCCTTGAATTTATTTGGCAGTCTTCAAATATTCTTGTAACTCCTTGAAAACACTTTGGAATTTTTGAAAAACTTCAAGTCCTAAAAAAATCTCGTAACTCATATAAAATAGAATTGTAAACCTTAAAAAGTCAAGTAACTCTTTCAAAAATGCTCTGCAAGTTATAAAAAAATCATGGAGCTCCTTGAATTTTTTGTTAGTCTTAAAATAGCCTTTTAGCTCTTTGAAAACACTTTGGAAGTCTTGAAAAATCTTATCAAGTCCTAAAAAACCTTGTAACGCATAGAAAACGAAATTGTAAACCTTAAAAAAACTTCAGAAGTCTTAAAAACGCTTTGCAACTCATAAAAAAGCCTTGTATCTCTTTGAAAACACTTTAGAAGTCTTGAAAAACCTCATCAAGCGCTGAAAAATCTTATAACTCTTTAAAAAAATTGTTAGCTTTAAAAAAGCCTTGTAACTCTTCGAAACAAAACTTTAGAAGTATTAAACATGCTCTGCAAGTCATACAAAAGGCTTGTAACTCTTTGATTTTTTTGTCAGTCTTAAAATAGACTTGTAACTCCTTGAAAACACTTTGGAAGTCTTGAAAAACTTCATCAATTCTTAAGAAAATCTTGTAACTCATAGAAAATAAAATTGTAACCATTAAAAAAGCCTTGTAACTCTTTAAAAGAAACTTTAGAAATCTTAAATATGCTCTGCAAGTCATACAAAAGCTTTGTAGCTCTCTAATTTTTTTTGACAGTCTTTAATTAGCTTCGTAACTCTTTAAAAATATTTTGGAAGTCTTGAAAAAGCTCTTTAAGTTCTAAAAAAATCTTGTGACTTATAGAAAAATTACATTTTCTGATAAATTGATAATAAAGGAAGTAGGAATGAAATTAATTTTTTTGGGTTCTTGCACTCCAATAGCTTATCTACTATTTTTTTGATTTTTTATAATATTAAATATTTTGTTGCTGTATAGTATAGCTTAGATGAATTAGAATATATTATGAGGAATAACATTTTCTGGCAAGTTGATAATAAGGACTGTGGGAAGAAAGAACGAAAATTTTGATGACGTATATGTTGATGGATAAGATTTTTTTTTTGGACAATAAGATATTTTGATGTAGGATAGTATAGCTTAGATGGTTTAGAAAATGTTATTAAAAATTTCTGACAAATTGATAATAAAGTCAGTAGGAATGAAATAAAATTTTTTGGGCCGGAAGTATATTCTTGCACGCCGATAGCTCATCTACTCATTTTTTTGTTTTTTTAGAATTTTAAATATTTTGATATGGTATAGTTTAGTTTAGGCGATTAAAAAACTTTTATTAAGAATAAAATTTTCTGACACGTTGATAACAAGGACTGTGGAAATAAGAAACCAAAAATTTTAATGATGTTTATATTGATGGATTAGGTTTTTTTTGAGCATTGAGATATTTTGATGTCGGATAGTATAGCTTAGGTAATGTAGAAAAATATAGAAATAAAAAAAGATTTGGATTCGTCAGATTCATGTATTGGAGTCCTACTAATGTTCTACTAGAGTCTTCTGAAAGGAAATGGAAAAAGTTTCTGTACGGTTTAAAGAAGTCCATCACAATTAGAAAACGGAAGATAAATAAGAAGTGTAATAATGAGGAATATGGACGCCAATGATCGGTTGGTGATTTTCAACCCCTACGCCCCCCTTATTTGCGATCGTTGAACGTTGTCTTTTTGGGAGAAAAACGAGCCATCGATTTTTGGTTTAAGTACAATTGTGCCGGACGTTTTACTGTAGTAAATTACACAACAAGCCGAGAGTTATGGTCGCTTGCGAATGCGCTAAATTTGTTTGTTTACTACATTTTATAATAGCGACGAACGGTTATTCTTTTGTAAAAACGACGCTCTTTGAGGTTCTCCTTAATTGTTATTGCATCGGAAGACTCTCTCGAGAGAGAGCATTACGACGACTATGCGCTATGAATCATTCCGGAGGATTTTTAAGAAAAATTCGCTACGAACTAAGGAAGTTTTTAACAACTTACTCGGAGAGTTGAGTAAGAGGTTTTTTGAAAATTATGTGTTTATAATAAAGAACGTGTTTGTAAGAATATTTATGTACCGCAAAGTTATTTATTTATCATCAAAACCAAATATATGTATATTTATAATATCAAATTTCAATGATTATAAAAAAATTCAATAATAATTTCAAATATAGAACAAAAATTGAGTCTATTTTCGCACTTACTAATAATTCACCACAAAACTAAAAACAAATCGATAAATAATTAGTAAAGTTTTGTTTAGAAATAAAATTGTACTTGTATCGTCTTTTATGTCCATATATACCCTAATTATTTGAAATTATCTTCGAACACGATACTCGTTGAGGTATAATACATTTTTCATTGGCAAAAATCAATCGAATTGCGTCAAGCTGTACAAACTGATCAATAAACGGACGCGACTCTTACTTATGTCATTAAAATGCTCTGCCCTAATTGATTTCGAAGTAAATTGCATATCCAGTTACGTTAAAAAAATTGGCGGATAGAAATTTTTTTCTTGATTTTCTATATATGTTAGAATTCCTACAGAAAAGTTAGTTTATAGATTTTCAAATATTTTCTTAAACGTGCATTTATACACCAGTTTAAAAAATCATTCTATTTATAGTTTTGTTTAAGTACCAGACTATAAACATTTAAACTATATTATTCTGATTTGTTAACGTATATTAGTAAATAAGTTATGACAATCTTCGATCAACCCTTATGTAACTTCCTATAGAAAAAGCGTTGGGGTGATTTAACTAGGTAAGTGAAAATCTCTTATCTATTATATTTTAGTAAAACTCAAATTTTCCAACGTAATTAAGTTTTTGAAACCTAATTTAAGCTGAAAAAATTGTGCACAACTTTAGCTTATCTACTTTTTTATATTAGATATATTGATATGGAATAGAATAGCTTATTTGATTTAGAAACTTTTATGAAGAATAAAATTTTCTAACAAGTTGATAATAAGGACTCTGGAAAGAAAAAGAAAAATTTTGATGATAATATTGATGACAGACAAGTTAGATTAGGTTTTTTTTTGGCAATGGGATTTTTAGATACCGGATAGTATAGCTTACGTAATTTATAAAATCTTATTAAGAATGAAATTTTCTAAAAAATTGATAATAAAGGCTGTAGGAAATAAAATTTTTCTGATATATTCTTGCACCCCTATAGCTTATCTACTATTTTTTTAGTTTTTTAACATATTAAATATTGATGTGGTATAGTATAGTTTATGTGATGTAAAAACTTTTATGAAGAATAAAATTTTCTGGTAAGTTGATTAATAAGGAGTGTGGAAATAATAAATAAAAATTTAATGATGTTTATGTTGATGTATAAGTTAGATTAGATTTTTTAAGCAATGTGATATTTTGATGTGGGATATTATAGCTTGGGTGATTTATTATTAATATAAAAACAAAAATTTTCTTGCTGACCCTGTTCAGTCATATATGCTTTTTGTTACACCCTTTACGATCAAGATGTCAAAAAATTTAATTCTTCATAAGATCTTCCAAATAACTTCCCTATACAAATATTATATCGCTCTAAAAATAGGTGAGGAAGGCAGAATGGGCTGAAGGAGTATTATATCTTTTTGATCGCAATGAAATATTTTGATAAGGGATAATATAGTTTAGGCGATTTAGAAGATTTTATAAAGAATACAATTTTCTGATAAGTTAAAAGTGTAAAATTTATCATCTCATCTTGAGTGGAACTTTTTTATTTTTAGGATTATTACATGTTTTAATATGGAATAATAAAGTTTAGGTGATTTAGGTGCCACAGACCACAAGATATTACCGCAAGTTTACCTATAAAGCAAACACATTAGGAATTAGGAAATAATAAGTCACAATGTTCCACTAACGGTAATTATCATCGGAGAAAGGTAATAATAGATGCTGCCCTATAATATAATTGTCTGCCATAATGTGCATATACGAAATAAAACAATTAACTCGATAACTTAAAATTACTAATATGATATACCGATATTACCCTACTCTATATAAGGCAATTCTATAAAATATGGTAATGAGTCTGGGGTAACTTACTGGTCATCCGCATTGCCTTGAATGGTAATAAATCTGTCTATTTGGCTATATGGGTTCGGACCAGCGGTCGCAAAGTTACGTCTTCAGTAAACAGAAGGTTTATTATATCATTTTAATATTATATTTAATGCCATCGAGTTAAATCTTTCGTCACATTTAACATGAGGTTAAAACATATTTTATCAATTATGATTAATTAAAATTAAGTTTATCCACATTTAAAATACAATTTTAATTCTTTAAATTTAAATATATTCATATTTGTTCAATCTGTTATTATTAGCTATTGTTTAATTTTTCAAAGGCATCTGATCACCTGCATTTATAAAAACGTATATAATATATATTTTTTTAAGAAAATTAAAAATTATTTTTATAATCATACTACCTCCGGCACTGCGCATTTGGATGTTCCCATTTCCAAATAAGTTTTCTTCTATAAAAGTTCGTTGCCCATTAGGAGGATCGATGTTATCTGTGTTTGTGTCAAAAACAAGGTATCAACTCTTTTCCCAGTAGTGTAGGTAGACAATTAAAAAGGGGTATATTCGACAAAACATTTTGTTAAATACTAATTTAAACACTTAGGGTATTGAAGATGTAACATATCAATTAACAGGAGAGAAAAAAAATTGATAAAGATATAATTTTCATTAATTAAATGAAAGACTGGTTAATCTTCAGACGCACAATCAATGACATGATTACTATAAACAATAACATAACGACAAAAGAACAACTCGACGAAGAGACAGAACATTTTACGACTACGCTACAGACTACAAAACAAAAGACCACCCGACTTACAAAAATATAGGAAGACCACGATTATTTCATAAGGTATTAAGGACATGATTAAAGACAAAAACCAAACTAGACAAAGGTGGTAGATAGCAACAGGGTGAGAGCAATGAGTAAACTCATAGAAAAAGTCATAATTAAATACAAAAACGAAAATTTCTGTCTAAAGTCAATTTACAGAACAACTTTATATGGCGTGTTGCAAAACGACTTAGAAAATATAAAATGGAGATTCCCAAGATAAGTGTGAAGTATTCGGCGAATTTTTAAAAGACATCTTCAAGATAGACACCACTAACAACGACTCTCAAGAAGAAATAGGCAGAACTATGGACAAATTGACAAATCATAGAGCCCCAGGTTATGACTCATTAGAAGCCATTGTTATGAAAAATATCAGCAAAACAAGTAACTGTACAACTCCAGTACATAATAATGCTGCAGAGTGGTATACCCACGTACATTGTAAAAATAATACAATTCTATTTAAAAAACGTAAAATTCCATATCAAGTTAAACGACACTGTGGAAGGGCTATATGATATACAAGAGGGCGTACAATAAATATCATGATGTATGACATGCCGATGAGTGATGTTGCACAAATGGCGGACGACACTAATCTTCCGGAGTTCCCAGTACAAGGGCTTGATATCCATATAAATAAGGTAGTTCTTCTTTATCTATAGGAAAAAAAATATCACTAAATGAAAAGGAAACGAAAGTGATAACTTTTAAAAAAACAAGAAATGAAAGAAAAATAATTAAAAACCTTATAATCAATAATCACAAAATAGTACCGAAATGCATAGTTAAATATCTTGTCTTTCATCTCAAGGAAGGAGTACAGATGTTAACTTATCGGAATGGACAAATATTACATGGTATAGAGGAGTTAAAAGAGGCATTTAAGAAAAAAGTAACACTATTGGACATTCAGAAAACATGGGTAAATATTTACGCAATATTTAAAAAACTGATACCGAATCGACAAATTCTTATTTTTGAGGATATGAAAGAAACATCGGCAAATTATTTTTTATCGAATAGGTAATAAACATGATAAATGATTATGTAACTGATATTATGGTATTGTCTTCTACACATTTTGAAGAGGCGTAAGAAAAAGTATAACTTGCTGAAAATAACACAACTATCGATAAAACTGATTGTAATTTTAATTTGAGTATATTTCGCGAACGATTTAAATCCATAACACTCTTGTAGTATACTACAAATCAAAATGAATAATTATTATTTGCATAATTTTTATTAAAATCAATAATATTATAATATACATAAGACACTGATTTTCTAGCACTGACTATCAAATGTAAAAAAAGGCTATCAGACGTAGCTGAATAACAGACCAGACATAGTTAAAGTCTACATGTGATGCCTCATAATTCTTTAGCTGTTATAATATGAAGAGCTGATATACTGAAGATGTAACTGACACCGCTGAAGATGTTCATCGTCGCTAAATACCTCAGTGATAACAACGGACACAGAATTCATAAGAAGAAGGATAATTTGCAGTAATATTTAGTATATAGTCCGAGTGAGAGATTTTAAGCAAAAAAATGGGTCTCTACTCCTCCTCTTTCTTATATTTGTGTCTTATTCCATAAGCCCAGTAGTTAAAATGACAGATTGTTCGACTACGTTTATCTATTATACTTTGCACAATATGCCTGTTTCAATCCGTTACAAATGTCCAAAATGTGGTGGAGAATCAGATCAAGATACGACTTGTTTAAACTGCGCAATGAAAGGATATTTTAAGATTATATCTAGAAGTAAACACAATCCATCAAGATATGACACTCATTATCCACATTAGAATTAAAAGATGTCCATAATAAAATCTGTTAATAATAACGAAAAGAAAACGAAGAAAATTCATTACTACTTCTGTTCACATATTTTGATCTAATAAAACAGGAAAAATGATGAACCAAGGATAACTAGAATAGTGGACCTTTATGATCAAACAGGAATCCCATTGTTACGGGAATTTATTATAGAAAAAGCTGATATTGTCTATAAAAAATGTCTCCCTCCAGACCTGAGCGACGAGATACTGGTTATTAGACAATCTGAATATTAAAGTCGGCCTCGTTAATGAAAAGCTCCCACTACTCTATGACTAGACCTACCGGCAGACAGACGGATATAAAAAACTAAGTGAAGAAGTATAATACGAGAAAACATTAATGCCTAAAGAGGTATAATAACAGCTTGACATAGAATCGCGACTTATCGTAATGCAAGAAAAATCTTAATGAAATCACCTTATTTTTTTGATATTTTTCACAACTAACAAAACTGACAAATTCAGAAATTAACTATCTTTCCACACATGACAAACAAAATAGTCCAATAATACCGTAAATGGTAGATAATGGACGTGACTAAGGATACCACATACGGAATGAGGTAAAGGATCTAAGATGTAGGCTTGTCGTTTCAAATATTTGTAAAGTAAAAATAAACGTAAAAGTAAAGAATAAGTTTACAAAAAAATATATCTGAGTTATTTTTGTAAAGAATAATTATTGATTATAGTATTAGCTAGTACAACTATTAATTATTAATTACTTCACAATGTATAAATGAAAAAAATGCTAGTCAGATTTCAGTATGGGCGCACCAGTATATTCTTGAATACTTTTTTGATGTGATACTTTGATGTGGCAGAGGTGATTGAGAATCTTTTATGAAGAATGAAATTTCTAACAAATTGCTAATATGATCTATAAAAAGAAAACATTTCTGTTTCTACGGTTTCGCTTGATATTTTTTAAAGATGGGATATTTTGATGTTGGCTGGTGAGTTTTAAAATGTTTTAAAGAATTATATTTTCTGACAAATTGATACTAAAGGCTGTAGGAAAAAAATTAAAATTTTCTAGATCTGTCAATATATTCTTGCACACTATTTCCTTATCTACTAATTTTATTCTGTTTTTTATATTAGATATTTTGAAGTGGATTAGTATAGTTTATATGATTTAGAAACTTTTATAAATAATAACATTTTATGACAAGTTGATAATAACGGCTGTAGGAGGTAAAAATAAAAATTTTCTGGATTTGCACCCCCATAGCTTATCTACTAATTTTTGTTGTTTTTTTTTAGAATATAAAATATTTTGATATCGGAGAGTATAGCTTAGATGATTTATAAACCTTGAAGAAGATAGAAATTTCTGACATATTACCAATATGATCTATAGAAAGAAAAAAAATCTGTACCTACGGTTTCGTTTGATATTTTTTAAAAATGGGTTATTTTGATGTGTGCTAGTGAGTAAATCCGTTAATATATTCTTGTACCCCATATGCTTATCTTACTAATTTTATTCGGTTTTTTTATACTGGATATTTTTTGATGGATTAGTATAGTTTATATGATAAAGAATAAGATTTTCTGACAAGTTAATAATAAGGGCTGTAGGAAGTAAAAATAATTTTTTTCTAGATTCGGTAGTATATTGCACCCCCATAGCTTATCTACTAATTTTTTTGTTTTTAAATAATATAAAATATTTTGATTTGAGACAGTATAGCTCAAGTGATTTAGAAACTTTTAAGAAGAATGACATTTTTGACAAATTGCTACTAGAAAGAAAAAAATCTGATTCTACGGTTTCGTTTGATATTTTTTAATGATGGGATATTTTGATGTGTGCTAGTGAGTCAAAAAAATTTATAGAGAGTTAAATTTTCTGTCAAATCTAAAATAAAGGCAGTAGGAAAAAAATAAAATCGTCAATATATTCTTGCACCCCCATAGCTTATCTACTAAATTTTTTGTTTTTTAGAATATAACATATTTTAATGGGGGATAGTATACCTTACGTGATTTAGGAACTTTTGTGAAGAAAAAAATTTTTTGACAAATTGATATTAATTACTGTAGAAAAGAAAATATATTTTTTCCTGATCCCTGATTAATGTTTCGTTCGGTATTTTTTTGAATGATGATAAATTTTAATGTTGGATTTTAATTATTATTCGCTAAACGACCATATAATCTATAAAAGTAAAATTTTAACTGAGTTTAAAATTCGTACTTTTATGAGTTTTTTACAATATTAATTGCAATAAACTCCGTTTATGGCGTTTAGTATTATACCTCCATATTTTCCAATAGCTCTTTGGAGCAAAGGGTATAATGTGTCTCTAGAGTAATAAACTCGGATGGAAACTGTCCCTTGCTAATAATATTATTGATCAAAGCATTTTAATGAAAAATAATTCGTATGTTACTGATTTTGATAATATTCGAAAAAATATTCTTGAAAAATGAATTTACTACGTCTATGGTTAAAACTTTCTTTGGTAACTTCGGGAAACGGGAATTCGAATTTACACAGATATTTTTCTAGAGTGTCTTGCCTGGAGGGTGTTTTTCTTATATACTGAATATACTAGCTTGCCTATTGGGGTGCGATATCTCTATTGTTTTAAGACATATCGAAACATTTTCTTAGGAAAAAAAACGCAAGTGCTTAAAAAGCACTTTTGAAAAATACCAATTGTCTCATACTCGATAAAACAATTTAATAAATAAAAAAAATTGCCGCGCAACATTTTTTTTATTATAATAATTTTTATGATAAAATTAAGTGTCATCAAATATAAATAAAAAATAATTTTCTAGAATAATAAAAAAACAAATTGGCGACAACGTGGTTTTTTTTTTCATTTTACATGAAAATTTTTATTAAAATAATTTTTATGGTACAATTAAGCCCCATTAAATTTTAATAAAGAATATTTTTTTAGACTAATAAAAAACAAATTGACGCCCTATGTGATTTTTTTAGTTACACGAGAAAAATAATTTTATGGTAAAATTAAATGCCCCCAAATACAAATACAAATACAAAATAATTTTTTGGTATAACAAATTGGCTCCTAACGTGTTTCTTTTTAATATTTAGTAGGAATTTCATTTCAATACATTTCTAATAAAAATTCTGACCTTAATAATAAAATTGTCTTTTCATGTATTATTTAGGTAAATAATTAATAATTCTATTAGTAAAATTTTGTAAATAATTTGTTGGTGCTTGTATTTTTATTATGATTAAAATCAATTGTTCTATTTATTTTCGTTTACAAATTATTAATTAATTCGGTTTATTAATAGTAACACTTGTTTTTCCATAAAAAAAAAACCAATAATAACTTTTGTTTAATATAACCAAAATAATATATGGGCCAAACTTGTAGGATCAGATTTATTAATCGTATACAATTTTTATTCTGATTCTAATTTTGACCAATTATAATTCAAAAATAAACATCATTATTGTCTGACAATTTCTCCGTAAGTGATACGAAATATTATCTTGTTAATTTGTCTACGGATCCGTTAATTTCGAGTTCTAATTTCACGAACTCAATCACGGTTTCCATTTACGCTCGAAGCATTTAATTATTTAGTATTACACGTCTATTTGGCAACATTGTTTTCATTAAATTAATTTCAACATCCTTCGTATTTCGCATTATTTACGCGCGCTAACAAAACGTAATATTATTTTAAATAATAATTATTAAAAGCTTAATGTTTGCTCTTGAGTTTGTAAACAAATGTAGTTTAGAATGCACAAGATGAACAAAAATTATTATATATAAATATTTTGTTTTGAATAAAACTTTTTTGTTTTAATTTTTTTAATAATGTAACATCTATAAAATAAAATAATAACAATTTTTTATTCTATTTATCTAGTTTACTTTGGAGTAAGGAGCTGCACCGATTCCTCTGCATTCCTCATGTTAAATACCATAATAAATCGCTAAAATGGCAAAATTGCGTTAATTCAAGGTCATTCGTCATTTGAATCGGGTCTTCAGGTCTGTCAGATACGTCTGCTCTAGTCTTTGTTTTCTCGCACATCAATACCATCAGAGGATACTGACAGAGCAGAAGGGTCTGAAAGAGCTGAAGACCCGATTCAAAACTGCGAGGCGGCGTTATCTCTAAGCCAAGATAAATGACCTTGAATTAGACGCAATTTAGAAAAAATTATAACTTAGAGATTTCTGATGGGATTTAACATGGAAATGAGCAGGAACCGGTGCAGCTCCTTCACTCTTTGGTCTAGCGTTCAGTGCAACGTCCGACTACATTCATTTCTCGTCATAATCCTCTTTAATAATTTGAATTGTATCATCTTCAGTAATGTAAGTAGTATAAGCTATGAGAGTCCTGGACATTCCTTATACAAAATCCCTAATGTCCATTCTGGTGATTTTTATCAAGGTTACTCGTGACGTCATCGGCCTCCGATAGACGAGTCTCGATCCGCTTTCGATCAGCTTTGATGATTTCCTTTGCTAAAAGCCTTAATTATAGGGATCATATTTTGGGTTATTCCAGCACTATTTTTATTAAATTTTCGTTTGGACAAAGGCTAAAAGATGACTCCTTGACATATATGGCATTATTGGACGATCATTGGCTGGATGGTTGTGAACGGCAATTTATCGACAACTGAATATTATTCTCATTGTTTTTAATTATGATTTGTGTCCTGAAAACTAGGCGAAAAACAGGATAATGTTCAAATTACATTGTTGCTTTCTCCTTTGTACCTTTTCAAAGATTTTCTGACCTTTTGTTTTGTGGGTGTATCTTATCGGCTAATACGAAGGTTCAGGACTTGGCATTTTTACTTTATTAAATTCTCGCCGTCGTAGGAGTATGTCCCTGCTTATTTTATTTCTGTCTTTTCTTTTGTTTGTCTCGTTTGTCTGTCCGTCTATCTTTTAGTCATTAAATATTTGTAGTTTACGATGGACCCAGCCTCCATACTTCATGTTAGGTCTGTCTCTCGCCTTTATGGTTATTGTTTTCTCCTTAAGCTCTAGAGGGAGACACGTACAATAGAATTTTTCTGACTTTTCAAGTATAAATTCCTTATTAAGTATTGTACGTAGACACCTGTTTTGTCCAATTTGAATTGTTATGAATGTTGTTGGGGGTGCCGAACAGAAGACCTGATATCCATATGTCAGTTCAGGCCTAATAATCTGTTTGTATAACACTAGTTTATTTTTTATGTTCATTTTACTAGTAATGCACATCATTGGGTATAGCATTGTGGTTAAGCCTACTGCTTTTGCTCTCAGTTTTTTAATGTGTTCTCTATATGTGAGTCCCCTATCTAGATGAAAACCAAGGTATTTAACTATACTTTTCGGGTTAATTACATGTTCATTAATTTTTAGAGGTTTGTGTATTTTTATCTGTCTTGTTCCTTTTTTTCAGAATCATCATTTCTGTTTTCTTTTCATTTCATCTTGTTTTCATCTAGATAAGGAAGTATTACCCTGTTTATATGAATATCTAGCCCTCTGACTGCAATCTCCGCCATATCAGAGCTCTTCACAAAGCAGGTATCATCCGCATATAGCGCCGTTTGTACAACACTACTCATCGGCATATCATGCGTCATAATGTTATACAAATGGGGCATTATGGCGGATCCTTGCGGTACGCTCACTCTTATTTCATATGGACCTTGTACGTGTTATATAATTTGACATATAATTTTCTATTTTGTAAATACGATTGTATTATTTTTACTAGGTATGTTGGGATTCCATTCTCAAGCATTTTACGCGTTAAATCGTTATGCCAAACTGCGTCAAAAGCTTTATTCATATCTAGGGCCACTAGCACCGTCTGATGGTCTGTTTTAAATGTAGTTCTGATATTGTGTACTATATTAATTATTTGTGCTTGGGTGCTGTGGCCCGCCCTGAATTCATATTGCTCTTTTGGTAATAATTTTAGTTCATTTTCTACCTCTTTCAGTCTCCCCAAAATTAGCTTATCTATTATTTTTGCCGTGTTTGTCAATAGTGAGATAGGGTGATAGCTATCTACCCTTCCAGGGTTCTTACCTTGTTTTAAAATAGGTATAATATTCGCTGTTTTCAATGTCTCCGGATAATATTGTAATCTAAAAATCGCGTTTACTATATAGTGCAACTGTACTACCCCTTTTTACTTTCCGAACAACAGAGTTGTATAGAAGGAAAGTATTGCGATCATGATATTTTGACCATACCCAGATTTTAACGAATCTTTACGTTTTGAGGTCACCTGAATCCATTTATACCATTTTTAACATGATGTCTGTGTGTGTGTGTGTTAGTGTGTCTGTGTGTGTGTGGGTGTGTGTGTCTGTGTGTCTGTGAACATGATAGCGTCTAAACGGCTTGTAATAGCTCCATTAATAGCTTATTTTTGCGGAGGTATTATTGATTAAAAAACTTGTTTTTTCTTCAGTGTCTTTATTCTAATTAATAATTGGGTTTGAGTATTTCGCTTATTCCAATGACCCGCGATATTTGCTGCGTCATTAGAATAAGTGCCGAAATGTACATATTATATTAATAAAACAATAATTCTTACTGACTACGATATAAATAACTAGGTTAAACTAAATCTACAGGATGTTAAACTAAAATATAATTAATTACTAATAATTAAATAGGATGCATCCTTATCTTACCACTACAGGCTGAACCGATTTAGATGAAATTTTATATACGTATTTAGGGTGGCAAGGAGACGACCTGTATAGATTTTGGTATTAATCGGACAACCGGAAGTGACAGTTGCTATAAGTGATGACGTCATTACTAAACAAGATGTCAATAAAGTTTTACACATATATTTTTTATGCGTTATAGTTTAATTTCGGATGATTAAAATTTTCAAAAAATTTTGCCATTGTTGCCAGATTTATCAAAAAGTAATTTTTTTCATGTTTTTCTTAAATAACCAAAATAATGAATTTTTGTAAAAGGTTACAAGATATCGAAGTTGTAGAACATAAAATTTTCTACACATTTTGTCATTACCGGTTTTTTGAATTCCTCATAGTTTCGCCGCTAGAGGGCGTGAAAAATTTATATAGACATTTTTGTGACTTTTTTAGATTTTGAGACAAAATTATGGATTTTTATGAAAAATTACATGGTGTCAAAGTTGTAGAGCATAAAATTTTCTATAAATTTTGTATTATCTATTTTTTATTAAATTATTATTTTTTGGTTAAATTTTTATATTAAAAATTTTAAAAAAATATCTTTAAATTTGTAATAATTAATTTTATAATTATAATTTTTTTTCAAAATTTTATTACAAAAATTGTGGAATTTTTAAAAAATTTACTAAGAAACATTTAAAATTATATTACGATTTTAAACTAAGTTGAATAACTTCTAAAATATTAAAGTTATTGAAATGTGATTTTCACCATTCGAAAGACAATATAAAACTACACTACTTTATTAATGATTTTTGATCCAGAAAACCTTAAAAAAAGGTCTGTTTCCCATTTTAAATATAATTGAATGAGATATTAATTATTTATTGACTTTAAAATTATTCAAAAATAGGTTTTATTTTTTTTAAGGTTAATATTAATATTAAAAATTAAAAAAAAAAATACCATTAAATTTGTAGTAAAAAACTCGATAATTGTGATTTTTTTCAAAATTTTAGTTAAAAAATTGTAGAATTCATAATTTTTTTTTGAAATTTAATATAAGTTTAAAAAAATTGAATAACTTTAAAAATATTAAAGATATTAAAATGGGATTTATACCATTCGATAGGTAATATAAAACTCTAAATTTAGAAAGTATTTTAGTATTTAACATTGTAATTCTTATAAACAAAATTTAAAAAAAAAATATTTTTTTGTCTTTTGTTTTATCGAAAATGGTAAAACAAATGAAAAAAGTAAATAGTACATCCGAAAGGGATCAAAAAGTACATTATGTGTGAAATATTTCATAATTTTAAAATAATACTTGTAGAAATTATACAAAATTATAAAAAGTTAAAAAAACATTTTAGAAATTTTTTTTTTTTTTAATTTTTGTAAACTAATTTTATTAATGCATTTTGATGCAGAAAAACTAAAATAGTCGATTAAACAATTACTTTACTATGAGTGTTCGGAAAGTTGGGTGGGATTACCCCTCATTTTTTACTGAGATTTTTGAGGACCGTGGTTTCCAAATTGTCATTGCCAGGGGCTTTGTTTTTGGTAGCGTTTTTATTATGTCATATACTTCTCTTGGAGTAGTGAGAAATTTTCTACGTATTGTTACGTGGTGTGTGGTTTTTAGTCTATTCATCATGTTATCTATATTATCCTGTCTGTCATTATTAGGGGTGTTGTTTACAAATATGTCTTTTAAAAAATTTCCAGAGGCTTTACACTTGTTACAGTTATCGGTAATACTTCTGTTTTATACTTTCTTAGTTTCTTAGCTACCCTCCACATAGAATTATCCTGAGGGTTAATTTCTTCTAAAAATCTGTTTCACCTGTCGTTTCTGTGTTTCAATAGTTTGTTGTTAATCAACTTCCCCAGAGCCATCATTCTATTTTTATTTTGTATATCCCTGCTTCTCTGCCATCTTTGTCTTTCACGATTTGTTTCTTTGATCAGGGTTTTTATCTCCTCCGGAATATCCTCGTGTTTTTCTTTTTGTTTCTTTAGGACCGTGGAATTTTTCCTGGCTTCTTGTATAGCCTTTGTAAATTTCTTTGTTTCGTCATCTAGTTGTATCTTTTCATCCAGCTGTTGTCTATATTTACCCCAGTTTGTTGTTTTATAGTCGCAGTATTCCCTTACCCTGTTTGTATTATGTTTGTACGCTAGTGTCAGACTTACCGGATCGTGGTCTGATGTCATAGTGTATGTTGTTCTCATGTTCTGCATATTTGTTATATTTTTTGTTACTGCTAAGACTACTAGGGGTTGCCGCATGGTATGGGAAGTATGTCGATTCTTCCGTAGCGTGTATGTATATATTGTCGTGTTCGTCTATGTAGTCCTCTAGAACTTTCCCACTTACGTTCCTTCCTGTACAATATCTGTCCCATGTAGGACTTTTGCTATTCAAATCCCCTAGTAATAACACTTTGTGTCCTATTGACAGTAGATTATGTATATCGCTAGTTGTGTACGTGCTTATTCTTCTTGGGGTAAAATACGCCCCTATTATTATTAAATTTTGGAGCTTTATCACTCCATGTTCTATATTATTTCCATTTACCCCATCCTGTTCGTGATGTGATATTTCATATTTTACTCCGATAGCTATCCCCCCTTTCTGTCCGTCTAGTCTGTCGTGTCTATATATTTTATACCCCTTAATTCTAAATTTGTATGTTTCAGTCAGTATTACAATGTCAAATTTCTGCTTGAGAATAAAACTCACCAACTTAGCTTGTTTGTTTTTAATCCCGCTTACGTTATATAAGCAAATTTTTAATTTTCCTGTTTTCCCCCAAGTTCCGTAATAATTAAAATCTGTACTTATGAATGTTCTGAACAAATTTTTCGTATACATGAAATTTCTCTATAGGAGGTTGCTTTTCTCATGGCTATTAGTAAGTCTGTTGCCGCTCGTTTCAGCTCATTCAGGTTACAGATTTCATTTATTTCATTGAAAATATTATTCAGTTGCATAAAGTTACCTGTATGCTCACTTCCATCGTTATCGTTTCTTTGAGGCTTGTGGGGGGGGTTTCTTCCTTCATAGCCTCTATTTCTTCCATTTCTTCCTTCTTCGTCTCTAACTTCTTATCTTCCTCTCGTTCTGAGGGGAGGAAAATCGTCTCTGTTTTCGTTTACAATCTTTCCTCTGTTTCCCACGCATTTACCATCGGCATGGGGGCATCTACATATTTCTTTTGTCGGTTTGGCTGCTGCGGTCTTCTACTTTCTATGATTTTTACTTTTGTGGCATATTGCGGGCATTCTAGGAAATTCGCCGGATGGGCACCCCCACAGTTTACACATTTCGTTGGTTCTTCTCTTGGTTTTCTGCAGTTCTTGTGTCGTGTCCTTCCGCACATTTAAGACACGCAGTTGGAGGTAGCATGCCCCCACATTTGACAGTTGTGGCACTGCACCATTGCTCTATTTGTTCTTTTTAGTTCCCATTGTATCCTTGTATACATTACATATTTTACGTTCTTTTTTAGATAATCAAGTGTTATATTTGTCTCTTGAACCTCCAACTGATATTGTGCTTTCATTTTTTTATTTTTCATACCTTTCAGAAGCTTGTAGTAGTCGTCTTCATCCTCTGCAAAGGGTTGAGCTTTGTGTAATTTTTAGTGTGAATTTTCCCTTTATGATTCTTTTTACTTCATCTATGAAGTTTCTTTGGTTTTCAGGTACCCCTTCTATTACTATCGGTGGGCAGTAGCTAGGTTTTTTGTTCTTTTCTTTCTCCGTTTGTCTGCCAGGGGGTGGGGTAGTTTCACCCATTGGGGTTTCTTTTGTTCTATTTTCTGTGTCGGGCCTGGTTGAGGTTCCTGCGTCTTCCCAATCCGTTGTGTCTGGGTCCGATAGCGGGAGAAATCTATTTTTTGTTATAGTTTCTTCTGCCTTTTTTGACTGAGCCACCTTTAGTACTTACTCCATAGCAATGCGAAACCTACACTCGTTGTCCCTGTTCCTATTATGTTTTTTGGTTTTATTTATTATTATTTTTAATATTTAATCGTTGAAAAATGGAAGCGCCTCGTACAATAATCCGCATATATCCTGTCGGGATTATCTCCAAAGTTTATTTAAATGTAATTTATATGCCTGTGTGATTATATAATATCTAATAGGAGTTATTGACGATTCTTGAAGTAGCTCCCTGGTACTTGTACCGTGTGGTTTATTTAAAAGCCGAAGACACCGGTTTTGCGCCACATTTAATGCTTTTATTATGATTTTTGGGACCGAACAGAGAACGGAAAACTTGGTCTCCGTATGCTAATGTAGGTCTGATTATTTGTTTATATAATAATATTTTATTTTTTAATGTCATTTTTCTAAGTTTGCTAAGAGTTTGTTAAAGTAGTATTTTATTGGTAATTTGTATGTTATGATTTGATTGCTTATTTTTATTGATTTTGTTAGTTATTTGTATATCAAGTCTGTCTCCTCCAAGCAAGAAAAATAAATTTATTTAACAATTAGGTGATATCTACATTTCAAAGATTTAAATTATAGGCATTTTATCATTAATGGAAAATTTTGATAGTTTATCTCAATTTTGGGGTGAGTAGCCATCTAAATAATAAAAATCATGAAAATTTAACAAATCGGTGCACCAGAATTGCCCCAAAAACTCATTAGCCTACTAATCCCCTACCTGAATTGCACTAAAATATTTGTGGGTAAATATTTTGTAGTTAATCCCTGGCTCGAATTGCATTACTTTCATATTTTTAATTATTGAGGAATTTTAAACAATTAAAGAGATAAAAAATAATTGTACTTCTCCGCATTCAAATATTTATGTATTTTTGGATACTGTAAAAACATGCATAAAGATACATATATAAAAGTGAATTCTGTAAATTTAAACCAAAAAAGAGCTGTCAGAAAAGAAGTCTCGCAGAAGCAAATATTTATTAAAAATAAAATAGAGGACTATAATTTAGGTATAGAATTTTTAATACAAATCCCGATGCACGTCACAAGTGATGTCATTCTTTCATTATAGTACTACCAACTTAATAAAATTTCCCTAAATTTGTAAAATAATAGGAAACCAACGAATATTCACGAGTATCCATGAACGTAGTTACACTAGAGAAAACCGAAAAATGCAATTGTTATTAGTTTGACAATTTTAGAATGATCTTAATTATATTAGCTTATTCACATCTTATTCTTGATAATATAAAGCTTATAAAATATTTTTATATGTGTAGTACTCAGGAAACCATATTTTTTTATTAAATAATTTTGACATTTTGTACGCCAATGAATCTCGTATTTAGAGAGAAGAAATGACATTTTAGTAATTGGTAAGCCTTAATGCGCTGTTGTCAATTGTAAATTGAAAATTTTCACCTATTAGTAGTATTAATGAGACCTGATTTAGGTTATGTCAACAAGTTTATTGAGTTTTCTCCACGTTTTTGTAATTTTATTATATTGTCTTTCTTTTTGTGCTTTGCCAGTTATACTCATAAAAAAACTGTTTTTTTTTTCAAAACAAACATAGTGCGAATAATTTGATTAATGTCGTGTATTTCTACATACAAACAAAATGCCAAAAAAACTAAATAGTCGTTGTAAGGAGCTTGTATCTTCGTTAATACAGTACTTTGATCGGGAGCGATATAATAATGGACCACTTTTACCCTATAACTGCGGTCAGAGAGGTAAGTTAGAAAGATTATATAAATGTCTAGAAATATGAAATTGTTTTCTTGTCTGTTTTAGCGTGTTGCAGTAGCCCTAGACTTAAATATTTCTACTGTCAGTAGTATTTCGCAAGCAGTCAAGAATAATGAATTATTAAAATCGCCACCCAAAAAACGTTCATGCAAAAAAACAGTCACTACTAACACAATAACATTGGGTACGAGTGGAATACGAAACGTTATTTATAACATGTATGATAGAAGTGAGTTCATTAGCAAATCAAAGTATCCAATAAAAGTTTATATTTTTATATACTAATATCGATACATATAGATACAAAAGAAATATCAAAAAATGTCAAAATGTTATGTTTTAGAATATAAGTGATGTTGGCATTATATGATAAAAAAACAGCAAGTAGAAATAAAATATATTCTTTTTTTCAGACACAAACCCCTAAAGTATTTATAGTAGATAATTTAGCAGAACAATATGGACATAAAGTGTTACGTCTTCCTCCATACCATTGCGTTTTTAACTCTATAGAACTTATTTGGGGACTTTCCAAACAATATTATAATAAACATATTGGCAGAGATGGTAACAAAGAACAAGATTGTTTAAATATGTGGCCTGAAGCTCTTAGAACAATTACTCCCGAAGTATGGAAAAATTCTATTAAACATACAGAAAAAGAAATACAAAAATGGTACGAAAGAGAAAGAATTTTTGATAGAATGGAAAATAATCCCATTATAATTAATCCTAACAGCGATGACAGTGATTCAAGTGATTTCGATTCGAATTAGGAGAAAAAATTTATTTTTTGTAGGAATTACGAATATTAGTAGTTGAATTGTTTTTTTTTAAGTAATAATATGTGTTCTTTAAACAAAACATTGTTTTATTGTAATAAAAATAAACAGTTTGCTACCTTTCTAATGTTTCTTTTTTATTTATTTCAAAATAATTGAATATAATATATACATTTAAAATAATAACAAAGCCAAACAACATAACCTTAAATTTTCGAAAATTTCTACGTTCATCGACTATTCTGACGAGCAGGCAACACTGCAGGGTCCTGACATCATAAATGATCTATGACGTGCATCGGGATTTGTATTAAAAATTCTATAGAATAAGTAGAAAAATGTTTAAGTGTGTATCATAAAAATTTAATGAATGAATTAAGTAATGGTATTTATTTTTTGATGTTACTAATATGTAGCTTAAATAAAATATATTTTTAAATTAAAGTGACTTGTAGTAGATTTGGACACACTAAGTTAGATCATGTAGGGTAGGAGGCAACGTGCTTGGCATGAGGTCAGACCACATGACTGCTAAATACAGCTTCAACAAAGATCTGAGAATAATAATTAAGAATCGGAATTACCTGGTACATAGACGGGTCAAAAACCGAAGGGGGAACTGGAGCTGCTATATACTGCGAACAGAATAAGTACCAAGAGAGTTTCTCTCTAGGAAAATATACCTCAGTATTCCAGGCAGAGGTCTATGCAATACTCGAATGTGCGAGAAATAGTAATATGAGAGCCCGCGATGGGAAAAGAATCATAATCTACTCAGACAGTCAAGCAGCCCTTAAGGCCATAAGGAGCCCAAAGGTGACATCTAGACTGGTATGGGAATGTGGCGAAGAACTTAGGGAACTAGCGACCCACAATGAAGTAACTTTATCGTGTCTAATAGGTCACAAAGGTATCACTGGAAACGAAAAGGCTGACGAGCTCGCAAGAAGCGGGTCGTCCACCCCATTAATTGGTCCAGAACCAGCGATGGGAGTACCAAAATGTACGTTTAGGAACCATATAAAAAAGACAGAATCAAGCGAAAACACAAATTGTACTGGGACAATGTACCCGGACTTCTACACGGGAAAAAGTTTATAAAAGAACCGTCAAAGAACGTAACTGAAGAACTACTTTCAATGAGTAGGAATCAACTACGAATTACCACAGGGCTCCTCACGGGACACCTTCCCACCAGAGAGCATCTAAACAAAATGGGGCTATATAACGGCGACCTTAAATGCAGACAATGCAATAAAGGGACCGAAAATGCACTCCACATACTATGCGACTGTGAGGCGCTGGATCACAGAAGGCAAAGAATTTATGGAAAACCAAAAATGGATCCAGAAGACTACTACAAACAGCCATTAAAGAACCTGTACAAACTAGTACAGGGAACAAGGTTGATGGACTGGGTGTAGTAGACAAAGAGACGGGAGATAACACATTAGGTTGCAGTGAATCCGGTTGCAAAGAACGGTCCCGAAAAAAAAAAAAAAGATGCTGTGTGCGAGATTCGATCCCGGACATATCGCACTACTAATCAGCCCTATTCCACGCTGCTACTAGAGCTCATACTTACGTTAGTTCAAACTTATTATTTAAGCGAATCACGTGTCACGTTTGGATGATACAAAATATTTTTTCTGCGATGAGATACTCGTTTTAAATATACCATAGATAGATAGCGATAAAATATAGTTTTAAATTCAAATCTGAAAAATCTATTGAATTTTACAACGGACGTAAATATTATTATTTTGCGCTCAATTTTTTTTGATCATTTTTAATAAAAAAATATATCGATTTCAGTTAAAAAAAATGTCAAACCTGCCTATTATCAATTCTATTAAAATTCTACTAAACACCCTCATTTTTCTTAAAAATCTACTAATTTAGTAGGAAATTTACTAAAAACGGTAACCCTGTAAAAAGTGTTTTTTTATCGTGAATACAGCGCAGCAGCGGCAAGGGGCGAACCGTTCATGGCTACTGGCGTCACCGGTCTAGTCACGCGCACAGGTACCGTTTTCCAGCCTCTCGCCGATCATTGATTTTAAAATGCTTACAGCGGACGTAAATATTAATATTTTGCTCTCAAATTTTTTTTGATCGTTTTTAAATAACAAAACCTCTCGATTTAAGTCAAAATAAAAAAATAAGAAAAATATCGAACCTGCCTATTAAGAACTATAAAAATTAAATAATAAAATTCCATAATTTGGAAGAATATAAATTTGTGCAGTTCAGGTGAGGGATTAAGTGCCGAGAATCGAAAGTCGTGCAATTCGGGTAAGGGATTATTGATACCTGTGAAATAAAATTGACCCGTCTTAATTTTTGTGCAAATCGAGTGCGCCCTAACAAATATATAAATAGTTAATGATTTTTTTTAATGTCCTATCCACAAAATGAGTTTCATTTTCTTTTAATTCTTCTATTGACTCCGCTTCCTACTGAAAATTTCTTCTTGATTCTGCCAAAAATTTCAAATTTATTTCCCATTTTGATTTCAAATCTTCATATGATTTACTGGTCCCGGTCTTTCATTGGCTTACCCTTCCTTTTTTTATGACATTAATATAAGATTGATTTTTACTTATATATGATTATTTTTTTTTTAATTAAACTTTTATTATTCGTTTAGTATCCATAGTAGGCCATCTTATTAATTACACTCAAAAATTCCTTCTCATAAATAAATATAATTACAACATTAAAAATGGTAAAATCTTATGACTTTTTCTATTTCTCTTCGATCCTAATTAATTCCAACCCTCCTTTTTTATCAAAAATAAAATTCCTTACTTGATTCCTAAATCTTATTCCAAAATTTTTAATACTCAGACCTCCCTTAGATATTCAAAATTGTTTCTCTATAAAAACCTTTTAAATATAATGTTTAGAATACAACACTTATTTATAATAATAACAATAAATTAACTTTTATCAATCATACAAAATGATTTCATTATAATATATTGAAATATAAAATCCTTTATATAAGGATTTTCTATTCTTCATAAAACAGATGGTCTCTCATATGGGTTGTGGTTCCATATTCCTAAATAAGATATTACATTAAAGTTTAATTTAAAATTTAATGATTAAACATGATGAACAAAAAAATTATTCAAAATTCTCTTTTTTTTCTCTTCAACTTCTGTCACTGTATATTTTCTATATCAGCCACTCACCTTCAAACATTTATATTCTGTCTCATCTTCTTTTTCTACTTGCAGTTCTTTTTTTGTATTTTATTATTTTAATGTTAAAAATAAATACTGCTTACTTTTGTTTTTTTTTTATTTCTTCCTTTTAATATAAATATAACATTACAAATCTCAACGCACCTTTTTCTAATCCGCATTCGGGTTTATAAGGTATTTATTGTTTTTCTTTTAACCGACAGTTAAACACCGGAGTTATGGGTTACGTTAAATATCCCGGAAAAATTTTACAAAAAAAAGGTTTTTTGTTTATTAATTTTTACTTTCCGAACAACAGAGTTGTATAGAAGGAAAGTATTGCGATCATGATATTTTGACCATACTCAGATTTTAACGGATCTTTACGTTTTGAGGTCACCTGAATCCATTTATACCATTTTTAGCATGATGTCTGTCTGTGTGTCTGTGTGTGGGTGTGTGAACACGATAGCGTCTAAACGGCTGAACCGATTTAAATGAAATTTTATATACATATTTAGGGTAGCAAGGAGACGACCTGTAAAGATTTTGGAGTTAATCGGAGAACCGGAAGTGACAGTTGCTATAAGTGATGACGTCATTACTAAACAAGATAGCAATAAAGTTTTACACATATATTTTTTATACGTAATAGTTTAATTTCGGATGATTAAAATTTTCAAAAACGTTTGCCATTGTTGCCAGATTTATCAAGAAGTAATTTTTTTTCATATTTTTCTTAAATAACCAAAATAATGCTTTTTTATGAAAAATTACAAGATATGAAAGATGTAGAACATAAAATTTTCTACACATTTTTTTTTGAATCCCTCACAGTTTCGTCGCTAGAGGGCGTGAAAAATAATGTATATAGACATTTGCGACTTTTTTTACCCCCTCATTTTTTTAGATTCATTTTAGTAGGAGGAGCACAAATTTTAGACCCCACTGTCGACAGCCAATGGGCGAAGTTTGTTCCCAGGTTCAGTCGACCGTCCGACTGTTTTTGGATACCCACTTCGCCCATTCACCATCGCTCAACAGTTGCCATTTGGACTGAAAATTTTTATTTAATTATTTTTAGGTTATTATTTTGTTTTATTTATTAATAATTAATTATTATTATTTTCATTTTATTTTTAGGGTAGTATTAGCAAAATTAGAATTTTTATTTTAATTTTTGTATCTTATCTTAGTAGGTCCTTTAGTTTCAATTATTTATTTTATTTGTTTTATTCATTTTACTTTCCCGACCCACCTAGTAGAAGGGAAAGTATTGTGAACGAGCTAAAAAAAAATTTCGAGATAAAAACGGAAATATCCATTTTCGGGTCCCCTGAGACGATTAAGTCTGTCAGTCTGTCTGTCTGTCTGTCTGTCTGTCTGTCTGTCTGTCTGTCTGTCTGCCTGTCTGTCTGCCTGTCTGTCTGCCTGTCTGTCTGTCTGTCTGTCTGCCTGTCTGCCTGTCTGCCTGTCTGCCTGTCTGCCTGTCAGTCTGTCTGTCTGTCTGTCTTTCTGTCTGTCTTTTTGTACGACATCTGTCAAACGGAAGTGTCACTATCAAAAACCGACGGATGCAATATGTCACGGAATTCGACTTTGCAATATGTCATTTGAAAGTGCTTGAAAAACTCTTTTCAGAACAGTCAAAATTATTTCTCCAACTGTCACCTGTCAAAAATAAAAAAGTGGCAAATTTTGAAACTTTAATATTAAATATCTGAAAAAGGATTCGTGAATACTCGTCGGGAAAGTTTTGGGGCGACACAACCGATTTTTTCCTACAGTTCTTATTATAAATTTATCAGAAAATTTAATTTTTCTATGAGTCACAAGATTTTGTAGGACTTGAAGAGCTTTTTCAAGACTTTCAAAGTGTTTTTAAAGAGTTAGAAAGCTAATTAAAGACTGTCAAAAAAATTAAAAGAGCTACAAAGCTTTTGTATGACGTGCAGAACATATTTAAGATTTCTAAAGTTTCATTCAAAGAGTTACAAGACTTTGTTATTATTTACAATTTTATTTTCTATGAGTTACAAGATTTTTTAAGATTTGATGAAGTTTTTCAAGACTTAGAAAGTATTTTCAAGGAATTACAAGTCTATTTTAGACTGACAAAAAAAATCAAAAAGTTACAAGACTTTTTTAAGGCTAACAAATTTTTTCAACGAGTTACAACATTTTTTAGCGCCTGATGAGGTTTTTCAAGACTTCCAAAGTGTATTCAAAGAGTTGCAAGGCTATTTTAAGACTGACAAAAAAAGTTCAAGTAGCTACAAGGCTTTTTTACGAGTTGTAGAGCGTTTTTAAGACTTCTGAATTTGTTTTCAAAGACTTACAAAGCTTTTTTAGGGTTTACAATTGTGTTTTCTATGAGTTACAAGATTTTTTTAGGACTTGATGAAGTTTTTCACGAATTCCAAAGTGTTTTCAAGGAGTTACAAGACTATTTAAACTGCCAAATAAATTTAAGGAGTTACAAGGCTTTTGTGTAAATAATTCAAAAATATACTGGCACACCCAGAATTTTTACTTTCTCGATCCACCTCCTAGAAGGGAAAGTTTTGTGAACGAGCTAAAGAAAAATTTCGAGATAAAAACAGAAATATCCATTTTCGGGTCCCCTAAGTCGATTAAGACCATTTCCAGATGGAAGTATGTCTGTCTGTCTGTGTGTATGTGTGTGTATTCTTCCACGATAGACGCCACACGTTTAATTCGATTGAGCTGAAATTTGGTATAGGGGTTTGGGTTACCCGTCGGAAGAACCCATTAGTCTTTGTACGACATCTGTCTAACGGAAGTCTTCACGGAATGACAGATGCAATATGTCACGGAATTGGACATGCAATATGTCATTTGAAAACGCTTGAAAAACTCTATTCAGAACAGTCAAAATTATTTCTCCAACTGTCGTCTGTCAAAAATAAAAAAATGTCAAAATTTGAAACTTTAACATTAAATATCTGAAAAACGATTCGTGAATACTCGTCGGGAAAGTTTTTGGACGACACAACCGATTTTTTTTATTTTATTTCGTTTAATTTTAATTTTATTTTTAATCTAGAAAGATTGGCAAGTTTTGGTGGAGGTGTCTCATATCCTGATTATTATTGGCTGTGTTTGCCAGAATATCATTTTTTAGATATTCTGGCAGGCTTTGTTGGTAAAATTTATTTGCGCCATTTATAATAAATTCCCGGATATAAGGTACTGATGCCTCCTCATGGAACTTAGTTATTCTGGTTCTCCAGTGTTTACTCATCGCCTGCCGAAGGTACCTGTTCAGTGTTTTTTGAAGTTTTTCGATAAGTTATTTAGGTACAGAGCACAACGCTGGATATCCATATATTGTAAATCCGTTTCTCCTGACTTTCGTTAAGAAATTTAAATCTTGCTTTTGAAAATTTTTAAGTTTATCTTTCTTGTTCTTTTCTTTGTCTCATTTAGGAACATCTTGTTATCTCCCGGAAAGGGAAGTCTGTCTGTCTCCTCTAAATAGAGTAGTGGATATTTCGTTTGTCGGAGTTCAGTCTAACGTCCGACTGGAATTCTGATATTACTATAATTATGATCAAGATCTTCAATTAAAATAATTAAAATATAGAAAAATATCTTCAGATAAATCCTAAACTTTCTAGAAACCAAATATACTAACTTATTGAAATACATACCGGATATGTTAATTTTTTTACCAAATTATTACTAATAGTTCCTCTCTTGTATTATTATTTATTCATCATAAAAAATAGATAAAATCCAATTTATATAATTATTATTGGATTAAAAACTTGTTGATTAAACTTTATAAATTATTCTGTAAATCTGTTTTATCTATAAACAGATATAACGAATGAAATAGTTTGTTTACTGAATTTTTAATCTAATATAAGTTAAAATCAATAATTGAGGTAGTTTTAGTGTAGGTGTACGTTGAAAATTTGTTAGCAATTAAAAACTAATCTTGTTATTTATACAGTTTATATAAATTAACAACTTTGGATATATAGGGCTTTAAATAAATATAGCATGTAATACCATGAATATGTATAATACTGTATAAAATTCATTAATTATATATCTTCCGACGGGTAACTTATCATTTTTGATACTTTTTATGTCTCTTAATGTTTTTAATTGTAAATAGTCAGATATGAATTTATAAAAACTGTAAAAACAGGAATACACATACATATGTTTTTCTCGCTGCTTTGAAACTTACAACCAAAAAATTTTTTGTGTATTTGCAAAAAATGTATAAAATGGTGAGTGCTATTATAAGTTTCAAGTGTTATTTTTTTATAATAATGTATGTATCATTTTTTTTATTTTAACTAAGAAATAACATTAGTGTTTATTTAAATGATTATTAATTAATTTCGCATTTAATTCTAAATAAAGTATGTGTCAAATTTAATTTTTGTAAAATGCTTTTTTTGTTTATTTTTTGCGATTCAAATAATTATAAGAATATACTGGCGCCATTCAAACCCTTATTAATGATATATCGCGGTATTGCTAACGAAATAGTCTTTAGATTTTAAACGCAGCTTCTAAAATTTAGATTTATTGAAAATATACATAAGAATTTTGTATTTGAAATAATTTCTTCAATAATAATAATTTTCGCAGATCGGTTTGTAATTTTATTAAAATTAGTCTCAGAATGGATGTTGGGGGAAATTATAATTCTAACTTTTCCTCTCCTCTTTTTTTTCATTTTTTTTACTGTTTTTTATGTTTCTTTTTTAAGGAAATGAGTGAAGTGGGGTTGGGGAAGATTATAATGAAGGAAAAGAATTAAATTGTAAATCCTTTTATAGGATCTCCTACGTATAAAATTGTTTACAGGTGAAATATTACCATTAAAATAAAAAAATGTTGTTAAATGATGGTTATAAGAAAAAAAGACAATATTAAATGTATTCAGTCTAATGAGCATAAATTAGAAGATAAAAATATAAAAATATCACTTCTGAATTATTTAATTTGATATAGATAAAAAGTAATCAAAACAGGCTGTATGGCAATGTTTAGAATGTACAACTTTTTTCTCATTATTATATAAATGTGTTTAACATTTGGACTTACCAATTTGAGGAACATCGTACTGTCTCTCCCCCCTGGGCGACCTCAGCATCATCTGCGAATTGACAGCGGCGTCCAAATGGTGCTGGAAATCCCGCAGTTCGTCGGGAGCGGCCGCGACGGCTTGGGCAGCGGCCGCCTGGTGCCTCTTTTGCCATACAGTGACCGGGAGCGGCAGTTGCCGCCTAAGAGAGTCCCTTTCGAGGTGTAACGGCTGCGAGGTGGCCGTCACGGCTGCCCAAAGGCCTGCCCACAAGGCCCACACTGCCCACATCGTCCGCGAGAAGGAGTCAAGTCACCGACATCGTCGTCCACTTGTTGCTGGATGACTTCTTTTTGGAAGCGGGAGTTGGCGCCCGAGAGATCGAGATGCAAAAGGAAACGGGACAATATTCGGTGCGGACTTGACGGCTGTGGCGACGCGACTGATGCCGACGCCGGCGGCGGGAATGAGCGTCGTAGTCGTGCAGCGGGCCGCCCACGCGGCTCCGGCCCCGGCTCCCCACTACATACCTCTCATTCGAGCGACCGCCACCGCCACGTCCAGGGCCGTAATTTTTTATCATATATCAAGCCTGCCCTGGCTTAACTACTTTTTTTCTTCTTCTTCTTTCATTCACTGACACAATACTTACAAATGCTTCACATTTTTACCGGAAAAAAATAACAAGAAAAGTGCATTCTTAATTTCACTAGATTTTAATGTTCTAATTCACAAAATACCTTATTACAACTACCAAATCATTAATCTGTCATAAATAATAATTCAGCCATTATTTAGAAAGAAAATAGACAGTACATAATCCAAATAACGATTTACATACATTATCAAACAAAATTTCAAAATCTCACTGCTGAAAAAAAAAACAATTAACCAATTTAAAGAAAAATTAAACTATTTTCGAAACAAAATAAATATAACGACCATAATATTCTTTAGATGTTACGTCGCATTAACATCTTTGTATATAATAAAAAAAAATCCGTTTCTCCTTACTTTCGTCAAGAAATTTAAATCTTGCTATAATAAGAAAACGAACGATAAAACCGCTGAATAGCTAAAAGAAAATGGCAGAAGCAGAAACCATCAGCACAAATATAACGAAAACAAGGCAGTACCCTACTGATACTATAAAAAAAGAAGGAAAAAGACAGTGTGTGTCCGGAAAAAATTGGTAGCAAGAGGAAGCTAAAATAAAAAATAAGAAGAGTTGAGTTCGCTAAAAAATAGAATTCTGTCATATTATCAACTTTTAGATACACAAATGATTTTTAATGATTCGAAATTATTTTTATCAATTTATCTTATCGTAAAATCTGAATTATATGAATCCTATATCGTATTATTTAAAAATCTAAAATGTTTATTGCCTGAAAAGTATAATCGTAACAAAATTCACAAAAATCATGAGATGCGAGTCAGCAAAAAACCAAAAAAAAAAGTGAGACAGCAAAATGAAGATCATAACACGATCAATAACGAGAAAGCTGCCCTCGAGCATCTTGAGGCAGTGCTGCATGAGGGTCAATTAACAAGATAATATCGGGTGCCACATCGATGTTTACAAACAAAGGGTCAGCCAGAATTTTAAAACCAAGCAGAGAAAAAAGTAAGCTGGGGCTAAATATTAACCGCAATAACAATTCTTGGATTATTCTTTTAATATTTTCGCCACTGGTGAGTTCAATCATATTTTTCTACTAACTACTGTTAATGATTTTGACTTTTGGACCTTGAAAATGGTCAGCAACACTTGTTACAGCACCAAGGTCAATTTCAAGGTCACCCTCACTTTCCTGTCAGAACCGGCCTTTAGCTACTACTTTTCTTTAGTTCAAAGTTAGCTTTGATTTTTGATCTTGAAAATGGTCAGATCTTTCTATCCTCACCAATACTTATTACAGCACCAAGATCAATGTTAAGGTCACCCTCACCTTCCTGTCAGAACCGGCTTTCTTAGCTACTACTTTTGTTTAATTCAAGGTTAACTTTGATCTTTATATGGTAAGTTGCCTGGATCTACCATGCAGATACGCCGGGAATTACCAAAAATTATTTCGGCATCAAATTCTCATTCTCATATTATTTTAAATAACGATAATGTTTAAAAATTTTATTTTATTTTAAATATAAATGTACTTTAACTTTTTTTAAAATGTGTGATTGACAAGAGTCGAAAATATAATAATTTCTTGGTTTGTTGTTTATGTTGATAATAATAATCTTCTTTTGTCTTCTTATCTTATGTTTTTTTTTCGATTTTTTGATGGTTGTTTCCTTTTAAAAAAGAATCTTGACCCTCCTGATGGATCACCCTGTACCCTGAAATTCCAAATGACAAAATGAACGATATAAGAATTAACGTCATAAAACAATATTCCAAAAACAATAGAAATGCGCCAATTAAAAACAGGCCCTATACTCTGAACCTTGAAAATGGACAGATTTTTCTATTCCGGCAAAACTTGCTACTACACCAAGGTCAATGTCAAGGTCATTTCACCTTCCTGTCAGATACAACCTTCTTTAGCTACTACTTTTGTTAAGTTCATGATTAGCTTTGATCTTTGGATCCTAGCAACACTTGTTACAGCTCCAAGATCAATGTCAAGGTCATCTTCACCTTTCTGTCAGAACCGGCCTTCTTTAGCTACTACTTTGTTTAGTTCAGTATTAGCTTACTCTTAGAAATAATTTATATATTTTTTAAATAAATTCCCTGCTAAAAAAAATTTATTTTAGTTCACCAAAAATTTTAGTTAATTAAATGATAATTATATTTTTATTTTTTTGCAGCTTAAATAACGATTTCGCCGTGTATTTATATTTTATTAAAATGTCAGTTATTATAAAGATTGATAACAGCATAAAATTTAAGTAAATCCTTATTACACGTTTTCCTACCGTTTAAGATATTGCGTTCATGAAATATGCTTAAAATTAATAAAGAAAATCCTCATAAATAAATAATACTCACTTTATAAATCATATACGATGATTTATTACTAATTTATTCTTCTTTATTTCATTATACTATTTTTACAATTTAGTAAATATGTGAAACACGTTATTCTTACCAAAATCAATAAATTTGTGATCTTAGAGTGACTATGATTCTCTTGAAAATGTTTAATAAATTAGTTCAAACAACATTCATTTGTTTTTTTAGCAGGTAGGTAGTAAAGAAATTTCTTCTTTTTTTACCGAATTTTAAACTACTATTTCGAGCTGACTTCATTGAGGCTATATTTCAGTAAATTGTTTCAGCACTTAACGTGTTAAATTATTATTTAACAAAATTTAGCCACCATTTAAAATACTCTAAAATAAATATATTACTTTAAAACTTTATCAGATGAGGTCAATATTTCATGTTATAAATCAGCCAGGGGTGTCTTTAAATTGGGGCCCGAGACGCGTTTTAATTTAATAGATTTTATAAAACGAGTAAAGGGAAATAAAAATTAAGGATTTAGGATAAGAAAAAGGATGAAAAGGTCTTTTTGATTATGAACACTCTATTCGGACGAAATTCAATGAATCCTACATTTGCCGGGAAATAAAATGAAATGTCTCCAGGAGAGTGCAAAAGTTGGCGAGATAATCCCCAAGAATATAGGCGTAGAGGTTTATATTTAATTTGGAGATTCGGTGAAAATTTTTGTAGAATTTCTTATAAAAAATTATTCTTTACTAAAGTCAAGATTAATTTTACAGATTTTGTGCAGTTGGTACAATTATTACAGAATTTTTTTATTCTTGTTTTTGTTAAGGTATATTTATTTAGCTTTGTTCCTCTAATGAAAAATTATCTAATCATATTACGGAAATTTTGTCCCGAAATTTTCCTCCTAAGAAATATCAATCTCATATTGTTCCTCTTACTGAAAATCAATCTCATATTGATCCTTTGATGGAAAATCAATCTCATATTCTTGCGCTTAAGAAAAGTGTCCTTACAGAAAATTAATCTCATATTGTTCCTTTTAGAGAAAATCAATCTCAAATTGATCCTCTTGAGGAAATTGTTCTTCTCACGGAAAATTAATCTCATATTATTCTTCTTAAGAAACAAATGGCGCCCAACGAGGGGCTTTCTAAAATTCAAGACACCACATTATCATAACAAATGGCGCCCAACGTGGGTCTTTATAAAATTCAAGGCACAACATTATCATAATAAATTGAATTGAATTGAATTTTTTGAATTCCTATTTACCATTTACTAATAATAAATAGTAAGTATGAGTGTAAAATAAATATTGTCATTTACCATCTACTATTGGTAGAAAGTAAATGACATTTTTTATATGAATTAAATTTTTTGTATTCCTATTTACCATTTACTAATAATAAATAGTAAGTATGAGTGTAAAATAAATATTATCATTTACTATCTACTATTGGTAGGAAGTAAATGACATTTTTTATATGAATTGAATTTTTTGTATTCCTATTTACCATTTACTAATAATAATTAGTAAGTATGAGTGTAAAATAAATATTATCATTTACTATCTACTATTGGTGGAAAGTAAATGACATTTTTTATATGAATTGAATTTTTTGAATTCCTATTTACCATTTACTAATAATAAATAGTAAGTATGAGTGTAAAATAAATATTATCATTTACTATCTACTATTGGTAGAAAGTAAATGACATTTTTATATGAATTGAATTTTTTGTATTCCTATTTACCATTTACTAATAATAGATAGTAAATATAAGTGTAAAATAAATATTGTCATTTACCATCTACTATTGGTAGAAAGTAAATGACATTTTTATATGAATTAAATTTTTTGTATTCCTATTTACCATTTACTAATAATAAATAGTAAGTATGAGTGTAAAATAAATATTATCATTCTTAAGAAACAAATGGCGCCCAACGTGGGGCTTTCTAAAATTCAAGACACCACATTATCATAACAAATGGCGCCCAACGTGGGTCTTTATAAAATTCAAGGCACAACATTATCATAACAAATGGCGCTCAACGTGGGGCTTTCCAAAAATTCAAGGCACCACATTATCATAATAAATGGCGCTCAACGTGGGTCTTATAAAATTCAAGGCACAACATTATCATAATAAATTGCGCTCCACGTGGGGCTTTCCAAAAATTCAAGGCACCACATTATCATAATAAATGGCGCTCAACGTGGGTCTTATAAAATTCAAGGCACAACATTATCATAATAAATGGCGCTCCACGTGGGGCTTTCTAAAATTCCAAGTATCACATTAACGTAACAATATATTGTGATGATTGTGATTTATGAAAATTGTTGTGGCGATTGGATGATGGTTATTAAAGAACCGCTGAGACTAAGAGGAAAGTAATCCTAGAAATTACTCGAAATCGGGCCCTAATTGCCGACAAGATGTGGATTTATGCGCGCCGTTTTAATCTCGGCGGGAGAACGACGAAATCGTTTTTCATTGCTATGACAAAAGTAAGTTGTGAAAGATTAAAAAACAGAAGTACGAACACCTTACAAAATGATGGAATGGCTTTTTTTTAAGAATAAATGATGACAATAAAGATTTTGAAAATTTTAAAATAATACCTTTTGATAACTTATTTTCACAAAAAAATTAAAAATCCTGTACCCCCACCTATTAATTTTCTTATATATTAGAGAAGAAACATAACTCTATTATAATTTGATTCATTACTGCTCTCTCGCCTTCTCTCTAAATCTCGATTTATATCGTAATCCTCAGTTTCTGAATATTTAAACAAGTAAAACATCTTCGTTATAAAGAACAATCAATCTTTTAAGGTAACTTATCCTGCCGACATTGTTTTAACAAAACTAAAACTTCTGAAACACAAACCATTTTATGCTAAAGTTACGAAAAGCTTGTAAAGCTCTCTGACCATCACTCAGCTATTGTTAAAACTCAGTAGCGTCAGAAAATAATTTTTATTAGATATAGGAAGAACAGGTAGTAAATTAAATTAAATATGAAAAGTGGTACTCATTGCGCCATCTTTAATATCGCATTTTAGTTCTTCAAGATCGGTGTCGACTAAACTGAATAGATAGTAAATAAGAAAATAATCGGCCTTCATTTTGCACACTGTACAATAAAAATAGTTTTTTTTACCACTTAATATAAATATATCAATTTAATTTCTTGTATCCCCATTTACCATTTACTGATAAAATAAATTAAATATGAGTGTAAAATAAATATTATCATTTACTATCTACTATTAGTAGATATTAAATTACATTTTTTTACTATTTACTGAATTGAAATATAAAAATTGAATTTTTGTATCCCTATTTACCATTTACTAATAATAGATAGTAAATATAAGTGTAAAATAAATATTGTCATTTACTATCTACTATTGGTAGAAAGTAAATGACATTTTTATATGAATTAAATTTTTTGTATTCCTATTTACCATTTACTAATAATAGATAGTAAGTATGAGTGTAAAATAAATATTGTCATTTACTATCTACTATTGGTAGAAAGTAAATGACATTTTTCATATGAAATTAATTTTTTGTATCATAAATACTATTTACTAATAATAGATAGTAAATATGAGTGTAAAATAAATATTGTCATTTACCATCTACTATTGGAAGATAGTAAATTACATTTTTTATATAAAATAATTTTTTTATATCCCTATTTATCATTTATCCATAATAGATAGTAAAAATGAGTGTAAAATAAATATTGTCATTTACTATCTACTATTAGTAGTTTTTTGTATGATTTGAATTTTTTGTATCCCCATTTAATATTTACTAATAATAGATACTAAATATGAGTGTAAAATGAGTATTGTCATTTTCTATCTACTATTAGTAGAAAGTAAATAACATTTTATTACTATTTACTTAATATAAATATAAAAATTGAATTTTTCGTCCCTATTTACCATTTACTAATAATAGATGGTAAATATGAGTGTAAAATAAATATTGTCATTTACCATCTACTATTAGTAGATAGTAAAATGACATTTTTTGTATGTTTAGAATTTTTTGTATCCCCATTTAATATTTACTAATAATAGATAGGAAATTTGAGTGTAAAATGAGTATTGTCATTTACTATCTACTATTGGTAGATAGAAAATGACATTTATAATGAATTGATTTTTTTGTATCTCTATTTACCATTTACTAATTACAGATGGTAAATATGGGTGTCAAATAAATATTGTCATGTACTATCTACCATTAGTAGATAGGAAATGACCTTTTTTTAATATTTACTCAATATAAATTTATAAATTGAATTTTTTTCTATCCCTATTTACCATTTACTTATAATAGATGGTATAAATATGAGTGTAAAATAAATATTGTCATTTACTATCTACTATTAGTAGATAGTAAATGATAATACATTTAAATATATCCCTTTTGATTGGAATGCCACTGGTTGTTCTCTAACGAGATCTGACAAAGAGTACAACTGGAAGTTGAATTTGCGGAGTTTGTTTAAGTTAGAGGAGGTTTCCCTACAAAAGCATAATTTCTGTTCATTTCCGAATTAACTCTTTGATTATTTATAACGCTCTTGTTGAACGAAAATGAATAATTCCTAAAGGATGATGTTCTCTTTAAACTTACGATGTTATAACTTTTGTTTTGATAATTAGAATGAAAATCCATAAAGTTATAAATCCAGCAAATTATTTTTCATTTCGAGGTTTATTTAGAAAAGATATGAACTAATATAAAAATAAATTAGTAAAAAAGAGAAAAGAGTGGACAAAAAAAAAAGTAATTTTGCCATTGCTAATTAAAAAAAAATTAAAACAAATAAATTAATAAAAAAGAGTGGGGTAAAAAGTGAAAAAATGAAAAAGCAGGAAAAGAAGAGAGCTGAAAAGGAATGGGGGAAAGTGGAAAAGGAAAAAGCAAAAAAATACAACAAAGAAATTTAATATAATAGAGTGGGGTAAAAAGTGCAAAAATTAAGAAATGAGAAAGTGGGAAGAAATATATCCACACTCCAAATTAAAAAAAAAAAGGTAAAAAGTCGACAATATAAATTTTTTTTGTTAAAAATAGTCGATAATATATTTTTTTTTGTTATAAATAGAAAATATACTTCACAATTACAATTTGTCCTAAATACATTTCTATATTGAAGGCGAGATATTTATTTATTCCTTTTAGAATTATCATAGCATTATTAGTTTATTCCGGTTTTAGCAAATGACAGTTTGATCCCCGAGAATCGTATTTATCGATTAATATTGAGATAAATAAAACTTTAATTATATCTTCGGTGGTAGCGGAAGTAGGTAGGTATGAAAGGGCGTCATGATGCTTTTAAATCCCTTTGAAATTTGAGGTTGCGTAGATTGAAAGTTGGAGGTCCTAAGGGATGAACAAAAGGTCGACTACGTGTGGTTTCATGTTTGAGTATTAAATAAAGGAAGATAATAATAACTTACATCAAATATCTGTTTAGTTAAATAATTTTTTATAAATTGTTTTTTTTTTTATTTAATTTTGAGAAAAGTGTTACGACATGTCTTTGATTAATATGGTAAACCCGCCTCTGTACATTGAGATATTTCATCGTTTTCACAATGTATCTAAATGTGTATAAACAAATACGAGCAGAAGAATATGATGACGCAATGATAGATCGTTCGCGATCTCGTTACCCTGACCTACTTCTTCTGGGGGGGAATCAAAGGACGCGTCAAATCCAAAGGCACAAATCAATGTAGAAAATTGTTACTAAATAAATTATTAATATCTTAAAGATGTATTTTATATTGATTTTATAAAAGATTATATAATTTTGAGGGCAGTTTCAGCACACTCCCCAGAGGTTTCCTTTCAGTTTTAACGTAGCAAAATAAGACGATACAAAATCCCAGCTAATTATTCATGAACATTTATAAATCGAGTTTTAGGTAGGTAAATTTACACGGTTGTCCTACCATTGTAGCCAACATCATATTTTCAGTCGTAAATAAATCATTAAAAAAGTTAGGTTAGTACAAGTTCGTAGATAACTTTTTTCCTGGGGAGGTAATCAAACTTTTAGACAAATATATTTATATATTTTATTTCTTCATTTCGTTCTATTTTTGGTATTCTGGGAGTAATTACTCCCTTTAGTCCTACCCGTGTAAAAATATTTGATTCTGGTACCCTTTAATCCGGTCCCTGTAAAATATTTACCAGCCCCTGTAAAAATATTTCGGCAGCGAGAAAGTAAAAATTAGGTTATTAGGGTTATTCTCTAGATCGGCCAGTGTAAATATATTTTGGTAGCGAGAAAGTAAAAATTAGGTTAATAGCGTTCTTTCCTAGAACAGCCCGTGTAAATATATTTTGATAGCGAGAAAGTAAAAAATAGATATCTAAAATATTTGGTTTCTCTACCTCTGAGACCCACCCCTGTAAAATTATTTTGGCAGCGCGAAAGGATAAATAGGTATCTAAAAATATTGGGATCTTTAATAATTAGACCGGCCCGGTAGCGAGAAAGAAAAAAATAGGTTATTTGGCCTTAGACCGGTCCGTGTAAAATTATTTTGGTAGCGAGAAAGTAAAAAACTTTGACTCCTTCCCTCCTACCTTAAAAATATGTTTGGGTCCTGAAATTGGGGAACCTAAAATTCTGGGACCTGAAATTGCGGGTCCTGAAATTGATTCTCCTAAAATTTGGGTTCCTAAAATTGGTGGTCCTAAAATTGAGGTCCTTAAAATATATTCTAGGGTCCTAAATTGGTGATCCTAAAATAGGTGGTCCTAAAATTAGGGTCCTTAAAAATATTCAAGGGTCTAAATTTGGGGTCCTTTAAACTATTCGAGGGTCCTAAATTGGTGGTTATAAAATTAGGGTAATTAAAGATATTTGAGGGTCCTAAATTGTGGGTCCTAAAATTGGTGGTCCTAAAATTGAAGGTCCTTAAAAATATTATAAGGTCCTAAAATTGGGGTCCTTAAAAATAATCGGGGGTCCTATAATTTGGGGTCCTCTTAAGGGTCTGAATCGGGGGTTCTAATTTTGGGGGTTTTAAATTAGGGGTGTAAAATTTGGGACCCATCCTAATTTGGGGACCTTAAATTGAGGTCCTTTCGGAGGTCCTAATTTGGGGGTCCTTTGAATTCGGGGGTTCTCAAAAATATTCTGGGCCGCTTGCCCCTCCCCATAATGGAACGTGACTTCCTCCGACCAATAGAAGCGCGGCTTCCCCACCTTTTAGAAAAGTGGAGGGGTAAAGAAATTAGGAAAGCTAAAAGGAATTGCTTCAAAAAATTCTCGGTCGCACATTGCTTCATTTTGTAAAACCACACACTTTAGGGCACAAATAAGGAAAAATAAGAAAAATAAGAAAAATATTAAAAATTAATGAAAAAGAGAAATAAATATAAAGAAATCGGAAAATAGAAAAAATAGGGAACAATAGCGAAATTTAGATAAAAATGGGAAAATAGGGAATAATAGGAAAAAATATGGACTTTTAGGGACCAATAGGGAAAAATAAAGAAAAATAGGAAAAAATAATGAAAAACAGGAATACATTGAAAAAACAGAAAAAATATGGGAAAAATAGGGAAATTTAAGTAAAAATGGGGAAAAATCAGAAAAATTGAAAAATAGGAAGAAAAAATAGTTCAAAATAGGGAAATTAGACAAAAATAGGGAAACATGGGATAATTGTGAACAATATGGAAAAATAAGGACAAAAAGGGAAAATAAGAAAAAATGTCGAATAATAGAGCCAAATAAGTACAAATTATGAAAAACAGGAAAAATATGGAAGAAATATTAAAAATAGGGGAGAATATTGAAAAAGTGGGGCAAAATAGGAAAAAGGGAAATTAGTGAAAAATAGGGAGATATTTGGAAGAATAGGAAAAATAGCTAATAATATGGAAATCTGTGAAAAACAAGAAAAAATTATGATAAACAGGAAAAAATAATAAAAAACAGAAGAAATTACGAAGAAATAGGAAAAATAAGAAAAATATTGAAAAATAGGAAAAATAGCAAAAAATGGAGAAAATATATTAAAGAAATGGAAAAAATATAAAAAAATAGGAAAAAATGTTAAAATAGAAAATATAGGTAAAAATTAGGAAACATATTGAAAATAGGGAAAAATAGCAAGAAATAGGGAAAAATAGCAAGAAATAGAGAAAAATAAAAAATATATATAAAAAATAATGATAAATAGGAAGAAATAGAAAAAATAAGAAAAATAGGAAAAAATGTTAAAATAGAAAATATAGGTAAAAATTAGGAAACATATTGAAAATAGGGAAAAATAACAAGAAATAGGGAAAAATAGCAAGAAATAGGGAAAAATAGCAAGAAATAGAGAAAAATAAAAAATATATATAAAAAATAATGATAAATAGGAAGAAATAGAAAAAATAAGAAAAATAGGAAAAAATTAAAAATAGAAATTATAGGTAAAAATAAGGAAAAATATTCAAAAATAGGGAAAATAACAGAAGATGGAGAAAAATAAAAAAAATAATGATAAATAGGGAGAAATGGAAAACAAATATGAAAAATAGGAAAAAATAGAAAAAATAGAAAAAATAGAAGAAAAATAGGAAAAAATGTAAAAATAGAAGTTATAGATAAAAATAAGAAAAAATATTGAAAAATAGGGAAAAATAGCAAAAGAAAGAGAAAAAGTAAAAAAATATATATAAAAAAATTATGACAAATAGGAAGAAATGGAAAAAATAAGAAAAAACATAAAAAAATTAAAAAAAAATGGAAAAAAATAAGGAAAAGTGGGAAAAAATAGAAAAAAGTAGTGCAAAATAGGAAAGAAGGGATTTTAGTGAATAATAGGAAAAAAGAGGGAGAATGGCGGAAAAGTAGTACATAAGAGGCACAAATTTGAAAAAAAGGGAAAAACTGGGAAAAATAAGAAAAATATGGAAGTTTATGAAAAACAAGAAAAAATTATGATAAACAGGAGAAAATAACAAAAAACAGGAGAAAATAGGAAGAAATAGGAAAAATATAAAAAAATGTAAAGATAGAAATTATAGGTAAAAATAAGGAAAAATATTGAAAAATAGTAAAAGATAGAGAAAAATAAAAAAAAATTATAAAAAATAATGATAAATAGGAAGAAATGAAAAAAATAAGAAAAAATGGGAAAAATACTCAAAATAGAAAAAAATAATTCTAAAATTGGTGGGAAAAATAGCAAAATATAGAGAAAAATGGGAAAAATTAGTGACAAATAGGGGAAAATAGAGCAAAATATGGAGAAATTAGAGAAAAATAGAGCACATATGGGAAAATAGGGGAAAATGGAGAAAATACGGAATGAAGAAAAAAGGAAAAACCAGGGAAAATGGGAACAAATAGGGAATAATAGGAAAAAATATGGACTATAAATTATTATACAAATTGGGAAAAATAAAGAAAAATATAAAAAAATTATGAAAAACAGGAATACATAGAAAAAATAGGGAAAAATAGCGAAATATAGGTACAAATATGGAAAAAGGGGAAAAATGGTTCAGATTATGGAAATTGGACAAAAATAGGAAAACATGGGATAATTGTACAAAATAGTAAAAAAATAGCTAAAAATATGGAAATTTATGAAAAACAAAAAAAAAATGATAACAGGAAATATTTTTTCCTGTTATCAGAAGAAAATAGGAAAAATAGGAAAAAATGTAAAAATAGAAATTATAGGTAAAAATAAGGACAAATATTGAAAAATAGGGAAAAATAGCAAAAGAAATATAAAAATATAATAATAAAAATAATAATAATAATAATAATAATACTCGCCCTACATTTCACCCACTTACGAGTGAACCCCAGAAGCCAATGGCTTGTGCGGGGAAGGGACGGCTATTATTATTATTTGCCGTGGCGCTCCGGGGCGACTTACTGAGGATTGATGGCGCCATTTGGCTATAGGTGTAGGAAAACCCGGAAAACCTCACCACCATCATCGGCACAGTGACACAGGGGGATTGAAAATCTAGGCTCCGCATTAGACATTAATTAAATTAATATTCAATGCGGTTTACCTATTCGAGCCAAGTATCTAACACTGAAATTTTTTAATTAAAATTTCACTGTCAGATACGAGGCACGAACCCACGTTGGCTCTAGCATATAAATGGCCATAAGTGAATATGACCAAATTAAAAATTCCAAACTTATTTATTTACATATTATACATATGTACATTTCATAAACTATTTACAGATCACTTCATTTTAATTGATTTTATAGCATTTCTTGATGCTTGAGTACCCCCCTAGCCTTCTCCAGACTGTCGGAGGTCTCGAGCGGGAGGCCGATGTTATGGCCGAATGAGGTGTGCCATATTAGCTTATGATTTTTGTTTGGGCTTCTTTTCCTCGTCCCTAGACCACAATGGTTTTTATCGAGGCTTTTGTGGGTATGTTGCTTTCAAGAACGATAATTAAGAGATATACAAAGTTGTCATTATGCTTATTTGTCGTTTTTCGTTCCCTGTGAAAGATTTAAAAAACACAGGCACACATATGGACCGCCCAATTTCGAGGTTACTCGAAGAATAGCGGTAGTTTTTCATGCAGCCACCCGTGCTTCCTGACGGGGTTGTTATAGTCTCTCGCTGCTGTGATATCCTGTAGTAGCTCCGACTTTAATTGGTGCTTGTAGAATTTTTGCGCCGTATTTGTTATAAATTCCTTAACGGTTTCTATTTTGGCTTTTTCGTGAAGTTCCGCTATTCTCGTGTATCGGCTCTCTCCACGGGCCATTCTCAGACACTTGTTTTGAACCCGTTGTAATTTGAGAATTTGGGATGCCGCAGCTGAGCAAAAGACTTGACATCCATATGTCATTGTCGGTCTAATAATCTGCTTGTAGAGCAGCAGCTTATTGCCTGTCGATAGCACACTATTTTTCTTTAGAAGTGGGTGCATCGACTTGATGCATCCGCTTGCTCTACAAATCAGATTTTTGACGTGACTATGGTAACTTAATCTCCTATCTAGATGAAAACCCAGCAGGCAAACCGCCTAACATTGATGGAAAGAAATTTTCTTCCTATTCCTATTTCTATATCAAAATCGCACCGCGGAAGCATAATCGTACAGAATCGGGAGACCCGAATGAAAATCCGAATGTCAGGAAATAGAAAAACCGTAAGAGGTCTTCCTATGTCTTATTTAACCTCAAATTTCGGTATCTGTGTGTTGTTATCTTGTTGTTAAGTGGTGTTTTTTTTAAATATGGGTAAGCTTTTTTTATACAGAAAGAGATTTCAAAGCAAACAACAAACATTGGGATTTGGTGATTGAATTTTTCGAAGAATTTCCGGAAATGTTGAAAAGCACCAATCAGAAGACAATCGAAATATTAGGGAGCGTTGGAAAACTTTAACAGCCGCCTTAACAGCATTGGCTGTGGAAGAAAGTCAGTTGAAAAATGGCAACAGGTAATAACAAAAATTCTTTACTTTTACTTCATTACTTTACTTGAGTGTAACTTGTGTTTTAATTTCATTATGTTTAGGCGATTGCACGATGGAAGTGCAAGGTAAAAAGTAAAGCTGCTGCCTATAAACAGGAGCAGCTGAAAACTAGCGGTGGGCCTTGTTTGGCACAGCCCTTGAATGATGTAGAGGCGAGGCTAATGAATATTTATGGCTGGAGGTCCCTTTCAGGTGACGGCAACATTATTATTTTATAGAAAAAGGAAAAAGAAAATATGCAAGTGGAAATGCAGCCACCAGCACCACTTGCAACATTACCACCACTGCAGATGATTTGAACATTCTTTGAATGATACCCTTTTCGATTTAAATATAAATGTTCGCCTTCATGATGTTTCATTATTGACACATGTGTGCCATCTACACAGCCAATAATTCCAGGAAAATTATAAGCATTCCAAAAACGTTCTTTTTTTATACCCCTTTCTTCAATAGTAGTTGGAAATGTCACATATCTCGGAGCAATATTTTCGATCGCATTGCACACCTCGCGGATAATGTCGCTCATTGGTTTGTTGGGCTATATAACTATATTTATTTGCCCTAATGCACCTGTGGTAGGAACCATGAGCAAAAAATCTCAGAGCAGCAAGAACTCTTAAATCTACCGGTAACCTCGTATTTCGTTGTCCGTGGTCCATGTGAGGCTCAAGGTCACTTATTAAATATTGAGCTAATACTTTAGTTAGTCTATATAACTTCCTAAACTCTTCATCCGGCAATTCAAAAGGATTACTTTCATTTCTAAGGGTTCTCCTTTCTCTAGCAAGTTCTTGCCTCCGCTCTTCTTGTTCCGCATAAAAAAAAGTTATAAAACGCAGGTATCATTTTAAAAAACACTTTTTACAATGATTTCACCAACACAAAACAAACAATATAATAATAAACACAAATTAGGATTAAAATAACGTAACCTCACTCTTCTATATAATATTCTAGTAGCATTCCGAAAATCTCTAAATGTACTCAACGTTTTTAGTTTATTTTGAAAGGTTAGTATAAAAGCATAAAGAAAACCGAACGTTTCCGATGGGTCATAGAGAAATCCATCGGCGGTGCGCTTTAACGAAATATAGAAATTTCTTTTCTATCTCTATTTCTTGCGCTATTCTATTTCTATAAAGTTAGGCGGTACCTCTGCAGATATTTTATCACCCTTTTCTCTTCAATGTTTTTGTCTTTGATTTTGAGTTGTGTTGTCAATGTGTTGTTAGTGTGTTTTCTTGTCAGTGTAATTATCTCAGTTTTCTCTGGGTTGATCTCTATCCGGTTTTCATCCAGGTAGGGGATTATCGTCCTATTTACATGGATCTCAATCCTTTTGCTAGCTATTTGGGCCACGTGTGACTTCTTGTACAAACAAGTGTCATCAGCGTACAGCGCCGTCTCTACCCCATCGCACAAGGGTATATCATGTGTTAAGATGGAGTAGAGATGCGGAGACACTGCTGACCCTTAAGGGGACGCCCGCCTCTGCATTATAGGGTCCAAATGTGTGCCCGTTAACCTTGACGTGAAATTTTCTATCTTTGAGATAGGAATACATTAGTTTATAGATATTTTTCTTGTATCCTATCCTTCTCATTTTCTGTATAAGTCCTTCTATCCAAACCGAATCAAAGGCTTTTTTCATGTCCAGGGTCACTACCACTGTGTTTTCTTTCGCTCTATATGCATTCTTTGCATAATGCACTATTCGTGCGATCTGTCCCACAGTGGAGTGGCAATGCCTGAAACCAAACTGCTCTTTAGGTATAATTTTTAGCTTTCCTTCCGCCTGTAGCAGCCTCTCTAGGATAATTTTATCTATTATCTTGGAGAAGATGCTCAGGAGGGATATAGGGCGGTAGCTATCCGTATAGGCCGGGTTTTTCCTAGGTTTACATATAGGAATTATGTTTGCTACCTTCAGGCTGCTAGGATGGTGTTGCAGCCTGAAGATAGCATTTATTATTTGCGTAAGTTTTTCAATCATCTTGTGCGATAGATTTTTTACTACCTTGGTGTCTATCCCGTCCATACCTGGGGCCTTGTTGTTGGGCAGGCCTACAATGATTTGTGATACCTCTCGTGGGGTTGTAAGCAGACTTCTAGGTATCGTCTCCTCGGGAGGGGCTCTTCCCACTTCCTCTTCTATCTTTGCGTTGGTCTCAATATGATGCTGCATATTTATTCCATTTGGCCTAAAAGTATTTCGGAAATGTTCCCCAGACGCACTCCCCTACTCTGGGTCGTCGAAGTACTCCCTTTCTCCCACTTTTATTGTATGGATGGGGGTGTGTGTCTTTTTCAGTCGTTTAGTGACCTTCCAAATCCCGTTATCTGCAGGAGTTAGGTTTTCCAGTAACTTATTCTATTCCTCATTCCTGTGCTCTTTGATGAGGTCAGCAATGTCTTTCCCCATGTCTAGCATTAGTCTTCTGTCTCTTCCGTCTCTCGTTCTTTGCCATCTGGTCCTTATTTTGTTTTTGTCCTTTATAAGTGTTTTTATGACCTCCGGCAGATTGTCACAGTTTTGTTTTATTTTCTTTTTCTTAATTGTCTTTTCCATTGCCACCTGAATTGTCTTTATTAGGCCCTTGACCTCACCCTCAAGTGCGTCAGCTTCCCCAATGATAGTTGTCGTGTTCGTGTGTATGTCCGTCTCTTGTCGGAACTGTTTCCAGTTCGCTGTCTTATATAGTGAATATGACCGATAGCCAACGCTCTGTGCCATCGAGACCGATATGGAAAATAATAATATTTTTAGAAAACATTTTTGTAAAATAATAAATAATTGTGACCTGATATTAGATATTTATTATATTAATGATACACCCTGTATACATCTAGCCGGTACGCGTTAAGAAAATATTATTAGATGGTAAAGAAAATTAAGATGGAAGCTTAGTCGTATAGTCATTTATAAGGGAAAACACAATTTTCTTGTTAAGGGGCCTTTATGCATAACAAAGCATTTGTCAGATTCAAATTAGGTGATTAGTTAGTTGCCGTGTTGTGTTAGTTAGTTTCGAGTTTACTCACATGAATATTAACATAATTATTTTGATAAAATGCAATAGTCGACGTTTCGTACAATAATAAATTAATTAATGTTTCAAATAAATAAAATTAACCGTTATAATAAAAAAAACAATATTGGTTGCTATATAGAGCAATAAAAAAAAATAGAAAATAAATTATTTAATCAGCAAGTTTCTTACCTCGTAATGTTGCCACAAGAGAGACATTTCGAGACGTTTTATAGGCCTTAACGTCTCCTAATCAACCGTTTCGGACACGTTTTCGAGCAAGTATTTTTCTTTTACAGTGTTGCCTTTTTTTTTGAAATTTTGTTCTAAATCGAAACATTTATTTTAATTAAATTTTTATTACTGCTAGACTGTTTTGATTATGTTTCGCATTTATTCTTAGTATAATGCCCTCATGAAATCTTTTATATGGTCTTAAATAGATAAGGGAGACAGACATATTGGGTTCGTTTAAAAAATTCTATTAGGAAATACGTTTCGGCTGCTTTTTTTTATTATAAAAAAAATTGAAGCTCATAAAATTTTCTACAAGAATGGTTTAATTTATTTTTTTTTCATTTATGTTTTAATTTTTGTAAAATTCAGGTATTAATTATCATAAAAATGTATTTATTGAAAATTAAGAAATTACACTTTGTAATTTCAATACAAAATCGTATTTTTCATAAATTTCATACAAAAAAATGTTTTTCTGGATCATAATATGTCATAAATATTTTTTCCGGGACAAAAAAATGTCATAAATATTATTTCCCGACTTACAAACCCTCGGGCCAGAGGCTCTCTGTTTTGTAAGATCGTCGCCCTCAGAGCATAAACATCTATTTATACTCTTACTACATAAATAAGTATTCTGGAATAAAAAAATATCATGAATATTTTTCCGGGACAAAAAAATGTCATAAATATTTTTTCCGGGCCATAAAATATCATAAATATTATTTCCACGCTTACAAACCCTCGAGCCAGCGGTCCTGTGATTTGTAAAATTGTCGCCCTCAGGTCATAAACACCTATTTAAACTTTCGGTATATAAATAAGTATTCCGGAACAAAAAAATGTCATAAATATTTTTTCCGGGCCATAAAATGTCATAAATATTATATCCACGCTTACAAACCCTCGAGCCAGCGGTCCTGTGATTTGTAAAATTGTCGCCCTCAGGTCATGAACACCTATTTAAACTTTCGGTACATAAATAAGTATTCCGGGACAAAAAAATGTCATAAATATTTTTTCCGGGCCATAAAATGTCATAAATATTATATCCAGTCTTACAAATCCTCGTGCCAGATGCCCTCTATTTTGTAAGATCATCGCCCTCAGGGCATAAAGATCTATTTATACTCTTGGTACATAAATAACTATTCCGGGAACTACAAATGTCATGAAAATTTTTTCCGGGACAAAAATATGTCATAAAAATTTTTTCTGGCACAAAATCTGTCATGAATATTTTTTCCGGGCCATAAAATGACATAAATATTATTTCCGGACTTACAAACCCTCGAGACAGCGGTCCTGTGTTTTGTAAAATCGTCTCCCTCAGAGCATAAACATCTATTTATACTCTTAGTACATAAATAAGTATTCTGGAATAAAAAAATATCATGAATATTTTTCCGGGACAAAAAAATGTCATAAATATTTTTTTCGGGCCATAAAATGTCATAAATATTGTTTCCAGGCTTATAAACCCTCGGTCCAGTGACCATCAGTTTTGTAAAAATGTCGCCCTCGGGTTATAAACATTTATTTATACTCTCGGTACATAAATGACTATTCCGAGACAAAAAAATGTCATAAATATTTTTTCCGGGCCATAAAATATCAAAAATATTATTTCCACGCTTACAAACCCTCGAGCCAGAGGTCCTGTGTTTTGTAAAATCGTCGCCCTCCGGGCATATACATCTATTTATACTCTTGGTACATAAATAACTATTCCGCGACAAAAAAATATCAAGAATATTTTTTTCAGGCCATAAAAATGTCATAAATATTTTTTCCACACGCCATAGCAGGGGGCCATATTTCAAAAAATTGCAAAAGAAACAGCAAAAATTCGCAAAAAAGTGAAAAAATCGAAACCAAATCCCAAAAAAATGGCAAAAATGGCAAACAGTCGCAAAAAATCTAAAATAAAAAATCGTAAAAATGGAGAAAAAAAAGGATTTCAAAAAATCGTAAAAAATCGAAAAAAAAATATCAAAAAATGTCAAAAAATAGAAAATGCAAATAATTGCAAGAAATCAGAAAAAATGGAACAAATCCAAAAAATGGCAAATATTTCAAAAAAATCGCAAAATACAAAAATTCGCAAAAAAGTAAAATAAATCGAAACTAAATCCCAAAAAAAAATTGCAAAATATTGCAAACAATCGCAAAAAACCTAAAATAAAAAAAAATACAAATTTAAAAAAAAGATTTCAAAAAATCGTAAAAGAAACCGCAAAAAAGTGAAGATAATCGAAACTAAATCCAAAAAAAAATGCCCAAAAAAATCGCAAACAATCGCAAAAAAAATCTAAAAAAATGCATACAAAAATGGCAAAAAAAATTCAAAAACCCCAAAAAAATGCCAAAAAAATCGCAAACAATTGCAAGAAATCTAAAAAACGCATAAATGACAAAAAAAAATTCAAAAAATTCGGATAAAAATCGGCAAAAAATTGCAATTACAAATTATCGCAAAAAATCCGAAAAAAAATCTAAAAAAAATCTAAAAAAAAGCAAAATATTTTTAAAAATCGCAAATGAAACCGCAAAAAAGTGAAAAAATCGATAAAAAACAAAAAAAAAATGGCAAAAAAATCGCAAACAATCGCAAACAAATCTTAAAAAAAATGCAGAAATGGCAAAAAAATTAAAAAAATAGTAAAAAACCGTAAAAAAAAATCAATAAAAACGGCAAAAAATTGAAAATAAAAAAATAGCAAAATATTTAAAAAAATCGCAAAAGAAACCGCAAAAAAAATGAAAAAAATCGAAACCAAATCCCAAAAAAATGGTAAAATAATCGAAAAAAATCGCAAACAATCGCAAAGAATCTAAAAAAAAACAAAAATGGCAAAAAAAATCAAAAAATCGTAAAGAAAATCACAAAAATTGGCTTTAAAATAAAAAAAGCAAAATTTTTCAAAAAATCGCAAAAGAAACCGCAAAAAAAGTGAAAAAATCGAAACCAAATCCCAAAAAAATCACAAACACAAAAATCTAAAAAAATCACAAAAAATGGCAAAAAAATGCATATAAAAAAAAGCAAAATATTTTAAAAAATCGCAAAAGAAACCGCAAAAATTCTCAAAAAAGTGAAAGAAATCAAAACCAAATCACAAAAAAGGCAAAAAAAATCGCAAACAGTCGCAAAAAATCTACAATAAAAAATTCGTAAAAATGGAAAAAAAGGATTTTAAAAAATCTAAAAAAAAAATGCAAAAAATAGCAGAAAATTTTAAAAAAAAATCCAAACAAAAAAGGAAAATATTTCAAAAAATATTAAAAGAAACCGCAAAAAAGTGAAAAAAATTGAAACCATATCCCAAAAAAAATGGCAAAAAAATCGCAAAAAATCTAAAAAAAAACGCAAAAATGGCAAGAGAAATTCAAAAAATCGGAAAGAAATCGCAAAAACTGGCAAAAAATGCAAATACAAATAAACCCAAAAATGGAAAAAAAAATGCAAAAAAAAAGATCAAAAAAAAACCGCAAACAATTTAAAAAAAGTTGTGATGACGTCATAAACATGAGATATTGACATCATAGTTATGAGATATTGACGTCATCCCATGAGCTATTGACGTCATAATAAAAATTATTATAGAAAAAAGATCCCATTAAAATTTAAAAGTTTATATGTCAATTCTTGCTGCTCGAATATGGTTGGTGATTTTTCATTATGTTATAATTTTTACCAGGTATTTCCTACCGTAAGACGCGTTAAAGAACTTGTAGAGTGACGTCAAAAATTATATAAATTCAATAGGTCAACCAACTATATTTCCAAACAGATTTTATCCAAATGTACCTCCGAGTCTAATTTTAATTAAGTTAATTAAATTTTGTTGCCATGAAAATGAATACGAATAATGAACAGAAGTTGGCATACGCTTCCTAAATGGAAACACACTTTTATTGGATAACAATGCCTTGTTCCAAAAACAAAAGAACTCCGAAATACAATTAAAACTTAAATAAAATGAATATTATGTTTCTATTAATAGCAAACAAATTATGTTTTAATTAGAACATATATCAATGAAAAATTTTGTATTGGAAAATTTTTTTTTTATAATCAAATACAATTTTACAGTGTATCTACGCGTTGGTTGTTTCGCTATATGTTGAAGGCTAAATTGACTTCTTTTGTTCGCCGTTTCCAGTTTTAAAAATGTCATTGTAATCAAAGTTGGAAGTACATTATTTCTTCGTTGTTGCGTTGCTGCTGGAATATTAAAGAGCGAAAATAGAGGAACGTTTTCCGGGAATGTGCACATGCTAAATTTTTCCCATATATATGTATTTTGTGCAAAGGAAAACAAAAATAATAAGAATATAAGGAGTAATAACTAAGAGAAAATAAGGAACATTTTTTATAATAATTTAAGTTCAAAAAATTTAATCAAACATTTAAAAAAAACCGATAAAAAAAATTAAAAATTTTTCAAACAAAAATTACCTTCACAAGTTTTAGTTATTTATTAAAAAATTATATATATTGTGATAATGGTTCGTTTTCTTCCCGTTCTGATTTTTTATTTTTTTTTCTTACTTTATCTGTTTTTTCTTTCGTTTTCTTTTCTATATTTTTCTTGTTCCTCTGATTTTTTCATTTTTTTTTTCATTTTTCTGTTGCTTTTTTCACATTTTCTTTTGTCATTTTTTCGTGTTCTTCTGATTTTTCGATTTTTTCAATTTTGTCGATTTTTGTCAATTTTTTCGATTTCTTTCGGTTTCTTTCGATTTCTTCCGATTTCTTTATATTTCTTCCTATGTATTTTGATTCCTTTGGATTTTTTCGGTTTTTCCGACTTTTTCGGCTTTTTCGATTTTTTTTTCTCAATTTAAAATTATAAAAATTGAAAAAATAACGTCAGGAACTTCGTTCCAATCCACACAATTTTTTTACCACAAATTTTCTAAAATTAGTTTAATAAGAGGTCACTCTGTAATTTTTTTAATATTGGTACTAATAACGCTATTTTTTTTTTTTTTTTTAAATAGAAAAATTTAATTCTTTTAGACATTCCCCTGTATATTTATATATAACTTCGTTAATATTGCTTCTATCAAAATCTAGTTTGTTTCTATTTAAAAATGAGAAAATTTTCTTGGGTTTTTTTCGGTTTTTTCGACTTTTTCGGCTTTTTCGATTTTTTTCTCATTTTAAAATTATAAAAATTGAAAAAATAACGTCAGGAACTACGTTCCAAACCACACAATTTTTTTACCACAAATTTTCTAAAATTAGTTTAATAAGAGATCACTCTGTAATTTTTTTAATATTGGTACTAATAACGCTATTATTATTTTTTTCAATAAAATAGAAAAATTTAATTCTTTTAGACATTCCCCTGTATATTTATATATAACTCCGTTAATATTGCTTCTATCAAAATCTAGTTTTTCTATTTAAAAATAAGAAAATTTTCTTAGATATAAATTTTTTTCAGCTAAAAAAAAAATTTCTTTTATCATATAATTTTCCAACTAATTAAAATAATATAATATAGGAACCGCCCTTACTAAAAAAAATTCTGCTTTCCTGCGTGTTGCATCAGCAAAAGCTCTATGAGCTATAAAGGTCAATATTGACATCAGGATCAGATCATCAACGCCAAAGAGAGGGAGAGAGAGAGACTGAGAGCCGAAACTCCAACTTGTTGATATTTTACAACTTAAATGCCGCAATGGACGTTTGACCTTATAAAATGAAGCTGCATAGGATACAGATGCGAAGGCCACTTCTCACGCAATTTATATAAATTCATGTACCGTTAGAAAAATATTTTATTAATAATAGTAAATAAATATAAAGTTTTTTACGTTACTGAATATCCATTACTCCCCGGGAAATTACACCCTGTATAATAGTTTCCAATTTCCTTAATAATCATCATTCGTTTTAAAGAGCACTAAATATTTTATTTGAAAAAAAAAATCAGCTGCATATAATAATTTCAGAAAACAAGTTTGTGCGGTCTCACCCTCTCTCCATCTCTCCCTCTCTCCCTCTCTCCCTCTCTCCCTCTCTCCCTCTCTCCCTCTCTCCCTCTCTCCCTCTCTTCCTCTCTCCCTCTCTCCCTCTCTCCCTCTCTCCCTCTCTCCCTCTCTCCCTCTCTCCCTCTCTCCCTCTCTCCCTCTCTCCCTCTCTCCCTCTCTCCCTCTCTCCCTCTCTCCCTCTCTCCCTCTCTCCCTCTCTCCCTCTCTCCCTCTCTCCCTCTCTCCCTCTCTCCCTCTCTCCCTCTCTCCCTCTCTCCCTCTCTCCCTCTCTCCCTCTCTCCCTCTCTCCCTCTCTCCCTCTCTCCCTCTCTCCCCTCTCTCCATCTCTCTCTCCCCCACTCTCCCTCTTCATCTCTCTCTCCCTCGAATTTTAAAAGGAGCGTTGAAGTTTTTATGGAGAAATAAACAAAAATAATTAGACAAAAAGACAGGGTGTGAAAAAATATAGGAGGAAAATTATTTATACTAAGGAGAAAGTGATGAAAAATAAAAAAAATAAATATAAAAAAAATTATCAAAAGTAAAAGTTATAGAAAAAAGAAGAAAATAAACTAGGAGATAATAGGAGATCGCTACAAATAAGAAAGAGATAGATGAATAGAAAACAAATTGGTGAAATGGAGAACTGAAGAAAGTAAAAGAAATATCAAGACATTGAAATAAATAAATATATAAATAAATAAATTATATTTTTTTATAATTACAGCTATTTTTAGATATTTGCATTTTGAGATACTTCGCAGATTTTTTAAATATTTCATAGATTTTTGAGATATTCGTAATTTTGTGAGACATTCGTAATTTTTTGAGATATTTTGTAGCTTTTTTTACATATTTACAGGTTTTTGAGATATTTGTAGTTTTGTGGAATATTCCCAATTTTTGAGATATTTCGTAGCTATTTTTAGATATTTGTATTTTGAGATACTTCGTAGCTTTTTTTAAATGTTTCATAAATTTTTGAGATATTCATAATTTGGTGAGACATTCGCATTTTTTGAGATATTTCGCAGTTTTTAAATGGTTCACAGTTTTTTGAGATATTCATAATTTTGTGAGACATTCGTAATTTTTTTGAGATATTTTGTAGTTTTTTTTTACATATTTACAGTTTTTTGAGATATTTATAGTTTTAGGAGATATTCCCAATTTTTGAGATATTTCGTAGCTGTTTGTATTTTGAGATACTTCGCAGATTTTTTAAATATTTCATAGGTTTTTGAGATAATCGCAATTTTGTGAAACAATGACATTTTTTGACATATTTCGTAGTTTTTTTACATTTCTGCAGTTTTTGAGATACTTATTCGTAGTTTTTTTGAAATATTATGTAGTTTTTAAATGGTTCTCAATATTTTGAGATATTTGTAATTTTGTGAGACATTCGCAATTTTTTGAGATATTTCATAGTTTTTTTTAGATATTTCGTAGTTTTTTTAAGATATTGCAATTTTTAAATGATTCTCAGCATTTTAAGGCATTCATAATTTTGTGAGATATTTCTTAGTTTTTTTTTGAGATATTTCGCAATTTATAAGTAGTTCACAGTTTTTTGAGATATTCGTAATTTTGTGAAAAACTTTCACTTTTTTTTAGATATTTCGTAGTTTTTTCTTTACATATTTGCAGTTTTTGAGATACTTGTTCACAGTTTTTTGAGATATTCGTAATTTTGTAAGACATTCGCAAGTTTTTGAGATATTTCGTAGTTTTTTTACATATTTGCAATTTTTGAGATATTTATTCGTAGTTTTTTTTGAGATATTGCATTTTTAAATAGTTCTCAGAAAAACTTTCACTTTTTTTAGATATTTTGTAGTTTTTTTTTTACATATTTGCAGTTTTTGAGATACTTGTTCACAGTTTTTTGAGATATTCGAAAATTTTTGAGACATTTCGTAGTTTTTTTTTACATATTTGCAATTTTTGAGATACTTATTCGTAGTTTTTTTCTGAGATATTGCATTTTTAAATAGTTCTCAGTATTTTGAGATATTCGTAATTTTGTGAAGAACTTTCAGTTTTTTGTTAGATATTTTGTAGTTTTTTTACATATCAGGTTTTAAGGTACTTATTCCCAGTTTTTTGAGATATTCGTAATTTTGTGAGACATTCACAATTTTTGGAGATGTTTCGTAGATTTTTTTTACAAATTTGCAGTTTTTGAGATACTTATTTGTAGTTTATTGAGATATTTCGTAGTTTTTTTTGAGATATTGCATTTTTTAAATAGTTATCAGTATGTGAAGTATTTAGAAGAACTTGCAGTTTTTTTTTAAGATTTTGTAGTTTTTTTATATACTTGCAGTTTTTGAGATACTTATTCGCAAGTTGTTGCGATATTTCGCAGTTTTTTTGAGATATTTCGTAGTTTTTAAATAATACACAATTTTTTGAGATATTCGTAATTTTGTGAAGGATTTGCAGTTTTTTTAGATAATTTGTGTTTTTTTTACAAAATTGCAGTTTTTGATATATTTATTCGCAGTTATTTGGAATATTTCTCACTTTTTTGAGATATTTCGTAACTTTTTTGAGATATTTCGTATTTTTTTTGAGATATTTCGTAAATTTTTTGAGATATTTTGTTGTTTTTTTGAGATATTGCAATTTTTAATTAGTTCTCAGTATTTCGAGATATTCATAATTTTGTGAGACATTCGTAGTTTTTTGAGATATTTCGTACTTTTTAAGTAATACACAGTTTTTTGAGATATTCGTAAATTTGTGAAGGACTTGCAGTTTTCTTAGATATTTTGTGTTTTTTTTTTACAAAATTGCAGTTTTGATATATTTATTCGCAGTTATTTGAGATATTTCTCACTTTTTTTGAGATATTACGTAATTTTTTGATATATTTTGTTGTTTTTTGAGGTATTGCAATTTTTAATTAGGTCTCACTGTTTTGAGATATTCATAATTTTGTGAGACATTCATAGTTTTTTGAGATATTTCGCAGTTTTTAAATAGTTCACAGTTTTTTGAGATATTTTGTGGTTTTTTATTCATATTCGCCGTTCTTTGAGATATTTCGTAGTTTTTTGAGATATTTCGTAGTTTTGTTTACATATTTGTAGTTTTTGAAATAGATGTTAGTAATTTTGTAAAGAACTTGTGTTTTTTTGAGATATTTTGTAATTTTTTTTACATATTTATAGTTTTTGAGATACTTATTTGCAGTTTTTTGAAATATTTCGTAGTTTTTTTATTGAGATATTTCGCGTTTTTCAGTTTCAAAATTTTTTATAGAATAAACGCAACCCCGGATTGAGAATCTTAGATAGGACATCTTGTATACCGGGTGGTCCATATCAATATATTAAATAATATCGTCACAACTAACCAAAACTACACTTTTTTAACTCTACGTGTAATCTCCTGATAATGCTAACATAATTAACGAAACATACGTAGAGTGTTAAAAAAGTGTAGTTTTGATTAGTGTTCATAAACACTATTGAAAACCAAATGTTCGAAATTCAAAATTCCAGTTGTATATAATAAAATTAAAATTTTTAAAAATATTATTTCTACTAATAATATCATCCTATATATATATATATATATATATATATATATATATATTCGCTTTTATTTATCTTAATAGTAATCATAGTTCTAGTTACTGTCATTTTAAATAACATATAATTTTTAATTAGATAAAAAAATAAAATTTTTACTTGTAATTTAATTAATAATTTATAACTAAAAGTCTGCATTTAAATACAAATTATCCGTTAGTTAATAAATTATATTTTAGAAAAAAAATGAGTTTGAAACACATCCTGTGGGCAACAGATTGAATTTTCCCACACAACTAAACAAATGAATATTCATACATCAAAATTGCGTATCGCAGATTAAATTTTCTTATTATAAATTCATAAATAAAATAAACAACATCCTGTATTTTTCTACAGGATATTAAAAAATTATAGAATATGATATTGACTAAAAATGATGTATATAGCTAACGCCATCTATGAATGGGACACTGTCTTAATTATTACTTGTGAAAAGATTCCACATGTGTAATAAGAGCCAGTACTAATTGGAACCGTAAGAAAGTCCATCTCAAAGGAGTTTAAAAAGATGAAAATCGTAAGAAAACACAATGAATGAATACTGACTGAGTAAAACTGCCATAAGGAAACAATGGAAATAAATCAATCAGATGAAAATAAGAAGAAAGATCCAAACCACCGCAAATTTTCATCCCTTAATTAAATAACATTAATCCACTTACCACTTTATTTAAATAAACTATTAATGAAAAGTATTCTATTAAAGACTTTATCAATGACCAAGTTAAAATTTAGTTAGAAAACAGTCATAAAATCTTTGAGATTTGCTTTCTCTCGGTTCCAGTTAGTACTGGCTCTTATTACACAGATTGAATCTTTTAACGCTATATACCATTATTAGGTAGATTTCCATATATGGAATCTACCTATTGTAATCGATTCAATAACGGGACCCAGCATCGGGAATAGGGGCGCTACGCCGTTTGTGACCTTCTGAATAAGAAACAGTAAAAAAAAATTTATCGGTATATACCTATATATTGTATATGTATGTGTAGACATTCCGTTCCGGCACGATAGAGGTCGCAATTTTTGGTCCAATCGACAACAAATTTGGTACAAAAATTTTTTGGGGCAGTAATTCGTTGCGTATTGCAAATGGGCATTCTACCTCTAAGGGGGTGAGAAATGCAGGGGGTTGACATCTCAAAAAATTGAGATCTCCGCCATTTTTGAAAATATTAAAAAAGACCATTAGACTTTTTTATGCTCTGATTATTATGAAATTAATTTATCTGAAACTTTTTTTCATATGACCCACGGGGATGGACCTGGAGGGGGTTGAAATTTCAAAAAATTTATATCTCCGCCATTTTCAAAAATATTGAAACAGGTCACAAAACTATTTTGTGTTCTAATTATTATAAAACTAATTTGTCTGAAACTGTTTTTCATCCGACCCACGGGAATGGTACTGAAGGTGGTTGAAATTTCAAAAAAATTATATCTCCGCTATTTTCAAAAATATTGAAACAGTTCATAAAACTTTTTTTATGTTCTAATTATTATTAAATTAATTTGTCTGAGACTTTTTTTAATTGGACCTAAGGGGATGGACCTGGAGGGGATTGAAATTTCAAAAAAATTATATCTCCGCCATTTTCAAAAATATTGAAACAGTTCCTAAAACTTTTTTCATATTCTAATTATTATAAAATTAATTTGTCTGAAACTTTTTTTAATCGGACCTAAGGGGATAGAACTGGAGGGGGTTGAAATTTCAAAAAATTCATATCTCCGCTATTTTTAAAAATATTGAAACAGTTCATAAAACTTTTTTCATGTCCTAATTATTATAAAATTTATTTGTTTGAAACTTTTTTCGATCTGACCATATCGTGGAGTGGGGAGGGATGCTCAAATTTAGACAATAGAAATCTACCTCCCCTGTCGACCCTACTGACAGGAATTTTTTTTACATAATGTTTACTCATTATTAGCACTATTGTGTTTCGAGATGAGATTTGAATTTTATGCATCTGGGCTCATTGCAGCTGATGACTCCTTAAGGGATGAAACAGCTGTCCGGTACAAGTATTTAATAATAAATGTTATTCAAATGAACTTATTATAGTTATGTGAACGTTTATGGGTTATATTTTGTTATAATAATGGTACGCCGCTGTGTAGAGATAGCGAAATGCGCGGGCGGTCAGTGATTTAGTAGCCGTATACGGCGCTTAGTAGTCGCCGAATTTTCTTGCGTGGGCCGATAACGGGGAAACTATATCGTCCAAAACTGTTGTTTATAGATTCTTAAAAATTTTATTATTTGAAAAAGATCGTCTTGTTATTGAAAAATTATTTATAATTAATATTGAATTTTAGAAAAATTTCCACTATTTCTAATAAAAAAAATGAGGGGGTAATCCCACCCAACTTTCCGAACACTCCTAGTAAAGTAATTGTTTAATCGATTATTTTAGTTTTACTGCATCAAAATACATTAATAAAATTAGTTTACAAAAATTAAAAAAAAATTAAATTTTTTTGTAAAAATTTTTTTTAACTTTTTATAATTTTGTATAATTTCTACAAGTATTATTTTAAAAATATGAAATATTTAATACATAAAGTACTTTTTGATTCCTTTGGGATTTACTATTTACTTTTTTTATTTGTTTTACCATTTTCGATAAAACAAAAGGACAAAAAAATTTAATTTTTGTTTTATTTTGGTTATAATAATAACAATGTTAAATTCGAAGAGGCTAAATTATTTTCCAAATTTAGAGTTTTATATTACCTATCAAATGGTATAAATCCCATTTTAATATCTTTAATATTTTTGAAGTTATTCAGTTTTTTTTTAAACTTATATTAAATTTCAAAAAAAAATTATGAATTCTACAATTTTTTGAATAAAATTTTAAAACAAAAATCTCAATTATAGAGTTTTTTACTACAAATTTAATGGTATTTTTTGTAAATTTTTAATATTAATATACTTAAAAGCTTTTTTGAATAATTTTAAAATCAATAAATAATTACTATCTCATTCAATTTTATTCAAAATGGGAAACAGACCTTTTTTTAGGGTTTCTGGATCAAAATGCATTAATAAAGTGAGTTTAAAAAACTAAATAAAAATCAAATTTGAACTGTTTTAACTTTTTTCATTTTTTGCTATAACTTTTACAAATATTATATCAAAATTATGAAATAATTTACACACATAGTACTTTTGGATCCTTTTCGGATCTGCTATTCACTTTTTTCATTTATTTTATACTTATTGATAAAACGAAATTACAAAAAATTTAAAAAAAAAATCTTTATTTTGGCTATAATAATTACAATTGTAAATTCTCAGAAACTAAAATACATTTTAAATTTAGAGTTTTATATTATCTTTCGAATTGTGCAAATCCGAGTTAAATAACTTTAATATTTTAGAAGTTATTCAATTTAGTTGAAAATCATAATATAATTTTAAATGTTTCTTAGCCAATTTTTAAAAAAATTCACAATTTTTGTAATAAAGTTTTGAAAAAAATTATAATTATAATATTAATTATTACAAGTTTAAAGATAATTTTTTGAAATTTTTAATATTAAAATTTAACTTAAAAATAATAATTTAATAAGATTAAAAATTGCTTAAAAATTAAAATAAAAACTAGCAGCGAAACTATGCGGAACTCGAAAAAAACTTAAAGACAAAATTTGTAGAAAATTTTATGTTCTACAACTTTTATATCCTGTAATTTTTCACAAAAATGCATTATTTTGGTAATTTAAAAAAAAATATGAAAAAAAATACTTTTTGATAAATCTGGCAACAATATCAAAATTTTTTGAAAATTTTAATTATTCGAAATTAAACTATAACGTATAAAAAAATCGGCTGTGTCACCCCAGAACTTTCCCGGCTCGACCGTAGAGAATATGTTATTTATTATTATTATTTTAATTATAAAATATCAGTAGATAGAACGTTCGTTAACTTTAACGGTTCTGTAACTAATGACAATGACGTTTATATTGTGACAATTGTACCAGAAATCAACTTGTAAAGTTTTATTCTAAACGTCATCGCCTTACTGAATATTTAAACTTAATGGACGTTCTATCTACTGACATTAAGTATTACAATAATTTACGGAACACATTAAAAACAGCGAGCCGATGGTGAATACGTCTACCGAATTGATATTTCCATGTTGATAATGACATAAGCTGCGCATGCGCACGTTGTATGTCACACTGCTGTGAAAACTATTGGGAATTCGGGAAAAAAATTTCATACAGTAGTTGTAGGGAATTTTATGCTTTACAACTTTGTACTGAAACATTTTGCACTAAAGAGCATAATTTATCTATAATAAAAAAAAATGGAAAAATATAAATGTGTATTTTTCTCGCCATCTAGCGGCGAAACTATGACGAATTCCATAAAGAGTTAAACATAAAAGTTAAAGAAAATTTGATGCTTTATAACTTTGAACCAGAAAATTTTGCACTAAAATAAATTGTTTGTCCTCAAAATCAAGAAAAACTAGAGAAAACCTACACGCACATTTTTTACGCGCCCTCTAGTGGCGCAACTATTGGAAATTCTAGAAAAAGTTTCAGACAAGAGTTGTAGGGAATTTTATGCTCTAAAACTTTGTACTACAACATTTTGCACTAAAGTGTATAGTTTGTCCTTAAAATAAAAAAAAAGTAAAAAATTGTAGCATGTGCATTTAATCAATCTCGGTCTAGAGGACCTTCTACTGTACCAATTTAAACCAAAATCTAATGGTCGCATTCTAGGCACACACCGACCCTCCATACCAAATTTCAGCTTGATTGGTCAAACGGTTCGGCAGTTATCGTGGAAGATTACACACAGACACACAGACAGACCATGCGCTGGAAATGGTTTCAATCTTCTTCGGGAACCTCAAAATGGATATTTCCATCGATATCTCGATTTTTTCTTTGCTCGTTCACCTTACTTTCTTTTTGATGGGTCCGGGAAAGTAATATATGTGTAAAACTTTATTGCCATCTTGTTTAGTAATGACGTCATCACTTATAGCAACTGTCCCTTCCAATTGTCCGATTAACTCCAAAATCTATACAGGTTGTCTCCTTGCTACCCTAAATATCATGCTAAAAATGGTATAAATGGATTCAGGTGACCTCAAAACGTAAAGATTCGTTAAAATCTGGGTATGGTCAAAATATCATGATCGCAATACTTTTCTTCTATACAACTCTGTTGTTCGGAAAGTAAAAATAGGCCAATAGACAAGTTTATTGATAGCAGGAGCAAATCCGGACAAGTTGGAAACAATTTTAATTTGTTATAATTCGACTAAAACGTCCCTATTAATTTTGCACTCTCACACAGGGCCGTATTTAGCAGATATGCTGAAAAAATGATTGTTGTGTTAATCGGGGGAAGGTTAAGTATAGAATTTTTAATACAAATCCCGATGCACGTCATAGATCATTTATGATGTCAGGACCCTGCAGTGTTGCCTGCTCGTCAGAATAGTCGATGAACGTAGGAATTTTCGAAAATTTAAGGTTATGTTGTTTGGCTTTGTTATTATTTTAAATGTATATATTAGATTCAATTATTTTGAAATAAATAAAAAAGAAACATATAAAAAATGTAGCAAACTGTTTATTTTTATTAAAATAAAACAATGTTTTGTTTAAAGAACACATATTTTTACTTAAAAGAAACAATTCAACTACCAATATTCGTAATTCCTACAACAAATAAATCTTTCCTCCTAATTGGAATCGAAATCACTTGAATCACTGTCATCGCTGTTAGGATTAATTATAATGGGATTAATTTCCATTCTATCAAAAATTCTTTCTCTTTCGTACCATTTTTGTATTTCTTTTTCTGTATGTTTAATAGAATTTTTCCATACTTCGGGAGTAATTGTTCTAAAAGCTTCAGGCCACATATTTAAACAATCTTGTTCTTTGTTACCATCTCTGCCAATATGTTTATTATAATATTGTTTGGAAAGTCCCCAAATAAGTTCTATAGGGTTAAAAACGCAATGGTATGGAGGAAGACGTAACACTTTATGTCCATATTGTTCTGCTAAATTATCTACTATAAATATTTTGGGGGTTTGTGTCTGAAAAAAAGAATATATTTTATTTCTACTTGCTGTTTTTTTATCATATAATGCCAACATAACTTATATTCTAAAACTAATATTTTGACATTTTTTTATATTTCTTTTGTATCTATATATATATTGATATTAGTATATAGAAATATAAACTTTTATTGGATACTTAGATTTGTTAATGAACTCACTTCTATCAAACATGTTATAAATAACGTTTCGTATTCCACTCGTATCCAATGTTATTGTGTTAGTGACTGTTTTTTGCATAAAACGTTTTTTGGGTGGCGATTTTAATAATTCATTATTCTTGACTGCTTGCGAAATACTACTTACAGTAGAAATATTTAAGTCTAGGGCTGCTGCAACACGCTAAAACAGACAAGAAAACAATTTCATATTTCTAGACATTTATATAATCTTTCCAACTTACCTCTCTGACCGCAGTTAAGGTTAAAAGTGGTCCATTATTATATCGCTCCCAATCAAAGTACTCTGTATTAACGAAGATACAAGCTCCTTACAGCGACTATTTAGTTTTTTTGGCATTTTGTTTGTATGTAGAAATATACGACATTAATCAACTTATTCGCACTATGTTTGTTTTGAAAAAAAAACAGTTTTTTTATGAGTATAACTGGCAAAGCACAAAAATAAAGACAATATTATAAAATTACGAAAACGTAACTTGTTGACATAACCTAAATCAGTTCTCACTAATAGGTGAAAATTTTCAATTTACAATTGACAACAGCGCATCAAGGCTTACCAATTACTAAAATGTCATTTCTTCTCTATAAATACGAGTTTCATTGGCGTACAAAATGTCAAAATTATTTAATAAAAAAATATGGTTTTCTGAGTACTACACATATAATAATATTTTATAAGCTTTATATTATCAAGAATAAGATGTGAATAAGCTAATATAATTGAGATCATTCTAAAATTGTCAAACTAATAACAATTGCATTTTTCGGTTTTCAGTAGTGTAACTACGTTCATGGATACTCGTGAATATTCGTTGGTTTCGGATTATTTTATATATTTAGGGAAATTTTAATTAGTTGGTAGTACCTACTATAATGAAAGAATGACATCACTTGTGACGTGCATCGGGATTTGTATTAAAAATTCTTTTTAACTTTCATGGCTGCTATTGGTGCCCCCGGTATGCTGAGATGAGCAAATTTTTGTACTTTGTTGAACTCATACACGCCCGTTTTTTTGGATTAACTTTGTCCACCATACCAAAGATACAATACATCTTTTTGACATATTTTTCCATTTGATCGTTACAATTTTAGTTAGTTCTAACGCGTTTTCGCTAAAATGAATATGGTAATAATATTTTATGTTCTATTTTTGTTATGTTCAAATTTTCAATCTGGATTTACGACAACAAGTAAGAAAATATTTAAAATATTGTTATTTCCCGCCATTTTTTACACTAGGTTTTATTTTTATTTAGAATTGCTGTTGAATTAGGACAAATTTGTTAGACCAGCCCAACACTATAACAATACCACCGTCCAATTAGAATTAGAAATAAGGCACATCGATTTTTATGAATTTGAATCCACCTTCACTGTCTTGTATGCTCAAATTAGATAAATAATTAAATACTTTTAAGTTGTGAGCCGCATACCGGACAGCTGTTTCATCCTTTAAGGACTCATCATTGCCCAGATAAAATTTAAATCTTACCTTAAAACACAATAGTGCAATATTTAGTAAACATGATGGTAAACATTTAACGCCATCTACCACTAAAGGAGCTATGATAGTTCCTCCTCATTTCCCATGTTAAATTCCATAAGAAATTGCCAAGGTCATTGGATAGCTAAATTGGCAACAAAGTATTATGTTGGCAACGTTATTTGATGGAAACAGCTGTTAGCAACCCTATCCTCCTTCATTATTGTCATAAATTGATGAGAAATTATCATGTTGGTAACGTTGTACTAAAATGACGGCTAACAGAAATTTAATAGCTATGGTTCTTCATATTCAAATATTATAACGGGGAAATAAAATTAAAGTTCTTTACCTAACTATTCATCAATTAATATAGCGAGAAAGTAAAAATCCTAGTACTTCTAAACGTTGAAATGATGTATTGATTTTAAATTTTAACATTAAAATGTTAACTGACAGCTATTTAAATATTATAGCGATAAAGTAAAAATTATGGTACTTCTATATATGTTGACCGTTGTATTGAAAATTATATTCCAAGTTTTTACATGACTGTTAGATATAGCGGGAAAGTATCATGTTGGTAACGCTATTTAGCAAAAACAGCTGTTGGCGACACTGTATACGTGCAATGAAAATTATAATAGACGGGTTCCACATTTTTCTTATTTTTTCATTTTAACTTAAATCGAGAGATTTTGTTATTTAAAAACGATCAAAAAAATTTAAGCGCAAAATATTAATATTTACGTCCGCTGTAATTTTAAAATCAACGATCGGCGAGAGGCTGGAAAACGGTACCTGTGCGCGAGACTAGACCGTGTGACGTCAGTAGCCATGAACGGGTCAGCTGCTGCGCTGTATTCACGATACACACACAGCCGATCCTTAATTTTAAAATACTTACAGCGGACGTGAATATTAATATTTTGTGCTCAAATTTTTTTGATCGTTTTTAAATAATAAAATCTCTCGATTTCAATTTAAAAAAAATGTCGAACCTGCCTATTCGATTATCAATGACACATCGAATGATTTCAACGAGTGATTGAGTAGATACTCATTGATACACAGTATGTGACGTCATCTAACCCGCGTAATTTAAATAAGAGAATATTTTTATCTTTAAAGGTTGTCTTAAAAAAATGCTAAAGTGGTATAAACAGTACATTTAGACCTTTAATGTTTAAATATCAATTTGAAAAAAATGCTGAAATTGTTCATTGAATGTATTTAAGATTGCCTACAATAAGAAAATTATTAAGTGCTTATATAATTATCCAAGTTTCAAGAGTTCGATGCAAAATAACTTCAAAACAGACAATTTAATTTTTTTTGATTTTGTTAAACCATATATTTTGCTCTAAAGTTTATAGGAACCGAGTAAATAATAAATAATTTAAAAAAAAAAATTTTAGCCTCTTTTTACTTTCCGAACAACAGAGTTGTATAGAAGGAAAGTATTGCGATCATGATATTTTGACTATACCCAGATTTTAACGGATCTTTACGTTTTGAGGTCACCTGAATCCATTTATACCATTTTTAGCATGATGTCTGTCTCTGTGTGTGTGTGTGTGTGTGTGTGTGTGTGTGTGTGTGTGTGTGTGTGTGTGTGTGTGTGTGTGTGTGTGTGTGTGTGTGTGTGTGTGTGTGTGTGTGTGTGTGTGTGTGTGTGTGTGTGTGTGTGTGTGTGTGTGTGTGTGTGTGTGTGTGTGTGTGTGTGTGTGTGTGTGTGTGTGTGTGTGTGTGTGTGTGTGTGTGTGTGTGTGTGTGTGTGTGTGTGTGTGTGTGTGTGTGTGTGTGTGTGTGTGTGTGTGTGTGTGTGTGTGTGTGTGTGTGTGTGTGTGTGTGTGTGTGTGTGTGTGTGTGTGTGTGTGTGTGTGTGTGTGTGTGTGTGTGTGTGTGTGTGTGTGTGTGTGTGTGTGTGTGTGTGTGTGTGTGTGTGTGTGTGTGTGTGTGTGTGTGTGTGTGTGTGTGTGTGTGTGTGTGTGTGTGTGTGTGTGTGTGTGTGTGTGTGTGTGTGTGTGTGTGTGTGTGTGTGTGTGTGTGTGTGTGTGTGTGTGTGTGTGTGTGTGTGTGTGTGTGTGTGTGTGTGTGTGTGTGTGTGTGTGTGTGTGTGTGTGTGTGTGTGTGTGTGTGTGTGTGTGTGTGTGTGTGTGTGTGTGTGTGTGTGTGTGTGTGTGTGTGTGTGTGTGTGTGTGTGTGTGTGTGTGTGTGTGTGTGTGTGTGTGTGTGTGTGTGTGTGTGTGTGTGTGTGTGTGTGTGTGTGTGTGTGTGTGTGTGTGTGTGTGTGTGTGTGTGTGTGTGTGTGTGTGTGTGTGTGTGTGTGTGTGTGTGTGTGTGTGTGTGTGTGTGTGTGTGTGTGTGTGTGTGTGTGTGTGTGTGTGTGTGTGTGTGTGTGTGTGTGTGTGTGTGTGTGTGTGTGTGTGTGTGTGTGTGTGTGTGTGTGTGTGTGTGTGTGTGTGTGTGTGTGTGTGTGTGTGTGTGTGTGTGTGTGTGTGTGTGTGTGTGTGTGTGTGTGTGTGTGTGTGTGTGTGTGTGTGTGTGTGTGTGTGTGTGTGTGTGTGTGTGTGTGTGTGTGTGTGTGTGTGTGTGTGTGTGTGTGTGTGTGTGTGTGTGTGTGTGTGTGTGTGTTTGGATGGATGTTGTAGTAACGATAACTCAAAAACTACTGAATAAAAAAATTTGAAATTTTGCATACAGGATTCTGATAACCTAGATTAGATCTGATTAGATTTTGGTGTCAATCGGACAACCGGAAGTGGCAGTTGCTATGGGTGATGACGCCATTATTATACAAAACGGCAATAAAGTTTTACACATATATTTTGTATACCCTATAGTTTATTTTCATCTCATTAAAATTTTCGAAACTTTTGCCATTGTTGCCAGATTTACAAAAATATAATTTTTTTTCATACTTTTTTGTGTCAACCTGTAAATTTTTGATTCAAAAATGGCGAGAGGTCATGTGCTGGCCACATCAGATTTTTTTGTCAATATTCTCTGATTTTTCCAATATTTCGTGTTTTTTTTCTTCTTCTGTTTTCAGATTTTTTCGATTCTTCTAATTTTTCTCGTTTTTTTCTCATTTTTCTGTTTATTTTTTTGTTTTTAGTTTATTTTTTTCTGATTTGTTTTTGATAAAAAATTTGATTTTTTTTTTCGTTTTTTAAACAAATTTTGATCCAGAAAACCTGTATTAATGTATTTTGATGTAGAAAAACTAAAATAATCGATTAAACAATTACTTTACTAGGAGTGTTCGGAAAGTTGGGTGGGATTACCCCCTCATTTTTAATATGGCGTACAAATCCGGGCTTTCTGGTTGTGTAAATTTAATACAATTTAAAACCAAATGGAACAAATTAAAATTATTTCCGGAGTTGCTCTCGCTATCAGCTATTTTATATGACCTGGCAACTGGCCTAAAAGCAGGATATTGATATGGAATAAAAAAGAATTGAATTTTTTTAATATAAAATTTAAAAATTATAAAAAACAATTAAAATAAATTTTTTGTTAACAGTAAAGTAAATAACACCCTGTACATAAATTACCTTACTTTAATGGTAAACTACTACCTTAATAATTTAATGAAAAATGATAAAACTTACCTATTAATGGAGCATTTCGAATAAAAAATTGTTTAAAAATTTTAAAATAGTCCATGGAAGTAAATTCAATACAAAATCTTAATAAACTCGTCTAGATAAATTCAATTTAATATTTAAAAATCCAAATATTCAGACGTTTTATAATAAAGCATTATGATTGGTCCATTGAAATATTTTTTTATCAAATTTTTCCCGGTGCTAGGAAGTAACTAAGGAGTTGTTGAATTTGGAAATTTCGCAAAAAAATATGTTAAAATTTTTCTCCTAAAATAGATAAACTTGAATTTATAATAAATAGGAATAATATTCATTAAATGAAATAAATTAAATATAAACAAATATTCTTCAAAAAAAATGTAAAAATAGTTAATCAAATTCAATGCACGTACCGTGAAGAAAAATTTTGGTTACCCTCCACGAAGGATCGTTAAAAATCGTACAGAAAATAAAACAGGGGCCTTCAAACGTAGAAAGAAGATAAAAACTCTCACTGTACTTTTCACTGAAGGTAATCAAGTCTTTCTTAAAAAAATATTTTAAAAGAAAAACAAATAAACATTTTTCTGAGGTTATAAAACACTTAAACAAAATATAAAATTAAAATAAAATAAACACAAGAACTATACGCAACACGAAATTTATAGACATAACGCTATGAAGACATTTTATATAGACTTAATCAGAATGACATTTTTCATTAGCTACTGAAGAACTATTGTGAAGTATAACAAAAGTGACCTGCAAAAAAATAAAAAAAGAAATTTAATATATCATCTAATTATGGTGCATGAATCCTTCAACTAACATAATTAACCGTAATGATTTAAACAGTCCTATGGCTACGAGGATCTGTTTATAATAAATTAAATTCTTTAGGGTTTTGCTTCCTATCTTTTTTTAAACTTTTCCCATCTTTCCCCATTTTTTTCGTCTTTTTTTTTATTTTTTCTTCCAATTTTGTATGATTTTTTTCGATTTTATTTTATTTTTTTTTCTTGATTTTTTTCGATTTTTTTTTGGTTTTTTCAATTTTTTCTAATTTACTCGCTTTTTTCGGTCTTTCGCGATATTATCCCTTTTTACTTTCCCGACCCACCTCCGAGAAGGGAAAGTATTGTGAACGAGCTAAAAAAATTTTTCGAGATAAAGATGATAATACCCATTTTGAGGTCACCTGAGATGATTAAGACCATTTCCAGATGGAAGTCTGTCTGTCTGTCTGTCTGTCTGTCTGTGTGTATTCTTCCAGGATAGAGGGCACACGTTTAATCGGACTGAGCTGAAATTTGGTACATGGGTTTGGGTTACACATCGGAGGAACCTATTAGTTTTTGTACGACATCTGTGAAACGGAAGTGTCACTATCAAAAAATGACAGATGTAATATGTCACGGAATTTGAATTGCAATATGTCATTTGAAAGCCCTTGAAAAACTGTATTCAGAACAGTCAAAATTATTTCTCCAACTGTCACCTGTTTTGGGGCAACACAACCGATTTTTTTCCATTTGTTCCAGATTTTTCCAGTTTTTTGGTGTTTTACGTACGTTTTATTATGATTTTTTACGTTTTCACGATTTTTTATGATGTTTTATGATGATTTAGCATTATTTATGACTTTTGCCCAGTTTTTTACGAGTTTTTACGATTTTTTTAAGGTTTTTTACGTTTTTTTACGATTTTTTATAATTTTTTACAATTTTTTAAAAATTTTTAAAAATTTTTACAATTTTTTACAATTTTTTACAATTTTTTACAATTTTTTACAATTTTTTACAATTTTTTACAATTTTTTACAATTTTTTACAATTTTTTACAATTTTTTACAATTTTTTACAATTTTTTACAATTTTTTACAATTTTTTACAATTTTTTACAATTTTTTACAATTTTTTACAATTTTTTACAATTTTTTACAATTTTTTACAATTTTTTAAAAAATTTTAAAAATTTTTACAATTTTTTACAATTTTTTACAATTTTTTACAATTTTTTACAATTTTTTACAATTTTTTACAATTTTTTACAATTTTTTACAATTTTCACAATTTTTTACAATTTTTTACAATTTTTTACAATTTTTTACAATTTTTTACAATTTTTTACAATTTTTTACAATTTTTTACAATTTTTTACAATTTTTTACAATTTTTTACAATTTTTTACAATTTTTTACAATTTTTTACAATTTTTTACAATTTTTTACAATTTTTTACAATTTTTTACAATTTTTTACAAATTTTTACAAATTTTTACAAATTTTAACAATTTTTTACAATTTTTTACAATTTTTTACAATTTTTTACAATTTTTTAAAAATTTTTACGATTTTTTACGTTTTTGAAATTTTTTTTTAAAAGCTATAGAACTTAAAATAACTTTTGTAAACTGGCGCAGTCAATAAAAACATCTTATTTTATTTATTATATAAAAAATTGATAATGCATAGTTTAGTTAACCTAATGTAGAAGCTTTTATGAAATATAAAATATTCTGAAAATTTAATAATAAGAGTTGTAGAAAACAATTTTTTTTGTAAACTGGCGCAGTCGATAAAAAAATCCTTCTATCTTTTTATTTTGTAAAATTAAAGTTATTTTAATATTGCAGTCGATAAAAACAATTTATTTTATTTATTATATAAAAAAAATGATAATGCATTGTTTAGTTTACCTAATGTAGAGGCTTTTATGAAATATAAAATTTCCTAAAAATGTAGAAAGGAATTTTTTTTTATAAACTGGCGCAGTCGATAAAAACATTTTATTTTATTTATTATATAAAAAAAATGATAATGCATTGTTTAGTTTACCTAACGTAGAGGCTTTTATGAAATATAAAATATTCTGAAAATTTAATAATAAGAGTTGTAGAAAACAATTTTTTTTGTAAACTGGCGCAGTCGATAAAAAAATCCTTCTATCTTTTTATTTTGTAAAATTAAAGTTATTTTAATATTGCAGTCGATAAAAACAATTTATTTTATTTATTATATAAAAAAAATGATAATGCATTGTTTAGTTTACCTAATGTAGAGGCTTTTATGAAATATAAAATTTCCTAAAAATGTAGAAAGGAATTTTTTTTTTTTAAATTGGCGCAGTCGATAAAAACATTTTATTTTATTTATTATATAAAAAAAATGATAATGCATTGTTTAGTTTACCTAACGTAGAGGCTTTTATGAAATATAAAATTTCCTAAAAATGTAGAAAGGAATTTTTTTTTATAAACTGGCGCAGTCGATAAAAACATTTTATTTTATTTATAATATAAAAAAAATTGATAATGCATAGTTTATTTTACCTAATGTAGAGGCTTTTATGAAATATAAAATTTTCTAAAAATGTAGAAAGGATTTTTTTTTTAAACTGGCGCAGTCGATAAAAACATTTTATTTTATTTATTATATAAAGAAAATGATAATGCATTGTTTATTTTAATGTAGAGGCTTTTATGAAATATAAAATTTTCTAAAAATGTAGAAAGGAATTTTTTTTTATAAACTGGCGCAGTCGATAAAAACATTTTATTTTATTTATGATATAAAAAAAATTGATAATGCATAGTTTATTTTACCTAATGTAGAGGCTTTTATGAAATATAAAATTTTCTAAAAATGTAGAAAGGAATTTTTTTTTATAAACTGGCGCAGTCGATAAAAACATTTTATTTTATTTATAATATAAAAAAAATTGATAATGCATAGTTTATTTTACCTAATGTAGAGGCTTTTATGAAATATAAAATTTTCTAAAAATGTAGAAAGGAATTTTTTTTATAAACTGGCGCAGTCGATAAAAACATTTTATTTTATTTATAATATAAAAAAAATTAATAATGCATAGTTTATTTTACCTAATGTAGAGGCTTTTATGAAATATAAAATTTCCTAAAAATGTAGAAAGGAATTTTTTTTTATAAACTGGCGCAGTCGATAAAAACATTTTATTTTATTTATAATATAAAAAAAATTGATAATGCATAGTTTATTTTACCTAATGTAGAGGCTTTTATGAAATATAAAATTTTCTAAAAATGTAGAAAGGAATTTTTTTTTAAACTGGCGCAGTCGATAAAAACATTTTATTTTATTTCTTATATAAAAAAAATTGATAATGCATAGTTTATTTTACCTAATGTAGAGGCTTTTATGAAATATAAAATTTTCTAAAAATGTAGAAAGGATTTTTTTTTATAAACTGGCGCAGTCGATAAAAACATTTTATTTTATTTATAATATAAAAAAAATTGATAATGCATAGTTTATTTTACCTAATGTAGAGGCTTTTATGAAATATAAAATTTTCTAAAAATGTAGAAAGGAATTTTTTTTTAAACTGGCGCAGTCGATAAAAACATTTTATTTTATTTCTTATATAAAAAAAATTGATAATGCATAGTTTATTTTACCTAATGTAGACTTTTATGAAATATAAAATTTTCTAAAAATGTAGAAATGATTTTTTTTTATAAACTGGCGCAGTCGATAAAAACATTTTATTTTATTTATAATATAAAAAAAATTGATAATGCATAGTTTATTTTACCTAATGTAGAGGCTTTTATGAAATATAAAATTTCCTAAAAATGTAGAAAGGAATTTTTTTTTATAAACTGGCGCAGTCGATAAAAACATTTTATTTTATTTATTATATAAAAAAAATGATAATGCATTGTTTAGTTTACCTAACGTAGAGGCTTTTATGAAATATAAAATATTCTGAAAATTTAATAATAAGAGTTGTAGAAAACAATTTTTTTTGTAAACTGGCGCAGTCGATAAAAAAATCCTTCTATCTTTTTATTTTGTAAAATTAAAGTTATTTTAATATTGCAGTCGATAAAAACAATTTATTTTATTTATTATATAAAAAAAATGATAATGCATTGTTTAGTTTACCTAATGTAGAGGCTTTTATGAAATATAATATTTCCTAAAAATGTAGAAAGGAATTTTTTTTTATAAACTGGCGCAGTCGATAAAAACATTTTATTTTATTTATTATATAAAGAAAATGATAATGCATTGTTTAGTTTACCTAATGTAGAGGCTTTTATGAAATATAAAATTTCCTAAAAATGTAGAAAGGAATTTTTTTTTATAAACTGGCGCAGTCGATAAAAACATTTTATTTTATTTATAATATAAAAAAAATTGATAATGCATAGTTTATTTTACCTAATGTAGAGGCTTTTATGAAATATAAAATTTTCTAAAAATGTAGAAAGGAATTTTTTTTTAAACTGGCGCAGTCGATAAAAACATTTTATTTTATTTCTTATATAAAAAAAATTGATAATGCATAGTTTATTTTACCTAATGTAGAGGCTTTTATGAAATATAAAATTTTCTAAAAATGTAGAAAGGATTTTTTTTATAAACTGGCGCAGTCGATAAAAACATTTTATTTTATTTATAATATAAAAAAAATTGATAATGCATAGTTTATTTTACCTAATGTAGAGGCTTTTATGAAATATAAAATTTTCTAAAAATGTAGAAAGGAATTTTTTTTAAACTGGCGCAGTCGATAAAAACATTTTATTTTATTTCTTATATAAAAAAAATTGATAATGCATAGTTTATTTTACCTAATGTAGACTTTTATGAAATATAAAATTTTCTAAAAATGTAGAAATGATTTTTTTTTATAAACTGGCGCAGTCGATAAAAACATTTTATTTTATTTATAATATAAAAAAAATTGATAATGCATAGTTTATTTTACCTAATGTAGAGGCTTTTATGAAATATAAAATTTCCTAAAAATGTAGAAAGGAATTTTTTTTTATAAACTGGCGCAGTCGATAAAAACATTTTATTTTATTTATTATATAAAAAAAATGATAATGCATTGTTTAGTTTACCTAACGTAGAGGCTTTTATGAAATATAAAATATTCTGAAAATTTAATAATAAGAGTTGTAGAAAACAATTTTTTTTGTAAACTGGCGCAGTCGATAAAAAAATCCTTCTATCTTTTTATTTTGTAAAATTAAAGTTATTTTAATATTGCAGTCGATAAAAACAATTTATTTTATTTATTATATAAAAAAAATGATAATGCATTGTTTAGTTTACCTAATGTAGAGGCTTTTATGAAATATAATATTTCCTAAAAATGTAGAAAGGAATTTTTTTTTATAAACTGGCGCAGTCGATAAAAACATTTTATTTTATTTATTATATAAAGAAAATGATAATGCATTGTTTAGTTTACCTAATGTAGAGGCTTTTATGAAATATAAAATTTTCTAAAAATGTAGAAAGGATTTTTTTTTAAAACTGGCGCAGTCGATAAAAACATTTTATTTTATTTATTATATAAAAAAAATGATAATGCATTGTTTAGTTTACCTAACGTAGAGGCTTTTATGAAATATAAAATATTCTGAAAATTTAATAATAAGAGTTGTAGAAAACAATTTTTTTTGTAAACTGGCGCAGTCGATAAAAAAATCCTTCTATCTTTTTATTTTGTAAAATTAAAGTTATTTTAATATTGCAGTCGATAAAAACAATTTATTTTATTTATTATATAAAAAAAATGATAATGCATTGTTTAGTTTACCTAATGTAGAGGCTTTTATGAAATATAATATTTCCTAAAAATGTAGAAAGGAATTTTTTTTTATAAACTGGCGCAGTCGATAAAAACATTTTATTTTATTTATTATATAAAGAAAATGATAATGCATTGTTTAGTTTACCTAATGTAGAGGCTTTTATGAAATATAAAATTTTCTAAAAATGTAGAAAGGATTTTTTTTTAAAACTGGCGCAGTCGATAAAAACATTTTATTTTATTTATTATATAAAAAAAATGATAATGCATTGTTTAGTTTACCTAACGTAGAGGCTTTTATGAAATATAAAATATTCTGAAAATTTAATAATAAGAGTTGTAGAAAACAATTTTTTTTGTAAACTGGCGCAGTCGATAAAAAAATCCTTCTATCTTTTTATTTTGTAAAATTAAAGTTATTTTAATATTGCAGTCGATAAAAACAATTTATTTTATTTATTATATAAAAAAAATGATAATGCATTGTTTAGTTTACCTAATGTAGAGGCTTTTATGAAATATAAAATTTCCTAAAAATGTAGAAAGGAATTTTTTTTTATAAACTGGCGCAGTCGATAAAAACATTTTATTTTATTTATTATATAAAGAAAATGATAATGCATTGTTTAGTTTACCTAATGTAGAGGCTTTTATGAAATATAAAATTTTCTAAAAATGTAGAAAGGATTTTTTTTTAAAACTGGCGCAGTCGATAAAAACATTTTATTTTATTTATTATATAAAAAAAATGATAATGCATTGTTTAGTTTACCTAACGTAGAGGCTTTTATGAAATATAAAATTTCCTAAAAATGTAGAAAGGAATTTTTTTTTATAAACTGGCGCAGTCGATAAAAACATTTTATTTTATTTATAATATAAAAAAAATTGATAATGCATAGTTTATTTTACCTAATGTAGAGGCTTTTATGAAATATAAAATTTTCTAAAAATGTAGAAAGGATTTTTTTTTTAAACTGGCGCAGTCGATAAAAACATTTTATTTTATTTATTATATAAAGAAAATGATAATGCATTGTTTATTTTAATGTAGAGGCTTTTATGAAATATAAAATTTTCTAAAAATGTAGAAAGGAATTTTTTTTTATAAACTGGCGCAGTCGATAAAAACATTTTATTTTATTTATAATATAAAAAAAATTGATAATGCATAGTTTATTTTACCTAATGTAGAGGCTTTTATGAAATATAAAATTTTCTAAAAATGTAGAAAGGAATTTTTTTTTATAAACTGGCGCAGTCGATAAAAACATTTTATTTTATTTATAATATAAAAAAAATTGATAATGCATAGTTTATTTTACCTAATGTAGAGGCTTTTATGAAATATAAAATTTTCTAAAAATGTAGAAAGGAATTTTTTTTATAAACTGGCGCAGTCGATAAAAACATTTTATTTTATTTATAATATAAAAAAAATTAATAATGCATAGTTTATTTTACCTAATGTAGAGGCTTTTATGAAATATAAAATTTCCTAAAAATGTAGAAAGGAATTTTTTTTTATAAACTGGCGCAGTCGATAAAAACATTTTATTTTATTTATAATATAAAAAAAATTGATAATGCATAGTTTATTTTACCTAATGTAGAGGCTTTTATGAAATATAAAATTTTCTAAAAATGTAGAAAGGAATTTTTTTTTAAACTGGCGCAGTCGATAAAAACATTTTATTTTATTTCTTATATAAAAAAAATTGATAATGCATAGTTTATTTTACCTAATGTAGAGGCTTTTATGAAATATAAAATTTTCTAAAAATGTAGAAAGGATTTTTTTTTATAAACTGGCGCAGTCGATAAAAACATTTTATTTTATTTATAATATAAAAAAAATTGATAATGCATAGTTTATTTTACCTAATGTAGAGGCTTTTATGAAATATAAAATTTTCTAAAAATGTAGAAAGGAATTTTTTTTTAAACTGGCGCAGTCGATAAAAACATTTTATTTTATTTCTTATATAAAAAAAATTGATAATGCATAGTTTATTTTACCTAATGTAGACTTTTATGAAATATAAAATTTTCTAAAAATGTAGAAATGATTTTTTTTTATAAACTGGCGCAGTCGATAAAAACATTTTATTTTATTTATAATATAAAAAAAATTGATAATGCATAGTTTATTTTACCTAATGTAGAGGCTTTTATGAAATATAAAATTTTCTAAAAATGTAGAAAGGATTTTTTTTTTTAAACTGGCGCAGTCGATAAAAACATTTTATTTTATTTATTATATAAAAAAATTGATAATGCATAGTTTATTTTACCTAATGTAGAGGCTTTTATGAAATATAAAATTTCCTAAAAATGTAGAAAGGAATTTTTTTTTAAACTGGCGCAGTCGATAAAAACATTTTATTTTATTTATTATATAAGGAAAATGATAATGCATTGTTTATTTTAATGTAGAGGCTTTTATGAAATATAAAATTTTCTAAAAATGTAGAAAGGAATTTTTTTTTTAAACTGGCGCAGTCGATAAAAACATTTTATTTTATTTCTTATATAAAAAAATTGATAATGCATTGTTTATTTTAATGTAGAGGCTTTTATGAAATATAAAATTTTCTAAAAATGTAGAAAGGAATTTTTTTTATAAACTGGCGCAGTCGATAAAAACATTTTATTTTATTTCTTATATAAAAAAATTGATAATGCATAGTTTTGTTCACTTATTGTAGAGGCTTTTATGAAATATAAAATTTTCTAAAAATGTAGAAAGGAATTTTTTTTTATAAACTGGCGCAGTCGATAAAAACATTTTATTTTATTTATAATATAAAAAAAATTGATAATGCATAGTTTATTTTACCTAATGTAGAGGCTTTTATGAAATATAAAATTTTCTAAAAATGTAGAAAGGAATTTTTTTTTATAAACTGGCGCAGTCGATAAAAACATTTTATTTTATTTATAATATAAAAAAAATTGATAATGCATAGTTTATTTTACCTAATGTAGAGGCTTTTATGAAATATAAAATTTTCTAAATATGTAGAAAGGATTTTTTTTTTTAAACTGGCGCAGTCGATAAAAACATTTTATTTTATTTATTATATAAAGAAAATGATAATGCATTGTTTAGTTTACCTAATGTAGAGGCTTTTATGAAATATAAAATTTTCTAAAAATGTAGAAAGGATTTTTTTTTAAACTGGCGCAGTCGATAAAAACATTTTATTTTATTTCTTATATAAAAAAATTGATAATGCATTGTTTATTTTAATGTAGAGGCTTTTATGAAATATAAAATTTTCTAAAAATGTAGAAAGGAATTTTTTTTATAAACTGGCGCAGTCGATAAAAACATTTTATTTTATTTATTATATAAAAAAAATGATAATGCATAGTTTATTTTACCTAATGTAGAGGCTTTTATGAAATATAAAATTTCCTAAAAATGTAGAAAGGAATTTTTTTTTATAAACTGGCGCAGTCGATAAAAACATTTTATTTTATTTATAATATAAAAAAAATTGATAATGCATAGTTTATTTTACCTAATGTAGAGGCTTTTATGAAATATAAAATTTTCTAAAAATGTAGAAAGGAATTTTTTTTTATAAACTGGCGCAGTCGATAAAAACATTTTATTTTATTTATAATATAAAAAAAATTGATAATGCATAGTTTATTTTACCTAATGTAGAGGCTTTTATGAAATATAAAATTTCCTAAAAATGTAGAAAGGAATTTTTTTTTATAAACTGGCGCAGTCGATAAAAACATTTTATTTTATTTATAATATAAAAAAAATTGATAATGCATAGTTTATTTTACCTAATGTAGAGGCTTTTATGAAATATAAAATTTTCTAAAAATGTAGAAAGGAATTTTTTTTTAAACTGGCGCAGTCGATAAAAACATTTTATTTTATTTCTTATATAAAAAAAATTGATAATGCATAGTTTATTTTACCTAATGTAGAGGCTTTTATGAAATATAAAATTTCCTAAAAATGTAGAAAGGAATTTTTTTTTATAAACTGGCGCAGTCGATAAAAACATTTTATTTTATTTATAATATAAAAAAAATGATAATGCATTGTTTATTTTACCTAATGTAGAGGCTTTTATGAAATATAAAATTTTCTAAAAATGTAGAAAGGAATTTTTTTTTAAACTGGCGCAGTCGATAAAAACATTTTATTTTATTTATTATATAAAAAAAAATGATAATGCATTGTTTAGTTTACCTAATGTAGAGGCTTTTATGAAATATAAAATTTTCTAAAAATGTAGAAAGGATTTTTTTTTATAAACTGGCGCAGTCGATAAAAACATTTTATTTTATTTATTATATAAAAAAATTGATAATGCATTCTTTAGTTTACCTAATGTAGAGGCTTTTATGAAATATAAAATTTTCTAAAAATGTAAAAAGGAATTTTTTTTTATAAACTGGCGCAGTCGATAAAAACATTTTATTTTATTTATTATATAACAAAATTGATAATGCATAGTTTTGTTAACTTAATGTAGAGGCCTTTATGAAATATAAAATTTTCTGAAAATGTAGAAAGGATTTTTTTTATAAACTGGCGCAATTCATAAAAAAAATTCTTTTTATTTTATGTTTGCGCTGCCGATGCAAAGTAAAAATATAAAAGTGCGCCTATGAAAAAAATAAAAGATAAAAAGAAGTTAATATTACTTCAGTTTAACTAACGTCAAAAACATGTGACTATCGAGGTTAAATTGAGTTTATATCAAAATTGATTGGTCAATTTCACAAAATTTAAGATGTGTGTGTGTACGGTGACAGTTGATTGAAACAAATTACTCAGTTTGAGAAAAGAAAATTCTGATAATTTAGGAACTGTTTTCCACAAGTATAGATATTAATCGTAAAAGCAAGGGCGTAGATAACTTTTTCTAATGGGGAGGGTACTTTTTTCCCCTAGGGGGGTAATAAAATTTTTAAACAAATATATGTTTATCCGTTTCTACATTTCATATATTTTATTTCTTCTTTTCATGATGTTTTTCCCCATATCTACGCCTTTGTGTAGAAGAATTTTTTTTTTTTAAATAAATAACGAAAAAGGTGTTTTTTAACAAAATATAAAATAATTCCTAAAAGTATTTAAATGCAGCATAAATAATTCTAACTAGACAATGTAACTATCAAAATGACTATATAGAGCAATTGAAATTCCTGTATCATTAATTTAAATGCTAATCTGATGCGTTGGCCTCTTACCTAAGAGCTTTTGAGCATGATAAAACCGATTTCCCCATTAGTCTAGTTTAAATGTTAACCAGGTGTAGTTTGTCCAATTGAGATTCCAATTAATTAATTTACGTTTCTTTAACTTACATTGTTTCAAATAATAATAATAATAATAAATGAGAAGTTTGTAACTACTGTGAACTTAATTAAAAATCAGTGGCGTATCATTTAGATCGATATAGAGGTCAAGATAGAGGTGAGATAAATATAAAGATAGAGATAGACAGGATTAATATAAAGATACTAGCTGAATACCCCCTATTTTTAGTAAATAGACGACTAAGCTTTGTTTTCCTATTTTTCCTTATTTTTTCCTATTTTCCTGATTTTCATTATTTTGTCCTGTTTTTCCCTATTATTATTTTTGCCTATTTTTACTGTTTTTGCCTATTTTTACTATTTTTGCCCATTTTTACACTTTTTTGCCTATTTTTACTATTTTTCCTTATTTTCCTCTATTTTTCACTATTTTCCCATATGTTTCGCTGTTTTCTCTAATTTCCCTGTTTTTTCCTGGTTTTTATTATGTTCTATTTTTCACTATTTCCCACATGCATCCCAATTTTTCTCTAATTACTCTGTTTTTCTGTAGTTTTTTCCTGATTTTTCTATTTTTCCCTATTGTTCACTGTTTTTCCCAAATTTTCCTATTTTTCACTATTTTTTCCAAATTTTCCTGTTTTTCATTATTTCGCCCTATTTTTTCTTACGTTTCCAAAGGTTTCACTATTTTCCAATATGCTTCCCTACTTTTTTCTAATTTCTCTAATTTACCTATTTTGCCATATTTTTTCTTATTTATCCCAATATTTATCCCTGTTATTTTTTATTTTTCCATAATTTCCCTTTTTTATTTTCCCCTATTTTTCACTATTTTTTCATATGTTGCCCCAATTTTTCCTTCTTTTGTCCCTATTTGTATTTATTTTTCGCTGTTTTTTTCCCATTTTTCCCTACTTTATCATTTTTCTTATTTTTCCTATTTTCTATTTTTTCCTATTTTCCATTATTTTTTCGATTTTTCCTTATTGGTCCATATTTGCACTTCTTTTTTCCTATTTTACCGTATTCTCCCCATTTTCTCTATTTTTCCCTATTTTAATTACTTTTTCCATATTTTTTAACTGTATACCCCATTTTTCCCCATTTCTTCAAATGTTTTTTGTTTTCGATTATTTTTTCCTGTTTTTCCTTAATTGTCCGTATTTGTCGCCATATTCTTTATTTTTTCCTATTTTCCTTTTTTTTCTCTGCTTTTCCTTATTTTTCCATATTTCCACTATTTTCCTGTGTTTCCCTATATTTCCTTATTTTTTTCTAACTTCTCCATTTCTCTTTATTTATTACTATTCTTTCCAAATTTTACCATTTTTTGCTATTTTTCCCTCACTATTTTCCCAAATTTACCTATTTTTTTCTTTTTTTTCCCAAATATTTATCCCTGTTATTTTCTATTTTTCGATAATTTTCCTTTTTTCCTTATTTTCCCCTATTTGTCACTATTTTTTCATGTTTTCCTATTTTTCTTTTTGTCATAATTTTTTCTCGTTTTTTCCTATTTGTCCCTATTTGTATTTATTTTTCCCTGTTTTTCTGATTTTCCCCTATTTAACCTTTTTTCTTATTGTGCCTATTTTCTACTTTTTCCTATTTTTCATTATTACTTTTTATTTTCTTTATTTTTTCTTATTTGTCCATACTTGTACTTATTTTTGCCCTATTCTGCCCATTTTCTCCATTTTTTCCTATTTTCCCCATTTTTCTCTAATTTTCCCCATTTTTTCCAATTTTCTTGTTTTCGATTATTTTCGCCTGTTTTTCCTTATTTGTCCGTATTTGTCGCTATATTCTTTATTTTTTCCATATTTATTTTTTTTCTGTTTTTCCTTATTTTTTCATATATCCACTATTTTCCCATGTTTCCTATTTTCATCTAATTTCCGTTTTTTCTCTATTTTGCAATGTTTTTTCCAGCTTATTTTGTCCCATGTTCTTTTGTTTTTTTACGATTATTGTTTTTTGCCCCAATTTCCCCCCTTTTTTTGTGACTATTATTTTTTAATCCATTTTCCTCCTTTTTTCAAACTTTTTTTTTCCCCAGTATTTCCCCCATTTTTACAATTATTATTTTTTCCACCACTTTTTCCTTCCTTGTATACAACTATTGTTTTATGTTCCTTTTTTTTCCATTTTACAAACTCGTGTTTTTTACCTCATTTTTCATCCTTTTTATCACAACTATTGTTTTACGTCTCAATTTTCCCCCCATTTTTTTACAACTTATTTATTGCTTCCGTTTTTTTTCAAATTTGTATATTAAAAGTGCATTTTTGCTGTTTTTTCGAATTTTTTGTAGGGTTTTTCTCCAATTCATATTTGAAAACTGCATTTTTGCTGGTTTTCTGTAAAATGGACTAAAGCGACTCAACAATTTATCGAAAAAATAGTAATTCTAAATTTTGATCTGTGAAATTTAACTCTGAAAAATGTATTCTTGCTTCTTTTTTTCAAATTCGAGTGTGGAAAAATGCATTCTTGTTCATTTTTTTCAAATTTAACTATAGAAAATGCATTCTTGCTTATATTTTCAAATTCGAGTGTAGAAAAATGAGTTTAGTGTTTTCTCCTAACTTTCGTGAAAAAAATTATTTATTTTTGTAAAGATTTGCACTTTATATGTTGCTGGGAAAAAAAGGACCAACATCCGGAAAAAAAACATAAATTTCATAAAAGCTTCTAATGAATTTAAGCTATGCATCTGTAACATCTGTAATTTGGAAAATTTTAAAAAATAGGATTTTTTTATTGACTGCGCCAATTCACAAAATTATTTTATGTTCTACCACTTTTATTATCAACTTCACAAAAAAATTTATTAGTTATAAAAGCTTCTAGATTTCATAAACTATACCTAGTTACCTTCCTTTTCGCAACATTATTTTTATTTTACTTTCTGTTGCATTTTTACAAACTTTTTAGAAAATTTCATTCCCTATCACTAATTTCATTATAGAAACTTGTAGTTTAGCTTGAAAATGGTGAATTTTTATATATTACATTTATTAATTTATATTTTATTTTCGTTATTGTAGAACACATTTATACGTAGAAATAATTATAGCTCAGATTTCTGAGAAAAGTTAAACGCGATATGTGTTTTGTATCTCCTAACTTAAACTGCACATTTCCTTGTGTCTGTTACGTCAACAAACCAAGATTTACCTTTATCCAGAGATTTCTCGAAAATTTATACCCACGAAAAGTTTAAAATCAGTGGCGTTCGAGAAAAAAAGTAAAAATACATTTTTTCATACTCGAATTTGAAAAAAAAAATCGGAGAAAGAATGAATTTTTCTATACTCGAAATTGAAAAAAAAAGAAAAAATGCATTTTTTTACATAAAAAAATTGGAACGGCAAGAATGCAACCGCATTCGCTCGAAAATGGGAAAACACAAAAATCTATTTTTTCACACTCGCGTTTCGAAAAAACATACATTTTTTTCACTCGGATTTGAAAAAAAAACAAAAAAGCATTTTTTTCGCACGTGCATTCGTAAGACAAAAGCAAAAATGCATATTTTTACACATGGATTGGAAAAAAGCACGAATACATTGTTTCACATAAAAAATTAGAAAAAAAGCAAAAATGCACATGAATTTAAAAGAAAACCGAAGGAAGAATGCATTTTTCCACTCTTGAAATTGGAAAAAAGTAAAAATGCATTTTTTCACACCCGAATTTGATTAAAATGAATCAACAAAGCATTTTTCCACACACGAATTTAGAAAAAAAAGCAAGAATGCATTTTTTGCACAAAAAATTAGACAAATAGAAATGCACTTTTTCACACATGAATTTTGAATAAATCGGTCAAGTGCGTGTCGGACTTCGCATATTTAGGGTTCCGTACCAAATATAGAATATAAGCCAGCTATGCAGAGACAGGGTTCTTAAAGTCAAAAATACTTGGTAAAAATTTTTAAAGAAATGAAAAGAAAAATAACTTAGCGCATTTATGTTCGATGAAGAAAAAAAATTATGAATCCGCATATATACTACAGGGTGTTTTTTTAAAAAGTTTCCACCCCAGATTTAGGCTTACCCAATAATTTTTTGCAAAAATGTCGAGACACGTCGATTTTTGATTTGAGGGGGACAAAATTTTTGATAACAAACATCACTCTAACGTCAACCCCCTTCACCCCTCGCCCCTCAACTTTAAAATTTAAATAGGGAACATACCATGTGTGGTACATCAGGAAAAAGGTAATTGAATGCAGAATTCAAATCACTAAGTTTAATTTTTTTACTACCCCCCTAAACAGAAATACAGGGTGTTTTTTCCTACCCTCACTTTACTCCGGCACAATAATTTTTGAGAAAAATAGAGAGACACGTCGACTTTTGATTTAAAGGAAACGAAATTTTTGACAAAATTTGTCGCTCTACCTGAACCCCCTTCACCCCCACCCCGTAACATGAAAATTTGAATGGGCGATACACCATGTGTGGCACATCAGAGGAAAGGTAATTCAATGCAGAATTCAAATCATACCCTTTGTCCACTGCTAGGACAAAAAAACATTACATAATTTGTATCAATAATGTTATCAGTTTATTGTTAGGTATTTAAAAGAAGGTAAAAATAAAAAAAATTAAG